>OX461810.1:80264120-80864120 GCA_949802685.1 Dicyrtomina minuta | reverse complement strand
GAGGACGGGGGGTTCAGCAGCTGGGTTTTAGATGCTGAGCTTCAGCTCACCAGCATCTATGGAAATAGTTTTTTTTTTCATCTGTCCGTCTGTAGGTTGTACGCCAATGTACGCTTCAGGTTACACTTTTGAACTTATTTGGTTTAAATAACTTTTAAACTGCCGCAAATGCGAGGAAAACGTGCTGTTTTGTTTTTGATCGAGATTATATCAAAAGTTTTTCCCCCCACGATTTTGTTTTCACGATAGTTGGAAGAAAGTTGGATTTGACATAGTCAACAAAGAAGACGCGTGAGAGAGAATAGGAAATGTATTCCCAGCTTGTTTTGCATCAAGCATTTTAAGTGACCAAGGCGCCTCGGAGCATGGTGGAGCTTCAACGAGCCTTGCCGGAGGGCAGCATTCCTCTTTTACTTACAAATCGGGAGCCTGGACATTTGAGCTCTGGGTGAACAAAGATCCCTTATGGCTTAAATAGAACCAAAAGGCGATCATGAACGGTAGTTTTTCTAACACTGTTTAGGGTGGGTTGCTTCGAAAAAAAGGCAACCCGTTTCAAAGATGATATTTACACAATACTTAAAAACTGACACGGTGGGTGGGACCTAGCACAAGCACAATTTGGGTGGGATGGGGTGCCATTTGGGTTCGGTTCCTACCTACTCCTGTAATTTAGCCTGTAAATGACAGTAGAAAATTACAACAGAAACCAAATAGGCTAAAACATTGGGTATACATATCTTTAGGTCTGGCTATGTGCGTTACGGTGACGCATTTTAGAGGCCAGACATCAAAATTAAGAAGGAGTCGCTTTGAAAGAAAGACACCCAACGCGTAAAACCACCCACCCACTTTTTATTAAAATTATTAAAACAGCTTAGGGGTTCAGCATACATGATGTCACTTAAATTATCGTTTAGGACCCACCCACCAACCTGTCATCCCAATTACATTCAAAAAGCGAATAGGAAAGGGTGGCAGGAGTTTTAAATGGTTACAAATTTTAATGGCATTGCAAAAAATCCAAAATTCGTTCTGGCATCCCTCGTGCCGGCACAATTTTTACAGAGCCCAATACCTCTCCGATTGACCCCACTTCATATGACACCAGTCAACCCCAACTAACCTGACCACTCGTTTCAAACCTAATGTAACCGACCCTACTCGTACCAGCAATACTCGTATCCCGCCCAACCCTATCATCATTACTCGTACTAATCGCACTCGAAACAGAAGCACTAGTGCCCTGTCTACTGGTACATGCGGTGCCTGCAACACTCGCACATAAATTGTACTGTTGCTTTTGTTGCCAATCCACTCATACCTTGCCTCAAGTATAAAAAAAACTCGTACCTAGTCTACTTTTACTGGCGCTATTTTTACTTTTTCCAAGCCCACTCGTAACCAGCCAACTTGAACTTGTGCCGCTGTTTCCGAGCCCACTGGTACTATTATTATTCGTATCCCACCCACTGATATCACAAAACCTTGTATCTAACCCACTCGTACTGGAGCTATTCTTTCCAAATCCAGTCGTTACCCTAGGCCCTGGCACTGTTTATGGCCCACCCACTGATATCACCAAACATGGTATCCAGCACACTCGTACCGGCGCTGTTCTTCCCAACTCTATTCACGACTCAACCAATTGTACCAGAAAACTAGTACCTAGCTGCCTAGCTCACATTTGCCGGGGCTAACTGTGAGGAATTTATGTTTGCGTTTCTACAAAATTATTGTTCTTTAGTAATAAAACCAATTTACTGCACGCTAAGCATCTATACGGGGCCTACGGTGGAGCAGTTCAGGGCTATTATACTTATTTGGTAAAAATGATGCTACAGTTAGAAACTTTACAGCTATTCTTACCGTCATTAAAGCAACAGCTAACGCTGTTGGAAATTGTAAATTTCAGATTCACTATTACTTACAGCGCCAGCTGTTGAGTCCGGTAAAATTGTAGTTCTAATGAAGACTACTATTAGATGGGATTTTTGGATTTTGGATTCCCAAAGCTCCAAAATTTTGAAATTAACAGTTAAATCGGTTGCAATTAACGTAACACACAGTTAACATAGCTTTACTGGAATTCAATCGAGAGTTTTTTTAAGCGTGCAGATTTCATGTTTGAAATACTGTTCATTAACAATTTAAAACAAAACAGGTAATTTTAAAACTAAAAATGATGCAAATGAACTGTAGATAGCACCGTTTGCATTTAAAGTAATATAAAATATGTTTAAGCATGTAGGTAATAAAATAGCATTACAAAAACTATATTCCCATTTTTTGGGCAAATTCAAAAAAAAATCCATACTGTGACCCGTGTTTTTCAAAAATTGCCATGTTAAAGGCCATAAGAAAAATCAGTTTTTTAATTTCGAGGCATTTTAAATTTTGTTTTAAATTTTTTTAAAATAGTGAACATTCATATGCGAATCAAGTTTGGGGTTTCCTAGACTATACTAACGATGCTTAATTCGACTAACTACATTTGGTTCAAATCTCAGAGAATAAGGTCTTGCCGTTTGCTCGTAAGTATAACAGCAATGCTTGTTATTAAAAAAACGCTTAACTGGATTTTCATTTGATTGTTTGATATATTTACAGCAAAATGATTAAAATACTATAAATCTGTTAAAACATTTATATCGCGGTATAATTAATTATGAATGTTAAATTAGTAATCCATTAATAAACGTGTTCTCTCAGTTTAGTGGTTACAAGAAGTGGTTACCTATGTCGGGGGTCGTGGGTCCAACTTTATATAATAAGCAGCTTTTTATAGTACATAACTTTGTTATAACAATACCACTAAATTTTATTATTTATAACTTTGTAAACTGACGATGGGTAAAAGTGTAAGCTTAATTTTGATTTATACCCTGAACTTTTTAAATTCTAACGTTTATTTTACTGACTGACTACTGTTGTAAGTCATTGCCTATAAATGATAAATAAAACATCAACTGCTACCTAACAAAGCTACCTAACCAAATATTAAGCAATTCAGTTAATAGGAATTGTACCTTTTGATTCTTCGTGGAATTATCATCCCTCAAGACTTCAGATTCACTCTTCAACCTTTCTTCCATTATACACGAAATAGCCCATAAGTCTGATGAAGAAATAAGCTTAAAATTTCGATCCATCAAAGTTATTGTTAGTTCTATTGATTTGGAATTAAACAGCAGTAGTTAGCTCCCGTGTGTAATGGTTGATTGATTGATTATTACAGGTACAGGTTCTTACTATTAGGTACAGTTCTGATTTTCTGATGGATAGCCGACGATGGACCGCGACCGCTGGCAGAAGCTGAAATTAGTCATTACTGTTTAGTTGGAGCTTTGAACAGATACAGAAACACAACTGTTTCGATTATGAACTGACCAAGAATGAGGAAAAACATACCAAGTACAAACTACGACCAGATGCCTGTCAAGAAACTACCAGGTGCCCGGTCAAAAGTCAAAATAGACTGTATTTCTTACTATTCCATTCCAGCAGAAAAGAACAGATTATATAATTAAAAAATATATATATTATAAAGAACACTTTTTAGATGCTGAGCTTAAGCATCTATAGGAATGGCTATGTCCGTCTGTCTGTCTGTCCGTCTGTTCTTTATGCGCTACAGGTCACAGTTTTCAAGCGATATTCGTCAAATATTTTTCAAATGGCCACAAATGCGAGGGAAAAGTGCCCTATTGTTTTTGAAAGAGATCAAACTAACCAGTTTTTCACAATTAACAGTTGACTGGACCAACTTTTTTAGCCATCTAAAAGCATTAGAGAAAAATCCGGCGCTTCGCGCCGGATTTGTCGACCGGGGGCGGGCCCGAAGTAGATGCTGAGCTTCAACAAATGCGTAACACAATTTATGTTACGCTAAAAGATGATATTAGATTTATGGAAGCTCCCCTACCATCAATAAGCCATATACTTATGTGCGTAGCATGTAGTTAAATATAGCTGAACAATGTTAACAAATTGCACTATTCACAAATGACGTCATTTATAGAGGCTCTTCTACCATCAATATGACAGGGATTTTAATGCGGTCTTCTAAATCCGAGTCAGGAAAGGGCGACGGAGTCAGTGTTAATCGGGGAATCTACACGACTTCAGGACCGGCCCTGCGAGATACTGAAAAGTATGCACGACTAAATGGAGGGTTTAATTAGCAAAGAGTATGAGCCTGCCTGCTTCCAATGCTGTATGGGTGGGGAGGGTTTAGATGCGCTCTCCCAATTAATACTATATGCCTTAATACTAGTTTACACATTAAATTATCCTAAATTATGCACGAAAGAATATCACACAAAATAGTATGCAATCATACGCTACACAATTATAAATTATGGTTAGTTTGAGAGGTCTTATTATGCCTCGTATTTATTTTAAATACTTTACTTTTAAATGGCACAATAGTGCAAAATGAAAATGATATGACTTTACTTTTTAATGGCACGTAGCCCAAAATAAAAGATACTTTGAAATCAAATATGAAACTCAAATTTCTCAATAACAACTGGGAGTGTTTCCCTTAATTTTCGCCGTACGAATAATTAGTTATACAATTTATATTTTTACCTCGTAGGTTGGATTCTGAGCCGGACGGATTATATTCTAGACTTCTTGTAGAACGTCTTTCTGGGTCACCTTGTGTTCCCTATTTTATTCGCTCGTAGCGTCAATATTTTATCCCTCGTAGGGTCACAAAAAGGGTCAGCGTTTGATCACCTAAATTCTCGCTCGTAGCGATTAATACACTTTCCCTCGTGGGGTATCTTGGTCCGCTTGGGTCCCTAAGATTTGCACGTAGCAACAAATATATTTTCCTCGTAGGATTTCCTGGTCCACGTGGGCCCCTAGGATTTGCTCGTAGCAACAATTCTGCCGTAGCACGGTCGAGTGAGGAGTACCTTCTGTCTTCGCCGGAGTCCAAGTAGAAACTGGTTATGGTCATGGTCCGTGAGGATAGAAGATCCTCGCGTACCATGCTATAATCCCTATTCTCATCATCACAGTGTGGAATATTATTTTCCCTTTCTGACCATCTACTTAATTTGTGGGATAACTTTGCCTGAAGGGCTTTTGGGGAATATATCCGTCCGTCTCTGGTTCCAACACACGATTTACATTATACATCATAAAATATCATATTTTATATTTTATATAATATATATTTTTATGATCGTCATTTTTCTTCTCTCAAAACTTCTGGACCAAATGTTTTGATGCCCTCATCAAAACGAAAAACATAATTCCAAATACATAATAATAATTCTCATAATTTTATTTTGTCTTCTTCTGGACCAAATCTTTTATTATCTTCAAACGAAATATCCAACATCTCACCAATGGAACGAAACAGCTATTAGTATGAACGTCCAATCATCCACATCTTTTTCTCCATATCCTTAAGTGCGAGCAACGGTGCAAATAATAGACCTGAAAGAAACTATGATGCGAAAGAAAAAGAACACACACTATTGCATTGATTAAAGTTCCTGTATGGTATTTTATTGTTTCATTTGTACTCTCTTTCTAGACTGATTTTGAACATCTTTTAATTCAGTCTTCTGGGAAGTATCCCAACTTTTACAGGTAATTTCTTTGGTAAAATAAAGATAATCTTTGTCAAGTAATAAGTGAAAATTTATATATATCAAAATTCTACGCTACATTCAAAATACTAAATTTTGCTTATGTATATTATAACGTGTCAAAATGGTAATTATTTCATTAAGTCATTTTAAATTGAGATCACGTAAAAGCAAAATATCGCTAACTACTTATATATATAAAAATGTATCAAAATTTTTGTGGACGTATCCGAACATATTATTGATTATAACGATTCATCAGACGTATCTGATGAAAAATAAATTGAAGATGAATTTCGACGCGGGTTTTTCTGGAGAGTCCCTAGAGACGTTCCAGCGACCAAGTTTGGTAAGCTTGACCGCGAGTGACTCGAAGCTCGTGAGCTACTATTTCTACTGGGAATTTTCTCTCGTTGATAATTTTTGATTTGGCGAGAGCCCTTTTCAGTCGCTGGAGAAGTTTCTACGCAATTTCGATTGATTGACAGAGATAAATCAGAAATATCTCTGGCACTTATATTAACAGAGATTTTTCGTTCCTGATCTTCCAGAAAAGGTTTTTCTGGCGACAAATTTTCTGCTGGTCTCGAATTGACTGACGGCGTGAAGTTCGCCGCCTCGAGCATTAACTTAGGTAATTCATTTTCGTAAATGAATGGGTCGTCATCTATGATCATGGGTACGGGTTCAGGAAGGGGAGATCGGCGTGCGAATATCCCTGATCGTTCGTCCTTTATAGGGGACGACATTTCGTAAATCTATAATGTTGAAATGGAAAGGGGAAAAGCAAAAATAAAAAAATAAAAAATTCAAAACCCTCAATTCACTGATATTCAACATTTTTATTTTGAACCTTTTATATAACCCGTAATTTCATGTGCTCAAAAACATACTTTTGGAATACCAAAATTCATAGGTCGTAACCTGAGACGTATCTCATACTTATATCTATTCTAATTTTTACGAAGATCATAATAAGTATATTATGCAGTCAATTTTATGGAGATCAACATTTTACAGTCATTTTAACGTAGTCTTTTATCTCACAATAATTAACAGTAGGTTGGATTAACCTTACACAACTATACCTTTTGGTCATGACGGTTTCTTTTCTTACTTACAGCAAAATGCAATATTATTCTTTATCAATTTTCAACACATCAAATAATTTTTAAGAAAAGATTACTAAATATATTTTTCCTCATTCATTTCTACGTTCTAATAACCTAAATCTGTAGTAACAGATCTGCGAACAAAGTATTGTATCGCCAGTTGTAAATAAAATTTTGATGTTGGCAGACTAGTTGTCTGTCCATGGCCACATATTCTCATCATTTAATTTTCGGAGTTCCTCACATCTAACTACGAAGTGTCTCTTTTTGCAATATATGCAAACATATTCAGGGACATACATCATATTCGACCATTGTCTTCTCAATAATATCGGACATGTGTCCATGAAGTGAAATCTTCCTGGGTGGTACATACTACGGCAAAGTCCACATTCAGGGATCCTCTCCTCTTTTGTCGGGACCTTCTTGTCTCCGTTCATCCTATAATATTCATGACGGCACAACTTGTATAACCTATGTTTATATAGTTATTATTATATTATGTATAGTATATATATATGTACTGTGAATCTTTAGCGTAAGCAAAGCAAATAAGCGTTTTTAATCGACGTCATATAAAGGACCGTCGAATACGTGAGTAAGTCGTCTTGGTCTGTTAGCAGGCCTTCCCAGAGTCGGGCCGGCTCCTTGTGGAGGCGTCTCGGCTTTGGGAAACCCTTGCGTCTGTACTCTTTGTACATCGATATCGACTTGTTGTCCAACCGCAGCCTGTAATGGTCGTATTATTCTTAATACGTCTTCCTGCGTAAGGATGTCATTTGCTCGTGGCAATGTTAATGTAATGGGGACTTTTTGTCCTGAATTAATCTTAACTAACTCACCATCCCCTTCTCCCTCTGGAAAAGGTGGACCCGCATCAACAGGCGATTGAGAATCGTCGGATGATGTAAACGGTTCTGGAAATTGAAACGGAGAAAAATGAATTAAAGGAAAAAGAGGGCTATTATTCGGAGCAGGTGTATTGTGTTCCGGCATATTATCAATGTTTGATTGTATGCGGAGTATGGAGCCGGGAACTTGGTTCCGACTGCGTTGATAACGTTGGCATTGAGTACAGTCTGCAATAACCCTAGATATGAGCTCGCCCATATTCAGGAAGTGATAGTCTTCCCGCATAATCATATGTAATTTTTCATTTCCAAAATGACTTTTCTGATGCATAAATTGAGTGGATTGAACTGCCAATTTATGAGGTATGACTGGAACATAAGGTCCACTCATGAATTCAGTCGTTATTCTTTCTAATAAGTCGTTCTCTCCCAAACGATATATTTTCCTATACCTACTTGTTCCAACTAATTCGTTGTCTTTAACGAAGCGTAATCGTTGTATTATTTTGTCTACATTCTCGTCCTCAGCTTGTAGCTGATGCAAATTATTAATTCTGTGTTTGAGTTCTGCACAACGACGAATAAATTCATTTTCTTTTCTATTACGACAAACTATTTTAATAAGTCTACAAGAAAATACAATCTCTCGGTCAAGGTTGTTTCTTGTAGATGTATGCAATAACTCGTCTATTTGTGCGGGCAGTCCAGCCAGCAAAAGTATTTTAATGTCGAATTCTCGTAGTTTCAAGTTCAATCTTACCATTCGTGGAGGTAAATCTGAGATTTTCAGAATGGTCGGCAATACGGCATCCGTGGTATACACGTAAACAGTCCGACCTGTAGTGAAGTTACGGAAATTTCGTAATGCTTGGATAAGCGCAATACCATGCTTATCCAACGTTGAGAAGGTCTCTTTTACCTGTACCAAATAATATTGGAAACAAGACAGTAAGCGTCGTACGCCGTTTTTATTTTGTACCAATATAGCGAGTATATGATTCTCGGATATATGATACCATAGTTCCAATTGAATGGAATGATCGGGTATCGCCATGACTGGAGCAGTAAGAATCTGATACCGGATAGCATCAAAAGCTTCACGACACTTTGCCGTGAATATGAATGGCGGTGATTTGCGTAGTAATTCGAAAAGAGGTTGCATCACCTGAGAATAAAATTGGACCGTATGACTGAATTTATTTGTTTGCCCAATAAAATCACCCAATTCACCCATATTTTTGGGATACCGAAAAGTCATAATTGAATTTATTCGTTTTTGCTGTAACATTTGTGCATTTTGTTTACGTGTTTTCTCTACTTCGGTTTCTGGTTGGTCAGTATCAGTTGATACTGAGATAGGTGGTCGTTCACCTAATATTGGACGCGGAACCTGTAATTAAGGAGAATGAAATTTCAACTGTGGGTAATATTCATTAAAATCAAGATTACATCTCAATTTCGAATCTTTACATTCTTTGTATTTCTTCTCTATATCAGCCTTCAAGGCTGCACGATTTAATTGGTTATGAAGTATCATTCCTTGTGTCTGTTTACTTCCGAGGCGTATGACTACCTCGTCTGGTAAATGGTGATATGTCGCTATTCGACTCTTTGCTTGTAAGCCCATACCGGTCTTACCCATATTAATTACATTAATCATTCCTTTGCCTTGACTTAACTTAATATGTTCTGGTACTATCATTAATCTTAAATCGAAAAGTAATTTGTAATTCGTTTCGGTGACTATGTGACCGTCAAATGAAAGCTCATCAGTGTATATGTTGATGGGCTTCTCTTCCCCTTTTTCTAAGTGTACGTGATCCTGAACGTAAATATTTCTATCTGTCTTTCTTTCTGATGATTTATCTGAATTATCGCTTTTAACTTTGTCTAAAGTGTCAGAGCCAGTAGGTCTCTGTTGTCTTTTCTTGATAGGTAATGCTGTCATGATATTTGAAGGTGACGCGTGTGTTACCTGTGTTTCAGCTCCCTTGGGAATCTGCACTTCATCTGACTCATCAGATGTATATACATAGTCTGGACTGGGTCTGTTCTCCGTGGAAAACGCAATTATTCCTGATTTGCAACTTACTGTTATGTTGTATTTAGATAATAAGTCCATTCCGAATACTATACTATCCATCATATTCTCTACAATATAAAATGTCCAATTTATCCAAGTGTAGAGTTCATCCACATAGAATCCCAATGTTACCTGTTGATTGGATTGTAATGGTTTACCATCGTACACGATCATGTCTGCTTCTATACGCTGGCAGGATGTGATGATATGATCACATCCCAACAACTTCACTGTCCTATGATTGACGATACTGAATGTAGATCCAGTATCTACAATAACATTGAAATCCATTGCCACTCCATAATAGTTACGGAATGGAAACGTTCGTTTCACTTCCTTAAGTGGGTGATTGATTTTCCTAACATGTAATGTCTTCGGGCTTGCCGAAGCTTGATTTTGATTTAATGTATGACTGGATGTCGCTGCTTCTTCTTTATTTCCTAAATTATTTGAAGTTTCTTTTTGAGTCAGCTCGTAAGCTGCCATCAACCTATCTAATTCCTTATTTTCATCATTATCCGAGGATGATGATGTGATGGGTGATTCTTCATTCTTTCGACTTGATGTCCCTGGTAATGGTATAGTCTCTAAGTCTGGGATCTCTGAATCCTCAGCTGATTGTACTCTAAACATTCTGAACCTTGGATTATTTTGCGACATCTGCTGATGTACTTGTTCCAAAGTTTGTGGGTTGGGATTGCTATGACTCCCATAAATTTGATTATTTTGCGGCTGATGATCATTACTCATTGGTAATGCAGGTACGTTTTGTCTCATACCCATATCTCGTGCTGGATCGTAATTATAATCACGATCACTAAGATGCATTGCACGCATTTGATGAACTGTATTTGTATAATTTTGATTGAAGTCCTGATGATTGTAGTTTTGATTATAAGACGGGGGTTGGTTATAAAAACCACCTTGATATCCCTGGTTATAATTATTGTTTCTATTGTAGCCATTATTGTTCCTATATCCTCTATTACTGTTTCCATTATATCTATTGTTTCCTCTTCCTCTATTATTATTGTAGGAATTTCTTTGTATGGGAACATTATTGATCTTAGCCCATCCTGCAGCTTGAGGGGGTAACGGAATACCCTGTCTCTGCATGGCTTGCCAACAGTCAATCACAAAATGGCCCGTTTTACCGCATTCATAACAAGTGGGTTGACCATCCGTGGCTACACTACTCTTCTTAATATTGGGATTATATTTCCCTGGGTCAGCTCCATGGCGAACTTGACCTCCGTTGGGTTGATTCCCATTACGGCTATTATTGGGAGGAATACCTCCATTTAATCCTCTAATGTAAATTGGCTTCTTTTGATGTCCATCAAATACATCTTGGACGTTATTGTTCAAAAGGCTTTCCGATTGCTGAAGGATATGACGATTCAAAACTTTTGTAAAGTTATTTATATCCGTGCAATTCATCATTTCTTTGCGTAATGGTTGAGGTAGGCCATCTAGTAACTTTATCAGCTTTCCTTCCGCATCCATATTAGGATTCATTTGAGTTACGCATTGTAACCTTCGGTTAACATATTCATTTCCACTTAACTTGGGATTGAAAATTGTTGAGGCAAGCTCTGAAGCTGCCTTGCTACTGACATACGCGCGATCAAATTTCAATTCCAGTGCTTGGTATATCTGGTTAACCGTGGCATCCTTGGCTGTCTCACGTTCAGTCGCATTAGTTATAGTAGCATAACTAGCAATAAATCTCGGTTTTTCACTTATCCACCAATTTCTCGCCGTTCCGATCAAGGCCTTATCTAATGCCTTGTAGATTTTATCAGTAGTTAAAAACTTTCGAGTAGTGAGTTCTTCTTTGAAGATGTCAAGCCACCCTTTTGCTTCCTTTTCGCCGCTGTAAGTTGGTATTCCGTCCATTAATTTGGATTCGGAAATCACCAATTGTTGGTCAGCATCTAATCCCTTATTTTTAGTCAGGAGGGTTTTCAGAATACCCTCCAGCTGTTCGTGAGTGACTGTCATGATCCGTTGACTGATTGAGTCAAGATATGGATAATGTAAAGTTAGAAAGGATGGATGTTGGGGCGGTTCCCAAAGCTTAACTTTGTAGTGTAGGAGCTTATATTCTAAATCCTCCTTTTCGAATTCTAATGATTCGTCGTGCCAAGATTTCTCGCTTTTTGGAGAATCTGAGAACTGAGTTGCTAATTCTATGAAATTAGATGAAGTTGTAGATATATCTAACGTAGGGTCGTCCCCAAAAATAAAAGAATCGGAAAGATCAAAATCTTCTTTCTCTTCTTTTATTACTGTGATAAGTACTGCTTCCTCTTTTGCTTTCGGCTGAGAATCGATCTTATCGTCTTTGCCTTTCTTTTCCAGTTTGAAGTTGAACTGGAAATTCACGTGGAATTTCCTTTTAAATACAGATTTTATCTACTAAGCTGTAGCGGACCCTTGGATCTAAAATGTCCTTGTTTGTGATTAACTCGTAGTTAATACACTGGATGTATGATTATTTGTAATTTCGATGCAATATCGACAATTGAAAATGAATTATTTTGGCTTTCCTAACGTATCAGTATTATTATAGTATATTTATTTATGGTTCACTTAGTAAGTGATAATGATTTTCTTTATCTTATTCAGCTATGAATATCTTAACTCAGTACTTTATAGAAGTACTACGAGTTCTCTTCCTTGTAGGAAAATGTGAAATGGATGTCTAGTTTTTAAGTCTCTCCGTAAGAGTAATTAATTTCGTATTTTATTTAATATGTAGGAATACCTATGTGTGTAGTACTTAACTACCAGAGAATTTTATTTTATTCCGTTGATAAAACTATGCCCACGTCGACGTTAGCGTACGTGAACCGAATGCGTTTCCTCTTTAGGGAACCGAATCCGTTTTGTTTTATTTTGATTTAAGTCTGATCAATACTTTTAAATTGATCAGGCCTTAGATCTTTACCTTCACAAACAGTTTATAAATTCACAATGATTATTTGACTTTGACTTGATTTTAATAAAATTAACATGATTATGATTTGGTATTTATTTGAAGAATGAATTAATTTATAAATGAATTATGTTTATTATGATAATAATGATGATGGGTGATTATATTATGCTTTGCAATGTGATATGAGGACGAGGGTACATATATCCCGCGCAACAGCCACCGAATTTCAATAATACCAAGAGCAAGCTTTTTAAGCACAAGCAATAACTTAATTGTAGTGTCGTAACACGTACCTTTTGGTCAAATAATCAAATGAAAGTAATAAGTCAGCAGCTAAAAATAGTCTTCCAAAGGTTCACAGCGTACTGTGCATCAACACTAAATCTTCCTTGACTAGTAAGTCAGGTTCAGGAACGTGTCCTGTAAACTAGAATAAATTGGAATTGTCAGTCAATATCCAATCGTATCTCCAGTGATTATTTCGTCGATGACGTTCGAGGGATATCTTTATTTTAACTATTAAGTAGATTACTATAATTGCTATGATGGCTACCCAGTCGTATGGACTTAAGTAGAATACAATGAACATTCAACGTTCCAGTTGAATACGATAAACCATAAGCTTATTCCAAATTTTATATAAAATCAAAATACTAAATAAAAAGAAAATGAAAGCAATATCTGTCGATGTCAAATTTACTAAAATTAGCATTCATAAATTTTCATAGAATTCCTTAATTTAATTTTAATTCTACTGGGTATTGTAGTAATAATTACTGTAATAGTAAGTCACGTAGATAGTTACTATTTCTCAACTCCTCGAGGGATGTTGCATTCGAAAATTTGAAAATTTTGACTAATAATTCAGATTCGTAGAATGAATTTTTAAAGTTTGAAAAGAAAATTCAAAATTGTAATAAAATTTTGAATTGAGATCGAAACGAAATTTCCAACTTAAATACTTAGAACTGGATTAATTTTGAATTAATTTGCTATTGGTTTGCTTATATAACAGTAGTAACCGCTATTTACCATGAATTTCTATGTATTATGTTGTGATAATAGGAAAGATACGACGCTAACTTCTCTGCACCCACCGTATGGATATGCACTAACTATTATTTGCCACGAAAGTATGTATATAACTAATATTACTATGCACTACGTAAGTACCTATGCTCTGTACTAGAATAGTACAGTAATACACGTCGCCAACTTCTCTGCACCCACCGTATGGATGTGTAGTAACTAGTAGTCACCACGAAAATATGTATTTCTTAATACTACTATATACTACGTAAGTACCTGTATAGATATGGCTGCGTATATACCTACTCCCTACTTTAACGTTCGTGATAAACACGACAAATTCTTTTTCTACGTTTGTTATTTACCTACCCCTGATTGGTAGTTCGAATTATTCTCTCAAATTCGACTATTTGTATGCCTCCACGGCCAATGACCATACGTTTTACTTACTTAGTAAAATTAAAGTGGAGACAAAACGGAAGGTATTCGTTTCCCAATGAATTCTGTTTTCCCCAGATGATTAATCGTAGGATTCGTCCAAAAGCTAGATTTATTTGACTTCTAAAATCCGTGGACGGTGGCAGCAGCTTGTGCTCCGATTTCAATGCCAATCGTGAGGCTGTAAAATGTAAGTATTTTGTGAATAAGAACACTGAATTTCTTACATGTACATAAATAAATACAACAGTCTAACGCGTACAGTGACTGTCTGTATTTTATGGAATTTTGAAATATAGTTCACTGCGTAAGTGTATAATTGTGAATTTTCAAAATTATTGTTGTGTTTCGACTTACAGAAAAGGTCGAATCAAAAACGGAGAAAATTTGCTTTAATTCTGGATTTTCTATTTGACCGAAGTGGAGAGTTTCCAGTCCGTCGTTTCTGCTTTCCAGAATTTGGTTTCCTAAGTCCAAGTTGACCTCAAGAACGTCCCGTGGGCCCGTATCTCGTCCTCGTAAGGATTGTACAATTTTTATAATTAAATATAATGTTATTTTCTGTTTTGTGCTTTGTTTTACATAAATTGCCCCCAAAATGTTAATTGTGAACAAATTACAACAGGCCCCCGAAATTACAACACTGTGATATGTTGTACCCAGGGATACATATATAGCACTTGTGCACAAATTATGACAATCAATAGAAATACAACAGTTTGGACTCGTAATCCATAAAGTAAGTATTTCACTTCAATAATTGTATGTCTAATTGTGTTCGACTTACTTTTTGAAGAAAGTACTGTTTAAGGAATCCACGTAGGACTTCCTTTAATCGAGGACTTCCGAATTGAAGTTGAAGTTTCGAATTGACACTAAAAGTCGGACCGTATCCGTGAGGTGAATCCGTAGATTTCGCTGTTCTGGCTTAATCTTCGCTGAGAACTACTCGTAAGTGTCTAAAATAATTATAATATTATGATTATTGTTTAAGTTGCTTAATGTTTGAGTTTGAAACTCATAAGTCCAATTGCCTATGACCAATAATTATCGTGGCAACTCAGAACGATTTTAGTTGCTATTTAATGTGGCTTTATATGTGATTGCAGAGTTGCTCGTATGTACCTACATCGACCAAACACCTTGGATATGATTGCAACCTGTAAAGACCGACAGTTATGTCACATATGGAATGCACCGTGATTTGAATTGCATCGGGCTTTACGTACACTACAGCACGATAATAATAATTTGTCAACTGGCGAATTCTGAAGCCAACAAAATATGTAAGTTGACTTTACAATTTATCAATCTGTAAATTAATCACTCACTCAAACACACCCCTTACAAAATTATTCTCCCCTGTAGGAAATGGCAATTGAAATGAAGTCAGGGTATTGGAATCCCCTGCAATTATTTATCACACTTGGTATGACTAACAAGTCATGGCCACACGTTCATGACTGATGAAACTAAAATGAAGTCAGGGTATTGATCCCCTGCAATTTTATTTGCACAAATGAAAAAGCCCAGGTTGCGTATCTGGCAAATATGTAGTAGTAACTACCTAAGTAAATCGAGGTGACTAATCCCTCGTTTGTTTTCACTGAAAAATCTATTTTATGTTTATCAAAATGTATAATATTTTATTATTTCGAGTACTTTCGAAATCTTGAAACTGTTAGCTCAAAAACATACACATATAACAATCTGTAAGCCGAGGTTGAAATCCCTCGCTTGATTTTGATTTCAACCACAAAATTTGGGGTAGGTACTCCCCTTTACTTTTAAGTTTTATATTTCAAACTAATAATTATTTCGACCGTATCGAAGTTACACAATCAAATACTTTGCAATAAAAGTAATCAGTAAGCCGAGGTCAGTATCCCTCGCTTGATTTTATAACAGTTAACAAAATTGACTGGGGTGGTTGTTCCCCTTGAACTTAATATTAATGACTTTATAATTTTCACAGAAATAATTTTGAGCGTTTCAAAATTTCGAAGTCAACACTTCGAACTTATAAATGACTGAGAAGGTTCGGATTCCTTTCTACCAAAGAAGTCAAGGTTTAATCCCTTGCACTATAATACTTAATAATAAGTCGAGATGCTGTGTCTCGCTGAAAATGGCTACTGAGTAAGTACACCCTACGATTCGGATTTATTGATCCGGCAAATAATCAAAATCAATTAAATAAACTTACACAAATTATGACATACACATATATAAATCAAATGAATGGCACACACAATGAATCAATTCTTAATGATTACACAAAAATGAATGCACTATTATATGATGCACAATAATAACTGGTACTTTTACACGTTAAATCGGCTGCTTACCGTTATAAGCACTACAACGAAGAAAAGTGAATTTTCTGGAGTTCCCCGAAACTTCAGAAAATCACTTATGATTTTATATTAACAACGTGAATTTTTGATTTGCCACTTTTATAGGCTGATGACTGGCGATGCCACTAAACACTGGGAATTCTTCCCGACTCAATTTTATTTCGTTGATTGCAACTAACTGTTGAATTTGAACGGTAACTAATGTACTTCTCAACTAACACATGCAGAATTTCAAAATGAAATTCTGAGGTGATTAATACGTGGTATTAACCAAGTACCTACTTATATAGTAGTTACTATTTTGACTGGCCGTATGGGCCGTGATGTAATAAGATATAAAATTCTGATTTTCACTACCTGTTCCTCATGAAATAATGCTTATTTTATTTTAGATTCCTGAAAATCAGTTGTCACGGCAGACAACTGTGGATCCACAAAAATATGGATCGGAAAATGAAACTGGCTGACTACAAACTATCAACCATCGACTACTGCCAATGAATACTGATGGCCACTGACTATTTTGCAATATTTCGAAGTTTTTAACACTTATATTTTACAAAATTATGAAAATTGTACACTCTATTTTCTATCGGTATAATATATTCGTAAATATGACTCACTAATATGGCATAAAATCAAAAGCTTGGCACATATAATATTATGAGGACCGTGTCCTATCTTTACCATGTAAATTTAATTTCTTGAAAATGGCTGCCTATCTATTTATATGGCAATTCTCATATACATACGGTATATTATGTTTTATATGTTACCTTTATGAAGCTCGCGTGGAGTCTTGGTTTTCTTTTGGAAAATTCAGCCTTCTCTTTTCTGCTGTCTTTTAGGTCCAAAATTTTGTAAAATTTGGCAAATACAAACTGGAATCTTTTTTACTGTTCGCTAGTAGCGACTATTGTGAACTCTTATTTTATCAAAATTTTATGATTTGCACTCTACTCTGAATATTTTTAGCTATATTTTCTGCTTCTGCAATGGGATGCTAGTACAGCCAGGTCCAGTAGGCACGCTTGGTCTCGTCCGCTCCACTTTTTGCTTCCTCTCTCGTCCACAGCTGAAGTACCTCTTGCTGGGCGAAAATTATGCTTTATTCTGGGGAGCTTTTCCCTCTCAAAATTTTATCACGTCTACGGCTTGTGGGTTGCTTCCCAAGACCACCGTACGTTACGGTCAGCCCTTTACAATGCGGCTGGTTGGATGGCTTGTCAGCACTGTCCACCACCTTTCACTTTTCAGTTTCCAAAACTCCCGTCTTCTCGTAGAAGATGCGGTCATACGCCGTGGCGTTACTTGTACTGCCTTTCACTTTTTCTTGCTGTACTTCTAACTGCAGCCACTAGTACTGCTATTAAGCGTCACTATAACAGTGAATAAATGGCCCACACGTGGTGGCCTATGCTTTATATAGCAAAATGGGAAATATGGGCCCGAATTTCTTCGGACTTGTTTCCAACCCTAACTAAATTTAATTTTAACTATAATTAAATATTGGGGGGTAGATTAATTTCTACCCCGCACCTTCTTGACAGGGATTTTAATGCGGTCTTCTAAATCCGAGTCAGGAAAGGGCGACGGAGTCAGTGTTAATCGGGGAATCTACACGACTTCAGGACCGGCCCTGCGAGATACTGAAAAGTATGCACGACTAAATGGAGGGTTTAATTAGCAAAGAGTATGAGCCTGCCTGCTTCCAATGCTGTATGGGTGGGGAGGGTTTAGATGCGCTCTCCCAATTAATACTATATGCCTTAATACTAGTTTACACATTAAATTATCCTAAATTATGCACGAAAGAATATCACACAAAATAGTATGCAATCATACGCTACACAATTATAAATTATGGTTAGTTTGAGAGGTCTTATTATGCCTCGTATTTATTTTAAATACTTTACTTTTAAATGGCACAATAGTGCAAAATGAAAATGATATGACTTTACTTTTTAATGGCACGTAGCCCAAAATAAAAGATACTTTGAAATCAAATATGAAACTCAAATTTCTCAATAACAACTGGGAGTGTTTCCCTTAATTTTCGCCGTACGAATAATTAGTTATACAATTTATATTTTTACCTCGTAGGTTGGATTCTGAGCCGGACGGATTATATTCTAGACTTCTTGTAGAACGTCTTTCTGGGTCACCTTGTGTTCCCTATTTTATTCGCTCGTAGCGTCAATATTTTATCCCTCGTAGGGTCACAAAAAGGGTCAGCGTTTGATCACCTAAATTCTCGCTCGTAGCGATTAATACACTTTCCCTCGTGGGGTATCTTGGTCCGCTTGGGTCCCTAAGATTTGCACGTAGCAACAAATATATTTTCCTCGTAGGATTTCCTGGTCCACGTGGGCCCCTAGGATTTGCTCGTAGCAACAATTCTGCCGTAGCACGGTCGAGTGAGGAGTACCTTCTGTCTTCGCCGGAGTCCAAGTAGAAACTGGTTATGGTCATGGTCCGTGAGGATAGAAGATCCTCGCGTACCATGCTATAATCCCTATTCTCATCTCCACAGTGTGGAATATTATTTTCCCTTTCTGACCATCTACTTAATTTGTGGGATAACTTTGCCTGAAGGGCTTTTGGGGAATATATCCGTCCGTCTCTGGTTCCAACACACGATTTACATTATACATTATAAAATATCATATTTTATATTTTATATAATATATATTTTTATGATCGTCATTTTTCTTCTCTCAAATAAGCCATATATGGAAGTACGTGGCATGTAGTTGAATATAGCTGGAAAATTTGTAAGAATTGCCTAATTCACAAATAATAATAATAATAAAAAACAAGGGCTTAAGCCCTTGTTTTTTGGTAGCCTTAACAGTAATATGGGGTATTACTCTTTAATGCTAAAATCGGTATTAAAAAATTGCTATTTAAAAGTTAATTATAATTAAAAAAAATTAAATGTCATAAATTGCAATTGAAATAAATTTTTTGTTTTTAAGAGCTTCAAAATCATATATTGCATGTCAAATGTCATTGAGAAATGCAAAAATGAGATAAATTATGTAGACATGTAGAAATAAGGGGATATTGAAAATTTAAATTTCCCGCCAAACCTAAAATGTCAAATTTCGACCGGTTACTCTCTTCAAATATAAAGAAGTGATGTATCAAAATGACGAGAATGAGGAGAAGAACAATATGTATTGCGATTGGCGCGCGAATTATGAAAGCTTCAATTTAAAATTGGACATTTAAAGGTAATTATGATTAAAAGAAATAGTACATTAAATAATTTTCGATTTTCAAAGAATTTCATATTTTTTATTTTAAAAGAGCTTCAAAATGACATATCGCATGTCTAATTCGGTTGAGAATTGCCAAAGGTTGCTAAATTATGTAGATACGTAGGAATAATTTATTCATTGGGTCGATTTAACCGAAGTTCATACAACCAGACTCAACTAGTCACTGTGGGTGAGGAAATAGGAGGTTACCGCGTTAGATCGTCTCGGTCTTTGTACCCTTTCACCTATCCCCGTCCCCTCCTTCACAGTAAAGGAGTCTCATTCCCTAGGCCCCTACAGTAAGTAGTGGTCACTAAGGAGCACCGAAGGAGATTGGGTTTCAATCAACCATCCAGTGACGTTTACCGTACAACACCGAGCCGTAAACGATCTCAACAATCTCAACTATTTTTGCTAAAACCATAAAAAAACTTTAAATGCTTGCACCCCCCACCCACAAAGTATCCCCTAAGGGGAAAGGGTGTACTTGGGGTCACCCATAAATGACGTCCCTAAAATCTTATTTGTTTTTGCTAAAACCATTGAAAAACTTTAAATACTTGCACCCCCACCCTCAAAGTATCCCCTTAGGGGGGGAGTGAACTTAGGGTCATTCACAAATGACGTCCCAAAAATCTTAATTTTCTTCCTAAAACCATTAAAAAACTTTAAATAATTGCACCCCCACCCTCAAAGTATCCCCTTAGGGGGGAGTGAACTTAGGGTCATTCACAAATGACGTCCTAAAAATCTTAATTTTCTTGCTAAAACCATTACAAAACTTTAAATACTTGCACTCCCTACCCACAAAGTATTTCCTCAGAAGAAGGGGTGTACCTGGGGTCACCCACAAATGACGTCCCTAAAATCCTAATTTTCTTGCTAAAACCATTAAAAAACTTTAAATGCTTGCACCTCCCACCCACTGAGTATCCCCTCATGGAAGGGGTGTACTTGGGGTCACTCACAAATGACGTCCCAAAAATCTTAATTTTCTTGCTAAAACCATTACAAAACTTCAAATACTTGCACTTCCTACCCACAAAGTATTTCCTCAGAAGAAGGGGTGTACCTGGGGTCACCCACAAATGACGTCCCTAAAATCCTAATTTTCTTGCTAAAACCATTGAAAAACTTTAAATTCTTTCTCCCCCCACCTACTAAGTATCCCCTCAGGGCAGGGGGGTGTACCTATGGTTACCCACAAATGACGTCCAAAAATCCCAACTATTTTTGCTTAAACCATTAAAAAACTTTACATACTTGCACCCCTCACCCACAAAGTATCCCCTTAGGAAGGAGGGGTGTACTTAGGGTCACCCACAAATGGCGTCCAAAAATCCCAACTATTTTTGCTTAAACCATTAAAAAACTTTACATACTTGCACCCCTCACCCACAAAGTATCCCCTTAGGAAGGAGGGGTGTACTTAGGGTCACCCACAAATGACGTCCAAAAAATCCTAATTCCTTTGCTAAAACCATTAAAAAACTTTAAATACTTGCACCCCCAACCCCACGAATTATCTCTTAAAGGGGGGGAGGTGTTAAGAATTATAACTAGTCAGAATCTGAAAAATATAAATATTTCTCATGCCTAATGCTTTACTAACCGCAAACTAATGCTCCCCTACTCAACAAATCATCCCTTTTAGGTTCCAGGGGGGGGGGGGGGAGAATTCAGGTTCAATCGTAGAATACGTCCCAAAAATTTGAAGCCTCAAAGCCAAGGTTCGAATGGAGCACGCAACACCTAGAGTCCCGTAAACAGCAATGAGTCAGTAATGGCCTGAGCTGAGAAATGTCTGATACGAATCTGTGAGCGTGTCTGATATAGAAGCCATAAGATACATAGAGTCTCGTAAGCGAGTTGGCTTTGTTCCCCGTCGTTCCAACAGAAAGTCTTGCTACGTTTCGTGTATTGCAAAAGAGCCGGCTGCTTTTTGTTTTGACGACGTTAAGGCTGTTAGGGGTCAGACACAAATAGCGTTGCTTACCTTAAGGGTGGGTCACTTGACATTCCAGGTTAAGAGCATCCATTTAAGCAATGCTTAAAAAGGTGACAAGCGGGTGGGTATGCTTATAATTTTGGTAAATTTAGGTGTCGTCATTTGTGTCCGTACCCAAAGCTGGTCAAGCATACTAACTTAATATTTTAGGTTTACCATCCTGTATTTGAATCACACTCGGAAAAATCCATGCTTATCTGCATTAAGTACGGAATGTCGGCAAAAACCAGTTGCATTAAACCATGATATATTCAACGTGGAATAAAAAACGGGTGGGATTCACGATTTTTCAACTTTATGCTGAAAACATACGTACGTTGATCGTAGAAGAAAAGGGACCGTTCATAAATAACGTCAATAAAAATTTCCATCTTAGAAAACCAACCCTAACTTTTTTTACTTTATGCTGTGAACATACGAACAAAGCTTATAGATAGTTGATGACCAACCATTAATGGTGTCATTTAGATTCCTAATTTTAAGGAACATAATTTAACCGAATGGCCTGCAGTTCGTACTTTTTAGTGTCCAGTAAATCTTAAACATAAGTTATTCATACATTAAATTTCAACTTCCAGGGTTACACAAGTTAGAAGCCATGCAAGGATGATCTAAAAATGACGTCATTTAATTATTTTGATTATAAGAATCTCTTGTCTTTAGTTCAAACATCAAATTAATGGATATGCCTAACACCGTCTTTTTCTAGCATACATACAGGGATCCTTCATAAATGACGTCATCACAAAATTACCATTTTAAGGATCCTTGTTAGTGCTAAATGAAAAATTTGGTAGATTTATATCTTCAAAATCTACTTTTACCAGAATACAAACAGGGATTGTCCATAAATGACGTTGTCTAAATGTCATTATTTGAAAAAACACCCGTTATCAGTTTAAACATTATGTAAAATAGTATTTTTAGCATGGAATATTATTATTGTACATATAAGAATAGTCCAACAATGTCGTCACTAAAATATTGAACTTTAGAGGGTATACAGTGTATTTTAGGTAAATAATGTAAAATGATGCATCAATTGACTGAAGTCAATATTCTCAGCATCTACTTCGGGCCCACGGTAGGCAAATCCGGCGCGAAGCGCCGGATTTTTTATTTCGCATTCTCTCTTTCTTCTGATTCAGTAGTTTGAATGTGCCGCTGCAGGCTGCAGTAACTTTATGCGATTTAGGAATTTTATATGGTATATATGGAGGAAGCGTGCACCAACTGTGTCTTGTGAAAATTAGTAAGCATTGATACCCCCTCTGGTCAATATTTTCCCGGTAATTAAATAAGATTTAAAGGCTTAACATATTTATAAATGATTCACGGCATTGTTCCTTGATCTCCCTATACCCTCCACTTCGAACATCAGGCATACAAGTTTTAGTCCCCCAAGGGTTGATTGTTCGATAACAATGCCCTTCTACTGGGAGACCAACTATAGGAGGCACAGTATATATACATAACTACTTAGGTAGTCTGCTATTCATTCCCATTTCCGTATCAATACTGCAACATTTCTTGCCTGTATGTTGATGTACTGTAGATAGGGATAAAATACCGGCACCGGGAACCGAGTCACCGGGAAGGGGGGGTCAACGCTCGCTGGAGAACGTGAAAGTTGAATGGAAGGAAATTGCTAAAGATTAAAGAAATTCGTATTTGTGTATATATTTATGTATAGAAAAATGTACACATAAGTTGCTTCCATAGTTTCGTATTTCATCCCACGGTACGAGGATGACATCTGACAATCCAGCATCCAACATGCTCTTTAAATTAGAGTGCACAAATTCGAAGTAATTGCTAAAGAAGTTCAGAAGTCCGTTTTTCCAAGACGCTGAGCAGATGAATGTCCCCGCCACAGCACAGTTGCTATGACAGTTACTTATGTTGATACAATTTTGAACGGTATCCTTTCAAAATGTCTTCACTGCTCAGGCTCAAAACGTCACAATCTAAATCACAATGCAATTTGGATAGTACAGTGACCGGTTTCTGCAATTTTAATTTTCAAAAATTTACAGCTAATTTGAATTTTATCAGCCAGCCACCCTTAGTTACTCACACTGAATTTGTCACCTCAAATTACACGATAGTATTCAAAATTCATTGTCAATTTATTCGCGTTCTTATAAAATGTATTTATAAAGGTTGAGCAATTTAGCAGGAACAAACCAAAATTAAGTGTAATGAAATGACCCTATAACTACATACTGAACTCGTTTTATTGTTTATTCTGCAATATAAAACCTACTAAGCGACAGCAACACGTCGCTACACGGGAAATCAAAAAACGTACAGCAACAGAAAAGAAGAAAACAGTTCATTTGTTTTCTAGCAAAGATAACATTAAACTAATGTGAACAATATATTTGCAGTAGTCAAACGACGATAGGGCAAACTGTTGCAACAGTTCAATAGATCAGTTTACATCTAACGAAGTTGAAGATTGCACGAAATTTTAGCATTTGGAAATAACTTGCTTAACATCTCACTAAAATAACGGTTTCGTTCTTGAAGATGTTTTGTTTCTTTTTCTTCATTCTCTAATGTAGAACGTTCTGACCATCGTTCCAAAAGAATATTTACCTTCACACACGCACAACACTCAGAACAGGCCCTAAACTACGTTTGATTGCGAATTCGTCGCAATGCTGAACATTTTCGAAGGTCACAACGTAGTTAACTTCCTGTAATTTTGGAAATGTTTGTTGACTATTTTAAAATACCGCCTAATGGAAATACTTCCAACCCACAGTGATATCGAGGACAAAACGTGAGATCCCCTACTTTAGACAAGACTGGTGGCCATTAGATTCCCTTTAGTGAGTAATCTGCATAGTGGTTGTAGGCCACCTTCTTCGTGGACATCTTCCCCCCGACATCTTCCTCCCGGACATTTTCCTCCCGGACTTTTTCCTCCCACGCACAGACGAAGGACATTTTCCTCCCAGCATCGAAATTCATATGACCACAATAAACAAGTTCTACTTTCCAGATAATGCATAAATTTGTACAAATTTTCGAAAGTATGCAAAATTCATATTTTTAAGTACTAAAATCGATCGTTTCCCCATTTTGTATGAAATTATAAGTATCTAAATATTTATTAATCAAGTATAAGGAACGTAATTACGTAATTTGAACATCATTGCACAAATAATGCCAAATGATCAACTGAATGCAAACAATGTTACCTATAGCACCAGTCTAGTATTTGCAATAATTAATACTTAAAAAATTCGTTTTTAACAATAAATAGGAAAAAGGGGGTGCTACGTAGTAATAAATTAAAATGAATCAATTTTTTTGTGAACTTTGCATACTTTCGAGAATTTCTGCAAATACAATAAGTTGATCAGTTGACATTATTTGTGCAATTCTGTTCGTATTACAGTCGTTACGTTTGATTATTAAATATTTACATACTCATAAGTTTATACAAAATGTGAAAACGATCGATTTTAGTACTTCAAAATATGAATCTGAAATACTTTTAAGATTTTATACAAATGCATGAATTATCTGGAAAGAAGTGTTCGTTTATTGTGGTTATATGAATGTTAATGCTGAGAGGAAAATGTCCTCCGTATGTGTTTGGGAGGAAGAAGTCCGGGAGGAAAATGTCCGGGAGAAAGATGTCCAGGAGGAAAGTGTCCGTATACCCTGCATAGTAGTAATTTTTGAAAGTAATTGACTTGAGTGTGTCCCAACTGCGCTCGACAATTTAGTTAATCACACGCACAAGACAGATTTTTGTCCCCTTTTGGAAATTGTAAATTAATTATTTAATTATTTATTTTAGAAGAATAAATGTTTATCTTGTTAAAAATCAATTTTATAACATTCCATGAACAATTTTCCAACAAACAGATTGCTTCTCTTGAAAACAATACAAACAATTTAGTTTTATTGGAATGTCAAGCAAAAAATACTTACGAATACGAATCTATACGGTCATAATGCTTATGTACAACGACGTAAACTTAATCCAAGGGGTTCTTGGTGGCATCGAAGAAATGGCAGCTTTAACTTGTTGCAGAATGTCAAAAGACTTTTCGATGTGACTGACGTTCATCAGTCGCGATGCAAAACTCTAAAAGGAGATTCGGTTGATGGGTTTGTGTAGTAAATACATGTATTGAACTGTGTCAGGTCCTGCAATTTAATCTGGTCAAGAAATTTGTGAAATTCAGGACAATCAGGATCCGCCGAAGCAATAATATGAGCTTCAAAGAGATCATTGTAGGTGAATGAAATAGAAATGTCTGTCCGTTTTAGCACTGTATTTAAACAGAGTCTCCATTGGTAAGAGACAAGTCGACATTAAAGCAAAGAATTTTTGTCAAACAAACTCAGAATTCTTTCGTCAAACTGAGAAAAACACAATTCATTTTGGTTTCATCAATGTATACATGCGTAGAATTAACAAAGCAATTCGATTCCTTTTATTTTTTATTTACCTAATAATAATACAAATTAATCGAATCATAACAAAATGTATTTATTTTACCTTTACACATAATTTAATTCAAAATCCAAATTTTTCGTTGACTTACGTGGTCAGTTAAAAATACTACTCTGACTAAATGCTAAATTAGCTTAATCGCTCTCCTCTCACCACAATAGTGTTTTAACTGACGACACCAACCACGACCACGATACGAAACGAAAACCTATTATAATTTCTGGTATTTTCTATTTTACCACTTACTACTTTTCACCTTTGGTTTGAAACACACACAATCAAATGGATTTTTTAATTTTTGTGCGTAGTAAATAGCTCATGAATCATATCGCTCATAATATTCCCTTTTACTGATGGACTCACCCACCCTAACAATGGGATTAAAACATTATTGACATTGCCTTGTATACACATTTTATTAGGACCCCACAAATGTGCAAAATACAATAATTCTCCAGTTTATAGCTTGACACTTTTGTATCCCTGCCGCTAAATTTTAAAATTAGATTTCCAAAAATTAATGAAATATAACATGTTTTACACCTTTCAAGAAAGCTTCAAACAAAACATTTGAAAATTTTCAAAAACGTTTCTAGAATAGAATAATCGAAATAATTCGCCTTTTTAAAAACCTTGCAAACGAGTAGAAAACTTAATGTAAAAAGTCTCATTTATAGTGTATAGCGACAGTTTATTTTGATTCTTTCATTATTTGGAAATGGTCCGCTTGGATTCGTTGCTGATGGTATTTATATTTTATATAATTTAGTTTAGTACACATTTAAATGATTTGAATATTATTGGAAAAGAATAACTACATTCAAATTTTACAATCTAATTTTTGATTAAAATAGTAATTAACCTAATAAATAGTATTCAGTAATTCAGTAGTATGCGTATAATATAATTCAGGCTTAAGTAAATAATTGTTTAATACTTTGATAAAATTATAAAGCCACGTTGATTATGCGACGATCAGAGGTGGGCTCACGTGAGCGAGGCTTATAAAAAGTGGGAGTACTTTAGTGTCACAATATTTAATTTTCATAAATTCATCAGTAAGTTTAATTTATTATACTTATATTTATTTTGACCAACATCCACTTGAATAGTTATTATGAGGGGTAAATCATTTTTTTAAATCTGTTCACAATTATGGCGTTGAAAATGAATAGTAAACCCCTGCCAACTGAAGGCTGGAAGAACTTGAGTCATCTGTGGATGTATCTTTATCTGGGGTTGAGGATGGGGTGGTGGTGGTGCTTGGGTCGTAGGGAAGATTAGCTTCGGCATTTACGAAGTTCTCATTACAAAGATTTGTGTTGCAAACGCAATACTGAGTGTAAGTAATTTATGTCATCATAGTTGTCAAAGTTGCTAAGGTTCTTGAAGACGGCCATCTCTGCATCGTCAGCACAACCAATGTCTGTCCTATAAAGTTCCTTGGGTCCCTTGCAAGCTCTCCTAAATTCATTCAAGACTACGGCATTGTTTTGTACGTTTGCAACACGAATTAAACAGTACGTATCTCCAGCCGAGCATGTTCTAGTTCGTTGTTTATCAGTAAAGTTGCATTCCATGTCTGGATGTGTGGTAGCCAAAAATGCTCCACAACTGTAGCATTCCAATCCAATGACGTCTACGAATTTAAATTAAACTTTGTTATATGAGTTTCAAGTTAGACCTTGATTTCACAAGAAAATTTAACAAAGAACCTTAAAAATCTCGCTTTGAAATTTAACCATTGTTAAAGTTGAAAGCGAGAACCTTAAGACTGTGTTCAAGTTAGACCTTAAGTGTTTCTTTTTCTGGTCAAATCAACGTCTTTTATGCGGAGTTTGAAATTTTCAATCAAGATTTAATATGTATTGTTTCGTATAGTCATTTAGACGGTTCGGGTAGTACTCGGCCCTGCTCGCCTCGGCCCCACCGTATTAGGCCCCGCAAGTTCCGGTCCCTCTCGGATTCGGTCCTTGCTCATGGCCGGTCCTGCTTTATTCGGTCCCACTATTTTTAAATTGTGGGATGTGTTTAATGTTAGCTGTGAAGTTAATTCCTGCGTTTATCTATAAGAGTAGTTATTTTGTGGACGTGATGACGTGTCTTTGCCTATGGTATGAAGGTTTTGCCTTCACCTATCACAAGACTGCAAATAATGGTAATGTAAGATGGAGATGCATTGAATGGATTCGAAATTGAAGGGAAGATATTTGTCAAGATTTCAACCCGAAATGTCAGTCTCGACAGTTGCTGGGCCTAAACGAGGGCCAGGACGTCCACGAAAGATTCGTAGCCCGGTTACAACTAACGCACAACCAAAACCCCGTGGAAGACCAAAAAAAGCGAAATCAACACACAACTTTGTCGCTTTCAACGATTCCCCTGGTCCACCAAAGCGACGACGTATCCACGAATTGCCAACTCAAGAATGTTAACTTCGTTTCACTTATTTTTTAACTGTTAATATTTCATTATTTTATGTGACGCATTCTTCGATTTGTTAATATTTACTTCTTTGTTTTTACGATATTTTACATTTTAATAAATTGACGTGGGTTATTATAACCTAAAAAACTATTGTATAGTGCACAGTAAGCATCATATTCATATACGGGGACTAATGTAAAAATAGTGGGACCGAATAAAGCAGGACCGGCCATGAGCAAGGACCGAATCCGAGAGGGACCGGAACTTGCGGGGCCTAATACGGTGGGGCCGAGGCGAGCAGGGCCGAGTACTGACGGTACCCATTTAGACATTATGATAGGTGCTTCTTCGTGATTATTTTTGTGTGGATGGACAAGACAAAATAAAAATATTATACCAACCAGTAATGACGGCACAATATAAGAGCACTGCCAAAGTCAAAATAATGGCACCAAATTGACCAAATGCGATCATTTCGAATTCGAATGCTCTACTACGCTGCTAAGTCTATTTATTTATTGAAATATTAAAATATTTTGCAAAAACAGTGAGATTAAAATATTTAAGAAATAAATATCTGACGCTTAAAAATTCTACACATTCTACTTATCTAATTTTTATTGTTGTGATTAGGAAGTACTGCCGAGGCCGATAGAACAGAGACTGTTTTGTATAACATAATATTAGTTTTAACTGTTTATCAAATTTTAGTTATTATTTTCCTTAATTCATAACGTTATGCAACAGCATTGTGCAACATAGGGAATTAGGGAATCATAAAAAAGGTTATATTAATATATTCTCAATGTTGCTATGATTTTAT
This sequence comes from Dicyrtomina minuta, assembly GCA_949802685.1. NCBI lineage: Eukaryota > Metazoa > Arthropoda > Collembola > Symphypleona > Dicyrtomidae > Dicyrtomina > Dicyrtomina minuta. The sequence goes on along the minus strand of OX461810.1, from coordinate 80,834,696 downwards.
TATAATAAAATAAATTTAATAGTAATTTTATTCATACAAATATTCCAGAAAACATTAATTATTTTATTATGATAAAATAAATATTTTGCATATTAGTTGCATAGGTTAGTATTAATAAACTTAATTGCTGTATTCCAATAATTATTAAATAAATTGTTAAATTGTCCTATGTAAAGGTTCGACAAATCTAAGGTAACTATCTAACTATATTTACAGGTTTTATTTTGCATATTTATTTCATTGTATGTAAGAACAGCTCACACATCTGAGGGTCTTGAAAAAATTAAAGTTCGTTCAGTCACAGCCGTTGTATTAGGATATTATCCTTAAAAGTAAAATAAGACAAGTTAAATTTGTCGCCATATCTAAAACACTACATTTCTGGATTTCTAAAGTCAGTTTTGGCAATGCGCATAATGCATTTTTCATTTAAGCGCTATGTATAAACCCAAACATCCTGCCGCCCTACGCAGTACGCACTAAAAGTACGGAATGTACTGCACTATTTTTTATCAATTTTTGTAATACAGCAGAAAAATCTTTTGTTTTTTTTCCCGGCCTTAAAAGTTCAATTTACTAACAGTTACTCATTTCAGATGTGCATAAGGTACAATATTAGTTATAAAATATATTTATTTTCATTTCACATATACAGTAAAAGCTTCTGTACTATGACTGTATCAGCAGCGTGGGTGGTATACATACAGTAAAATTTATTACACTATTTTACACTGTTTCCTTAGGGGTCGTCCGTAAATGATGTCATAAAAAAAATCTGAATACTGAAAAAAAGCATGTGTGTCAGATGTATATTCAATATTTATAGAGCAGTTAGCGGGTGCACGCAGATTTCATCGCTTAGTTATATTTTATTTCTATAGGCGAAACTGTAAGTAAATACATAGTGGTGCCTGTTGTCTGGTACTGCCAAAGCTAATGTCTGAAGAATTATTAACGTGTTGATACAAAAGAAAAACATTCAAGAATAATTGTGCATGTAAATGAAGTAGAATTTGAAACCCTTTATAGACGGAGAACTGAGCACAGAAAGTATTGACTGAAAAATCTGATCCGACAACGGAAATCGGCAGTAAAATGTGTGTCCCATTAATAGTATCAATTAATAAAATTAATAAACGATCTCGAATTTCATTTAGGTTGTCTCTGGAAGTTGCTATGGTTTAATTATTCTATGAAGATCAGATTCGGGTATAAAATTATTATACGCAACCATCAAGTTCACATTATTCGCACGAGATATCCGTGCATCTTGGCGACTGTAAATAACGTCATAAAATTGACAAAGGAAATTTAATTAGGAGCCAAAGAAAATTCCTATAGGTAGATAATAGATACATACACAAAGCATGTGTCTACAGAAAAGTACCTACGCACATGAAATACAACCCCAGTATTTAGACAAAATCACAACGAGCAGGCTGATGAGTGAACTGTAGTAGCGACAACCGAAAGTGAGGTCTCGCAAGGATAACTTTTGCATGCAAGTAAACGGCAGCTTCATCCTTGCCAGACCTCACTTTCGGTTGCCGCGCCAATAGGTTGATCGTAAAAAAAAGACTTCATTGAAGAATTAAAACGACCCATTTCGACTTTTTGCTGGATACAAAATGCATTATCTTCAAAAACAAATTAAGATATCGTGATCTTGAAAGCATGTTGACAGAACATTCTATACACTTTCAAAAACCATATTAATAGAACATTTTGCTTTTCTCAGAAACAAGTAAACAAATATTTTTCAATTTCAAAAACATGTATTGCAAAGAGCATTTTGCACCTTTTAGAAAACAAGTCAATAGATTATTTTGCACTTTTAAAATTTTGCAGATAAAACTATTTACAAGTATCGAATAACACGTAAATGGAAAATTTTTACCTCTCAGAAACAAGTAATCAAATCATTGTTGCAGTTAAAAAAAACGCTTACTGCGAAGGGCATTTTGCTATTTTTCAGAAACATGTAAATGAAACATTTTGCACTTCTTTAATCAAGCAAACAGAAAATTTTGCAATTTTAGAAAAACTTATTGCAAGACAGATTTTACACTTTTTTAAAAACGAATAAAAACACAATTTCACAATTTTCACGTGCATGCAAATAGAAAATTTTGCGCTCTCTAAAAATTCTCAGACATAGCTCATTCATGTATTTCATATACCATTTCATATTTTTTAATATAGCCCATTTTAACTCCAGCTTACCTAAATTGTATAAGGGTCATTTTGATTCTTCTTGTCATTAGACGGTTATACCATCAGCTACAAAATTAATATACTACAAGCGTTGAAACGGTACCTACATACTGCTATTATCATCAGTCGGTGTTATTTTCAAATCATATAGTATGAAAATGACTCACTTTCATTAATTATCTTTGAATGTTCATAGTGCAAACCGTCAACTATACATAACTATGATAACTATCTGCAGTAGACAGTATGTAGTTTTGACAATGACGCATTTGAAGAAGCACAAAATTCATATTATTATAATGCATTAAACTCTTTTCCATAAAATCCTTTCAATGTTCACCCATTTCTGCACATTCAGTGTCAGTGTGGGCTTCAGTGGGCAAAGTTAAACCTATTACTGTGTCTCATAGTCATCAATTTACAAGCATTAAGTTCACCGTTTGAAGTTTCACTAGCCAGTCAGCAGGGATAGTATTTACTTTTGAAAATTGTAATCGCTGTCTTTATTTCTATAGAATCTTTAGACTAAACAGTAATTAATTTTAATTGCCGTAGTACGCAGGGCCGGATAATGTGACCAGTGCAGGCAGCCCCCGCTACTTCAATTTTCAAAAAACATGTAAATGGAACATTTTGTGGTTTTCAAAAATTTGTGAAACCAAATTTTACCTTTTTAAAAATACGTACAAAAAAAATATTCTGACGTTTCAAAAGCATGCAAATAAATTTTTTTGGCACAGTTCAAAAACATGCAAATAAAACATTGTCCACTTTTCTCGAAACATATGTAAATAGGAAATTTTGCACTCTCCTAAATCAAGTAAACAAAACATTTTACACTTCTCTAAAACATGCAAATCGCGGGTGAAGAGGCAACATGGCACAAGTCCAGTGGGATTACGTGGGAATTGTGCCATGTTGCCTCTTCGCCAACGAAATACAACATTTTGGTTTACCAACGAAAACCATCAATAAAATCAAAATGGTGGTTTTTGTAAGGAGACAAATTGCTCCCTAAAAGCCTAATACCAATTCCATAGCCCGGCCCTGGCAGTACGGGAAATACAGGAAGTTATTATAAAATGTCACTAAAAAAATAATGAATTAATAAAACCCAGAATAATAATAATAATATTAATAATTAATAAACGCTATAGCTCTGGCTGTAAAATTAATGTAATGCCGTTGAGTTCATTCGAATTGATCATATAATTAATTATTTTCAGTAAAGTGACTGGAAATCGGTGACTCAGAAAGAAAAAAAAAGGAATCATGTCCTTAACTTGGCTAATTTCATTCCTATTAATGTTCCGTCTCGGCTCATCTTGCTCTTGTCTCAATATTAAGTCTGAATGTCATAAGCGTAATGAGTCTATGGAGCGACCTAGCTGGTTCATTAGAGGTCAAAATCTTCAAGAAGATGGTTTGGCCGTCCGCATCATGATGCTTGAAGGGGAGGTGGACGCCTTTTATAAATACGGTGACGACGAGGGAGCGCCAAACATCTTTCCTCCCATAACCTACACTAACAATGATGGACGTTTACACACAAATGGTACTGTGACGATCATTCCAATGAGGAAATGCCCGGCATTTCGGAATCTTGATGATATGTTCTTTAAGTGCAGTCCAAGAAAAGTAAGATATTTTTTCAATGCAAAATCTCCCATGTAATTTTCAATTTAATTCTCTCTTTAATTTAACTATGATTTATAAAGTCAATACTTCAAAATTCTTAATTCGGTCTATTTTGTTTTCCCCACCTACAGAGTGCTAAGATCTATCTTCTTGTTATTGCAGTAGCAGAGAGGAGCAGATACGATTGGGATGATTACGGTGCAGGCTTAGTAAGCGCATTTTTATCTGTAATTTATAATACAAAACTTTATTACATTGAACCTGTGGCCGTCTGCAGTACAATTAAATAACAATGTAAAATGTAAAATAATTGTCTCGTGTGACTACAACTTTTCAGCCAAGTCCTTGTTCTGACAGTGCGACTACGAGTAACAATACTACTACTACCACTGCTTCCATCATCCCCCTAACCAAAGGGTCCGGAAAGGACAGAAATAAGCCAGGTAGAATAATTCACAGCTTGATAATAATAATAATATATGGAACGCAAATATTACTTTTCTTCAGAATATATATTAAATAATTAAGAATCAACCTGCAAAATGGACATTTTGCATTTTTTAGGTAGAAAAGGACTGGATAAACCGTGTGGCCGTTTTCTGTGTGGGCATTTTGAAATGTTCAATATCTTTGAATTAATAGAATAATTACACTTAACTTTGTCACAAAGTAAAATATGACGCGTAGAAATATCTATTAGTGAGATTGTGAATCGTTTCGTTCAGTGCAATGCTGCCATGTGTTTTCTTTAGAAAATACAGAATTAACTATACACTTTAAAATATAGATTTAAGCGAGACCTATCCATCTTTAACGGTATTAAGTATATTAAATGCATTAAAAATTACACAACATAAAAAAAGAAGTCGCTGTCTGTGAGATTGGAACCCTTGTCACTTATGAATTTTACTAAGGATAATTTCGAACAATATTTAACTATATGCCTAAGTATGCAAAATCTTACTATATTAGCTCACAAAATTGCCAATATTAAAACAATATAAGTGTAAAAAACAATAATCCTGTTGTTTCAAAATAATGTAATCAAAACTTACTAGTTAGATGGACTTGAAATGCCAAGTACAAAGTGCGACGAGATGCCCGTCAAGAAACTACCAGGTGCCTGGTCAATACAGACTATTAATTAATATTCCATTCCAGCAGAAAAGAACAGATTGTAGAATTAAAAGATTAATAAACTAAACAAAAAACTTCCTTTTTGTTTCGCATTTTCTCTTTTTCTTCTGATTCAGTGGTTTGAATGTGCCGCTGCAGCAACTTTATGCAAATTACGAATAGTATTTGTTACATATGGAGGAAGCGTGCACCCACTGTGTCTTGTAAGCATTAGTGGGCATCGATACCCCCTCTTGTCCATATTTTCCTAGGAATAAAATAGGATTCAAAGGGTTTATTATTACATAAGGTTTACGACATTGTTCCTTGAACTCCCTCCTCCCTCCCCCTCCCGTTCGAACATCTGGCGTAAAATGTCTGTCATCCAAGGGTACCTACTATAGTTTAAGTACTCTCTATTATAGTAATAATATCTAATTTATACTAATACTTGCTATCTACTTGCGGACGGCGTCGGGAAAGGAAACTCGCGACTACGAGCAGTAGCAGACGAAATAACGTGAGCTCTATAGTGACCATTGTAGGTAAAGGAAATACGCATGCTGTTCTTTTTCATAACTGTTTTTGAAGCGTGCATCCAACGGAGCGATACAAGTCGACATTGAAGCAACGAATTTTGAACCAGTAAACTTAGAATTTTTTCAAGAACCTGGAATGAATAAAATGCATTCTCCTTTTATCAATGTACAAAGTAGAATTAATGAAACAATTAAATATCTCGTTTAATTTTCATCTACATGATTATGTAATAGAAATATTTTAGCTCAATATGTACTTAGGTTTATAGGTGCAATACGCTTAACTTAAATAGGAAGTAACTCTAGGAACTTAAGTCGAAAAGCAGTATATTATCCAATAAATTCCATTTGAATGGAAAATTGATAACACCCCAATCGAAGGTAATTGTTATGAATTTAATAGCTTTGATGAATTTCACTATTGTGAATTCAAAATTAAATTAGAAATATCAAAGTGCTTTGTAATTACTGACTTACGTCATCTATTGAAAATGCCAACTTATGCGAAGGAACGTCATTGTAGCATCGAGATACGGAACTGGCCTGGCGACATTTGAGAGTCGCGATTTGACGTCCGACACAGTACGTAGTACGACATTTCCCCAAACGACACTTGGTCCAACGACAACTGGTAAACGACACTACGTCCAAAAAATTTTACGTCCACGTCAATGCGTCCTCAGACATTTCGATGTGCAACAAATCGCAGGGTGACAATCAGTCCAAAACAATTACGTCTAATACGATTATTGAACATATTGATAATTTCAGTGAGTTTTTACTAAGCCCAGCAACTCCTGGCTAGTACTTAATCTAAATCTACTGCCACAATTTGTTAATATACAAGTGGTAATAATATTCTAATATAGCACAGTACATTTCAGATATCATAAACGGGTATACTGTTGTAATTTGCGTACAAAGAACAATTGTTCTTTTCGTTTGTGATAAGGCTTTCACAACCACAAACTAGTAAATTTGGTTGTGCACAATCACAATGAAGAACAAACACCCAGGACGACAAACAAGAACAAACCTGTTTTTGCCAGTCGTCGGCCCAAGACGTTTTGTGGACAAACGCAATCTATCACAATAACAATCCTAGCTGAGAAAATCCATTGTTGATTGTGGACAACGTATTTTGTGATTGTTTTGCTATTTCAGAAATAACAATCTTCGAAGTTGCTTGTTCACAAATTACAAAAGTAAACGGGTAAGTAGGCAGTTGCCTGCCACTTGCGGGCATGCAGGTAGCTCATGAGATTTGCATATGAATAATTGTGCATCCTTATCATTTTTAATAATATTAAAATTGCATACTTGACGATGAACGGAAGTTTTTCACTCTTTTCAGTCGTTCCTTGTCTTCTACACGCTTAGAAAAGAAAAATTTTAGTTTATTCGAGCTAACACATTTGGGTGTTAATTTCAACACGATTATTAGTTACTTTCAAAATTTTTGAAGGTGAGAAAATATGTACTTAAGCTACGTGAAGCACCGCTGTGTGTTCTTATACCTACACCAAATAATGTTACAGTTGACTGAAAATCGTGTTAAGAATTTATACCGCCGTATATTAAGCTAAATTAGTGCTGCAACTGTAAATGAATCGTCTCAGCGCAGTGGTTAAAGAGGCCGGTACCTGATTAGAAGGCTGCGTGTTCGAAACCAATTTTTTGCACTGTTTTTTAATTCAGTTAGGCACGTAACTACTTCTTGGTTACATATGCAACACAGAAAATAGTAAACTCAGTCTAACACATTACAGTGTAAATCCCTAACTAAAATTTGTGTTGACCGCTGTAACATCTTCTGGTGCCGATGTTGGAGTAACACAAAAGTAAGTTACAAATTAACACATATGAGGTTGATTTCCTTTTATTTTTCCCTTCTGTATGTAAATAATTAATTTCATGATAATCTCTAACTCCTACTTCGATCAAGAAGTATTTTAAGTTATATTGTTTTACGATTTTTTTTAATTATTACGTATATATTTTAATCCTAATATCTCGATTACTATTATTATTAAATAAGTTTTACTAATTATTACTGGTATGACTTAGCCTTTGCTCTTAAAATAACAATTTTGAGCAAGTTTTATCATTCCGCAATCAATAAATAAAACGAACATAATTTTATGTGGTGGCTTTTGATATTGTCCCTCATCATCATATTGAAATATTCGTAATGGACGTAATTGTTTTGGACTGATTGTCACCCTGCGATTTGTTGCACATCGAAATGTCTGAGGACGCATTGACGTGGACGTAAAATTTTTTGGACGTACTGTCGTTTACCAGTTGTCGTTAGACCAAGTGTCGTTTGGGGAAATGTCGTACTACGTACTGTGTTGGACTGCATGTCGCGACCCTCAAATGTCGTAGAATCACGGAACTAGTGGGTTTCTGAATAACTTGTCGTTTTGATAGCCCACTTTTGGTGTCTTTATCTTTGTCAAGGACAGCCTCCAAATTTCGCATGTTTGAATTTTCCGTTTCAAGCTTTAAAAAATAGTTTTATCAAATTAAAAACTACTTCAACGCTGATACATACGTACACTGAATTACTGCTGCGGCCACTAATAACCAACCACTTAGATAAATTCTACCTTTCACGCATAGACAAGCCCTTAACAACAATCTTGTAAGGTACCGCTAACAGGTTTACATCTCAACTTTGCCAGTTTTATCAGTAATTTTTAAAACTTTGGAAAATGTGGAGCAGAAATTAGTTAGCTTCTACGTGTAACAGCGCTGCTTGTTATAAAAACTACTCTTAACTGGATTATCATTATTCGATATATTTACAGCATATCAATGAAAATACTATAAATCTGTCAAAACATTTGTATCGTGGTATAACTAATTATGAGTATTAAATTAATGATCCATTAATAAATGTGTTCTCTCAGTTCAGTGGGTAAAAGGATAAGTCACCTTGGATCTATGTCACCTATATGTATGTCAGAGGTCGTGGCGTGGGTCCAATAAATAGCTTTTTTATAATACATAACTTTGTAATAATATTAATTGCTTCTTCTTCTATAATTTTTTTAATAGTAAATAAAATATCTACTGTTTAAGCTAACCAAATATTGAGTAATAGTGAGTAGCACTTGTAACTTTGGATTCTTCGTGGAATTATCATCCCCCAAGGCTTTAGATTAACTCTTCATCTTATCTTCCATTATACACGAAATCGTGCAGATGAAGAAAAGCTTACAATTCCGATTTCCGATAGTTTATTATTACAGGTTCTTACAAGTTGGTAGTTGGTAGTTAGTACTGACGGAAAGCAGACGAGCGACCGCCTGAAATTAGTGCTCAGTCATTAGTTTGAACAAATACAGAAACAAAACTATTTTGATCCTGAACTGACCAAGAATGCCGAAAACAAACGCCGAGTACAAAGTGCGACGAGACGCCCGTCAAGAAACTACCAGGTGCCCGGTCAATACAGACGGTAGTAATTACTATTCCATTCCAGCAGAAAAGAACAGATTGTAGAATTAAAAGATTAACTAAACACTTCCTTTTTGTTTCGCATTTTCTCTTTTTCTTCTGACTCAGTTGTTTGAATGTGCCTCTGCAGTAACTGTATGCGATTTACGAATAGTATTTGTTATATATAAGGAAGCGTGCACCCACTGTGTCTTGTAAATATTAGTGGGCATCGACAGGATTCAAAGGGTTTATAATTACATAAGGTTTACGACATTGTTCCTTGAACATTGTCGGATTGTATCTTAATATTTCCTGTAAAAAGTGTATCTCACTGCCTCACATATTGTCAGTGAAGAACCAAAATAACCCATTTCCATTTTCCACTAAAAGCAAACTGAGTCATATCCAAAACGTTCTAAAAACAATATGACCCAAATCCATGTAATTCCACGCGTACGCTCAAGTCAATGCAAATACAAAATGCACTAGGTGCAGGTTTGGATGGGAATTTTTTGCATGGACTTTAGGCGTACGCGTGGAACTAAATGGATTTGGGTCATTTTGTTTTTAGAACGTTTTGGATATGGCCCAGTTTGCTTTTAGGGGAAAATGGATGTGTCTCATTTTGGCTCTTCAATGACGATATCTCACCCCATCAAAGTCAAAAACATGTTAAAAATTTTAATTCAATTTCGACGAAGTTCCAATTCTAAAGAAACACAATATGAACAGCAAGGACATTAAGATGGAAGTAATCGCTAGCGCTAGCAATAACACCACCAGCAATGAAAATTCTTTAACTGCATTAAACAAGGAAAACGAAGGTTTTATTAATAACCAAAGGACCTAAAACCGTTCCTCCTCTTTAGGTCTGTCCCTATCCACAACATCGCGGGGCGGGGTCCGAATAATTATATAGACTGGACCAAAGTTCAGAAACTAAACATAGCAGATTTTGAAGGGGCGATTCAAAGGCCGATTTTATCAAGGTGTGACAACCGTCACAAAAATTTGTTCAATTTAGATGGCACCATTGGTGTCCGGCCCCTAACCTTCTCCTGTCATTGTTTCTGTTTCTATAGTTTTACACATAGCTGGTGATTGGAGTAACTCTTAACATTTTCCAACTTTTTTAAGCTCCAAATTCTGTACAAACCTTCTGTACTTTGGACCACCGGTCGACAAATCCGGCACAAAGCGCCGAATTTGTATAAGTTATAAAAATATACTTTAATTTTTGCCTCATTCAACTGCTCTATTGCTGCGATCTCGACCAAAAACTATATAGCTCAGCACGGGAGCTTTTTTAAGCGTATAAAATATATTTAAAAAAGATCAGGTCAAAACTGTGACATGTTGCGTACGACCTACATACAAAGACAGACAGACGGACAGAAGAAACCATTTAAATAGATGTGTATGAGCTAAAGCTGAGCTGTCAGCATCTGAAAACCATTTGAATAGATGCTAGAGGGCAAAGCATCAAAATGGTTTTCTCCCATTTTTTGTTAAAAGCAAATCGGTTTCTTTCCATCGAAATTGCTAAGGTAGGAAACCGTTTTGCTTGTAACAAAAAGTGGAAGAAAACCATTTTGATACTTCACCCTCGATAGGTCCTTTGGGTACTGATGACATCCTATGTTAAATATAGCAATCTACGCAATAATGCTTAAGCTGATTACAAAAGGGGCTGATTGGGTCCTAAAAGTGGGGATATTTCGATGACATCATTTAAGAAAGATCCTTGTAGTGTATAGTATAGGCATTCGTATTCGGATCTTCTCTGTTGGCGTCTAAAAGTCTAATATTTCCCCGGAATTAACATTTGGAGCGTAAAACGGTGAAACTCTAATCCCAATTTTTAATGAAAATGTAGCCCTAATTATGTGAGTCCCAATTATTACAAGTGGATAATGGGAGCAAATTCTGATTTAGTTTTATGATTTCATCAGCGTTGAGATGTGTGATGAGTGGACTGAGTGGAGACCGTCAGCGGCCGCGTACGATATAAAAAGTTTAAAATAATTAAGTAAAGCACATTATCTACACTTTGAATTTATTATTATTGTAATTGTATTTAATTATTGTAAAGTTATTTTGTAGTACATATCGTGAGTGATGAATCCAAGCGGCCTATCTGCAACTCAAGCATAATATTCCATTTATATGATCTTAAAAATTGCAAAATTTGGTACTTACATGTTTCTAAACTGTTCAAATTTTTTATTTACATGTTTTTGAAAACTGTAAATTTTTGTATTTAAATGTTTCTAAAAAGTGCAAAATGTTCGATTCGCAAGTTTTTGAAAAATTCGTAAAATGTTCTAATAGTAATGTACACGTTTTTCAAAAGTGCAAATTATAAGAAGCGTCGAGATGTGGAAAGTGTGAAAGTCCTCCAGTTCATTTGTGTGACACGGACTACGAAACACTTGGCAATTACAAGTTATTATTCAATTTGGTGGCCTATTTATTTGCGCTCCTAAAATGCATATTGTTTGTGCAATGTAACAGCATATACAAATAAAAATTAAATATAATTAAATGGTCCAATAGCTACATTCCAGTTTCGTTTTATTCTGTACTATGAAACGTATCAAGCTTAAAAGCGTCGTCACACTTGACATCAAAAAACTTAAAGTAGGAGAAAATAGTTCATTATTGTTTTATATCATAAAATTTGATTAATGTAAACAACAGATTTGAAATTTGAAAGTCAAAAGTCAGTAAAGCAAAGTCGCACATCATACAAGATCAGTTCACACCTGACAGCGTTGAAATTCCATCGAACGTTCAGCCCTTGGAAATAACTTGGTTAACAAGGTATCGGAATAATGTTGTCGAACTTGACGACGTTCTGAAGCCCCAACACCTGCTGTCCGTCGTTTCAAAAGAATATTCACCTTCACACGCACAACACTTAAGACAGGCCCTAAATTAAGTTTGTTACAAAACTCTTCAGCCCTCGAATTTCGTATCTTCCCTAAGAACACATTGTAGGTAACTTCCTGTAATCTTGGAAATGATTGTTGAATTCGAAAAGTACCGTCCAATGGAAATAATTCTAACCCACAGGAATCTAGAGGACAAAGCGTAATATCACGTGCTTTGGGCAAGACTGGTGGCCATCTGAGTCCATTGAGTGCAAAATCTGTATCGTAATTTTTGAATGAAATTGACTCCAGCGTGTCCCAACTGCCCTCGAGAATTTTGTTAATCACTCGCAAAAGACAGCTTCTCTGCTGAACCCCGTCCAAGGCTCTGCAAATAGTGCAGTAAGTATTTATGTTATGTACTCAATTTATTATTATTTATGTAATTAAATCGGTTTCATGCCAGTCCAATAAATATTATCCTACAGACAGATTGATTCTGTTACAAATTAAATAAAAGTAAATCTTGCTAATTATGCTATTTATGCTATTTATTTTCTATGCTAATTATCAAAAAATACTTACAAATTTATACGGTAGAAGTTTACGTACACGGACGCGAACTTTACCGGTGGATTTCCGGGCGGCATCGAAGAAATGGCAGCCTCAACTTGCTGAAGCATGTCAAGAATAAATCCAGGAGAATATGGAGCATCGATGCGAAACTCTCGGAGAAGGTTCATTCGGTTGATAGGCTCAATAAGTAAATGCATATCTTTCAAATCCAGGTTTATTTGTTTTAAGTTGGGACAAATATCGATAATGCTTTCCAGGATTATTCTTGGAACAGACCCAGTTGTGAGAGTGTGTAGTCTGGTATTTTTAGCTTCTTGAATTTGGTCTCCTCTAATGTCCTTTTTAGACAAGTTAAAAAATTGGTAGCTCCAATTCATGAGAAAACTGAAGAATTCCAGGTTTGGAACTTGCACACACAAAATATGATCCAACATCTTTACCAATTGAAAATGTCTTGTGCATGGAGCTTCACTAGTACAATCCACGTATAGGTTACGGATGTACTTTCCGTAGGTGCCAAAAAAACTTTGTACTTCTGCATTAAAAGCGGTACCTCCACGGATCACAATCATGTTGCAAGGAAATGTGTTTAAGGTAAAAGGACCTGTGGACGTGTAAGACTTCTTCAGAAACTGTGTCAGGTCCTTTAATTTAAACTGGTTGAGAAATTCGCGACTACCAGGATCCGACGAAGAAATTATATGGACTTGATAGCGTCCATCGTAGGTGAATGAAATTGGGACGTCTGTCTGTTTTAGCACTGCACTTGACGCGAGTCTCCATCGGTGAGAGACAAGTCGACATTGAAGCAGAGAATTTTTGTCAAGTGAACTCAGAATTCCTTCAAGAACCTGGAGAGGATAAAATTCATTTTAGTTTCATAACATAAATCTCACCACGCAGAAATTAATAAGAGATGGTCAATAATTGATGTCACTCAAGCCCTTTCCTAATGCCAAGTCATATAACAGTTATAAACACATCTAACCCATAGTATGACATCACTTATCGTCGGTGAAGAGTCATTCTGTCGTAAGTCCAGTCCACAGCTAAAATTATTCTGTCGTAAGTCCATTGGATTCTTAAAATCACTGTGTCGTAAGACTATTCAATCGGCTGCACCAGCAGTTTTTAACTCAATGGACTTACGACAGAATGATTTAAGCTGTGGACTGGACTTACTCCAGAATGATTCTTCACCGACCTTATGTCCCAATATACCCCAATATCCAAAGTTATCATTGTATCATCTACCTAACATGACCCATTAACCCATTGCACTTGCGAGATTTCTCATGAAATATTTTTTTTCAAAAGGAATGTCCAAAAAACAAACTTAAAATTGATTAACAGCATGGTGCGCGTATGAATTTCGGTCAATTACATATTTTAGTTATTTTCAATTTTTTTTATTTGAAAATGGTATTTTATATACAATTTTTAAAAATCATACTTAAAATTTTTAAAAAAGTAGAAATTAGGATAACACACATGCCGGCCTTAACATCGTTTTTGTAAATTTCACTGATTTAGAGTTGCAAGCAACACACAGTGACCTATCAACCATTTTGGTCACTAGGTTAAGGATTGGTGTGAATTCAGAATTAGTTGAAGATGAGCTCCCGTGTATTCATACGTAATCTATTCGATGGAAATAGTGTTAAATAAATTCCTCCCTAATTTTCGCACTTAAACTATTATGTCGATTTTAGGCATTCCAGTTCAATAAATTACTACTTTTATGATGGCTAGTATTAAAAAAACAGCAACTCAAACTGAAAAACGTAATGAGGGACCATTGGGTAGCGTAAAATTACCATTTAATTCCTCATTTTAATTTTTTTATTTCAGTCAATGTTGAGAATTTTAATTTTGGTTCCTGGCGCCAAAATGCAATTTGCACCGATATGATTATATGCATTGTAATGACCACACGTAGTATACTGATATTGATATTGTTTGCTTTATTTCGGATTTTGCACTTGGGATACCCTTGTAAGTTTTGCTGGACGCTCTTTTTGAAAAAAAACATCTTTCAAAAATATCCCGCTAATGGTTTGGTGTAATAAAATGTATTTTTAATACATAAAATCATTGGATGACATCACCCAAGCCCATTTGAGGGACCCACTGTGTCATTTAAGTCAGTTTATGCTGAATTGAGGGACCCACCTAAGCGATGACAATATGTATGGACCATCCCTAAGCAATGAAATCATTTATTTAATTTTTATCATTTTTATCAACCTAATTAAATTTAATACTCCTATTAATTGAATATTATTATGCATATAAGCAATATGGCTAAATATAACTAGAAAATGTTACTAGAAAAAATCGATAAGCCTCAATTATAGACTTACGTGGTCAATTGAAAATGCAAATTGCTCCGGAGGAACGTTCCTATGGCATGATGATACAGAACTGGTTGGTTTCGGATTAACTTGACGTTTTGATGACCCACCTTCGGCATCTCCGTCTTCCTTAAGGACAGTCTCCAAGTTTCGCTTGTTTAAACTTTGCTTTTCAGGCTATAAAAAAAATTTAATATTAAAAGAAGACACTACCTTGAAATACTAACATTGACGATGAGTTACTGCTCTTGCCACTAACAACCACATGCCACATAGCAACTATTCAGATAACTTCTACCTATTAGGCATAATTTAACCCATAATTCAAAAAAACTAAAAAGAATCAAAAATTTTTTATTTCGAAACGTTTGACGTAGTTACTTACAAACTATAAACTAGAATTCAACGCGATGACAACTGTACTTTTGAGTTAGTACTACCAAGGCAAGGTTGGGCAGACGGTATTTGGTAGAGTAATATTTATGCGTTTTATTTATACATGAATGAGTAAGGTAACCGAGTCACATAAAAACAACGTCACTTTAACATGGTTGATAATGGTTACTGGATTTTTTAGCTTTTGGCACCTTGCCTTGCATTTGTAGATACCAAAAATTTGAATTGACTCAAAGCGTGAACTCAATTCATAACTTTGTAAACTGACTAGTAAGTAAAAAAGAGTTCAATTTATAACTTGTACTATTTACACAAAATCAATATGATTCTACTGGCCGTTGATCAGTGCTGCAAATTCTTACTTTGGCACACGGTTTTAACATTGATAATAATAATAATAATAATATTGATTTATTGCCCAAAGATAATAGCATACATAAACACAACACCTATTAGGATAATTCAATACAAGGAGTGAAATATCAAAGTAAAGTATTCAGAGATAGCAGGACATGACCATAATCTAAACCCATAGTACTAGCTTAAATTACTTAATTAGTTGTCCTTAAGGACTGAGTTATTGTAATATTCATCTAATTTGCTTATCCTAGCTGGAATTAAAGTATTAAGTTGATTGATTAATGTAGGGACCAACGATTTGAGGTATCGACTTCGTTTACAGATAACATTTCTAAAATGAT
Organism: Dicyrtomina minuta; assembly: GCA_949802685.1. Taxonomy (NCBI): domain Eukaryota; kingdom Metazoa; phylum Arthropoda; class Collembola; order Symphypleona; family Dicyrtomidae; genus Dicyrtomina; species Dicyrtomina minuta. The sequence goes on along the minus strand of OX461810.1, from coordinate 80,818,842 downwards.
TTTTTGACCTGGTTGAACTATAAGATTTTATACATGGGTTAATTATGTGTCTAAATCGATAGGATTTGTAGAATGATTCCCCTAACTTCAGCCCAAGAATTGAAATCCGATCAATTATTGATTTAGTATTATACATATTAAGTATTGAACTATAGTTAGAACCAGTTATTTTGGTTTTGGTTATTATTGATAGGCAACGGTTTTCAATTCGCGTAACTTTCTTGATATCACTTTGGTTAAGACTATTTCCCCAAACAGGGATTGCATATTCTAACTGAGATCTGATATAAGTTTTGTACACATTGAGCAATTCCCTTCTTGAGAAGCCAAATTGCCTTAATTTGGTTAACATAAAAATTTTGCTGCTAGCTTTCTTAAGGACAAGATCAACATGATCTTTCCATTTGAGTTTATCATTTATACAGACACCCAGGAGTTTGCTGTATTTAACAGTAGGAATTACAGTATTGTTAATTTTGAGCTATTGATGTAACAATAACAATGACAAAACAAGATTTTCAATGTTAACAAACGTATAGCAATAATAAAACAATAGCTACAATTTACAGCACTGCCGTTGACACTTGACAGTGCAGTGGTTGGCTACGAATTATTTTGTAATAATACAGTCAACAGTGAATAGCAATGAATAACAAGTTGATTAGTCAAATAATTATCCATCAGCATTCTACTGACTACTATGACTGTTGTAAGTCATTGTCTATAAATGATAAATGAAATATGCATCAACTATTTAAGTTAAACCAAATATTAAGTAATACAGTGAATAGCACTTGTACCTTTCGATTCTTCGTGGAATTATCATCCCCCAAGGCTCGAGATTCACCCTTCAACTTATCTTCCATTATACACCAGATAGTGCGTAAGTCTAATGAAGAAATAAGCTTATAATTGATAATCTCGATGGAAATTATCGTTACTTGGTTAATTCTATGAACAATCAAGTCTGAATTAAACAGCAATAGGTTGTAGGTAGGTAGCTCCTGTAGGTAATTGGTAATAGTTGAGTTGATTATTACAAGTTCTTCCGATAGTTAGTACAGTACTGATGAAAAGCAGACGAGGGACCGCAACCGCTAGCTGAATTAGTGTTTATTAGTTTGATCTTTGAACAAATACAGAAACAAATCTGTTTCGATCACGACCTGACCAGACCAGAATGCGGAAAAAACAAACCAAGTACAAAGTACGACGAGATGCGATGCACTTCAAGAAACTACCAGGTCACAGGTGCCAGGTCAAAAGAGACTGTAATAATTTATTACTATTCCATTCCAGCAGAAAAGAACAGACTAATAGAATTAAACAAATATCTAATAAAACACTTCTTTTTTGTTTCGCACTTTCTCTTTTTCTTGTGATTCAGTAGTTTGAATGTGCCGCTGCAATAGCTTTATGTGAATTAGAGGTCGTCCATAAATGATATCATGGGTAGGGTCAATATGGGTCTACTTGAATATTGATGATATCGCATGCTAAAGATAATTAGCCATTTACGCAATGGTTATGCTGATGACAAGGGAGTCATAGGGTCATGAAGATGGAGATATTTTGATGATATCATTTATGGACGACCCCTTACGAATATGCTAACAGTTGATATTATGTTATACTAGAGTATTAAGCGATCGAGGGAACTCGATCGTCTAGTGTAAGGGGTTTTGTGTTCCATGGTGTTCTACAAAAATTGGGTTTCGAAACGCTAAAGTTTACCCCTAACCCATTTGAAATTCCTATCTTTGTCAGCATTTCTTCGAACAAACAATTAACAGTATGTCTGGTGTCTTGCCCTTCTAATAAGTTTATGTGCTTAGCGCAGCTTTCATTTTAAAATTTCACATTAAGCTAAGATGAAGCCCTAAAAAAATTGCATAATATAGTATTTGCTTCTAACAATTTTCCGATTTTGTGACAATTTCGAATCTTTTTGTTCATATTAGTTGCAGAACAACTTACGATTCATGTTTCAATCCGGTGTTGTAATAATGGCACTTATTTCGGACGTCTGTTCGATGGCCAGTTTTAGACTACTCCGTTTTAAAAGCAACAGTAGCTACTATTTATTGATTAGTGCTTGCTGAGGCTATGTCATAAATAAGCTCAGTCTACAGACTGAAGCCGTTTTTGAGAATTTAATAATAAAATCCTCATAGAGCGTTAAGTACCATTGGTTGTAGTATGTACAATTTTAAGTGTGGGAAATTTTAGCAAATACACACCAGTTTTGCAGTTATACCCGCTTTCGGATTATCCTATTTTTCGGAATGTGTTGCACAAAACGGGGTCAACTGACTATTATTAAAGTGATCTTTATACAATTCTGAATCAATTACAACTTGTCTAAACACCCCTTTCACTGCAGTACATGTGGAAAAATAAAATTAAAAAATTTCGGATTTGACCCGAATTTTAACATTGCGACTCTGAAAAAAATCTCATATGTTCCGTATAGCCAACCTTAATTTTTGAGACTAAATTGAATTAAAGGGCCTTCTTGCATATCATAACATTTATGTTTTGATTAATATCACCTACTTTGTTAATAATGGCTACCACTCGAGGGTTTTACCATATCTAAGACGTTGGAAATATCCAAAACGCTGTTCCAAATGCTGAATTTGATGAAGGTGCTTACATGATACAGTGATACCATGCAATGTTACGAAAATTCGTGTCTCTTAAAAAGCTAATGTTGTCATGTTGTGTTTTGTGCATGTGATGATTCAGACGTTCATTAGTTCGAATTATTAATTTGCAACATCGAATCCATGTCTGATAGCATCATTTTGGAAACCTGTCGCTTATTTCACATACATCAGTTTTCAAATTATTGAAAAGAGGCGGGATAATAATAAAATAGTTTTTTTTATTGTATAAAATATGCAACATTGTAATTTCTGCCTTTGCTCATTACCGCTGCGCAATGCTTGACTGCGCAGATGGGATGAAGTAGAGACTTGGAGGATGGCTGAGAACGTATGGTAGGAACAACCAAACTGTATGAAAGCTATTCGTATGCAAGAGATGCTTTGCGTATATAAGCTCCGCCCTTCTAAAGTCAAAGTTACAGTGCGCTCAGTATACACGACGGACAGCAACCATCCTGTGATTATGATATTAAGATATGGAGGAAGCGTGCACCCACTGCCTCTTATGAAAATTAGTAAGCATTGATACGCCCTCTTGTCAATATTTCTCCAGTGATAAAATACGATTCAAATAGGGTTTATAATATTACAGAAGGTTCAGAAGGTTTAGGACATTGCTCCTCGAACTCCCCCAACCCCCAACTTGAAACTAGTGCACATAAATTGTGAGAGTATTGTATTGTTAACTATTGTTAATTATTGTATTTACAATAACAATCACAATACTATACGCTTGGACTTCACAATAACAATAACAATTTCAGAATCTTTTCAGTAACAATAACAATTACAACTAACAATTTGGTTTTATATGTTCCCTCTTAAGTTAAGGTAAGAAGATTGAAACATAACGTTATAAATGTTGTGGGAGGGGGTCTAGCTGCCCCTTTGAATAAAATGTTCGTAGGTGGGGGTTAGAGGAGAGGTCATGACTTTGCATAACATAGTCGTTGGAATATCCCTCATGTCGATTTCACTTTACACAGCGACGGAGAAGCATGCGCAAGGTCAACCGCATCAGGGTGCATGTGTATATTCCGTCACAGCTTGGGCGGGTGGAGGGTACGAGCAGTATCAAGTAAGTGGTGAATAACTGGCGAGTTGGAAGGGGGTTCGAAAATTTGCTTTTTCGCTACACCGTCATATAGTCATAGCCCGCGGTGCATGAAACACTACTCCCAATGACTATAAGGTTAAAACCTTTTCCAAGTAGAAAACCGAGACGACGTTATTATTTAAGTACTGGTGGCAGTAAAGGATCTATATTCATTTGATTCGTTTTGTCATTTCAGATAACCGAGGAATGGGTAGTAGGCAGTACGTCGAAATTAGCCAAACGACACAATAATAAGGAAAGTGATAAACTTGCAGTCGTTTTCAGTTTGTTAATCACTAAATATATTCGTGTCAAGACTAAATAAATAGCGTTGGCTCAGGCTGTCATTCATAACTTGGCATTAAACTTGCTTCTCATGTATTAGGTGTATTACAAGTGACAAGACGGTAAAACCTTGATTGCTGGCTAATTGGGTGAATCAACTGGCAGAGGCAAAATGGATTTTGATCGTATTTCTAAACAACCATTGAAGATTTTAATACTTACAGTTTACAACATTTTCATGTTTTCAGATGTTATGTCTAATATCACTTTGACACATACAGCAATATTTAACTTTAAGGGACTAAATAGTCCTAATCATTTCTGTTACTGTTATCATATGTGTAAATTCTATGATAGTTTTGAATTGCGGGAAAAATAAAGAAAATGTGATGGAAGTTACATATTTGCTTTACGAAACTTACGCTCGTAAAAAATCTGCTTCACTTTTTATATTAATGCATCAACGTTATTTCAATGCATTCTTGACAATCAATCAACTAAATCACCGATTTACATACATACATAAATAAATAAAAACGAAACATATTCACTAATTTAAAGCATTCCATCGTGAGGTCACATCAGTAACAAAAATAAAAATAGAAAAAAATAGTATCATTAAAATTTATTTAGTAGCCAGCACGAAATCTACATCATTAGAAAATAAGCGTTTTGTTCTACCGTCTGGCATTTATTATCTTTTTAAATAACAAATTGTAATAGCTATTGTTATTGTTATTCACAATAACAATATATTTTTATGAAATTGTCATTGTATTTACAATAACAATATTGAATTGTTATTGTGATTATAAATACCTAACAATAACAATAACAATTCACAATATTACGGCACTACTTGAAACATCTGACATAAAATTTTCAGTCCCCCAAGGTAACCACTACAGTTAAGCTAATACTTATCAAGTTTAAAATTCAATATAATAAATATATTAACTCGTTCGCGCATTTGTGCGACGCCAAATTTTGTTTAAATTGTAGCTGAAATCAACGACTATAAATATTGAGCGACAGTATGATTCTCATCCGACGAGGAACCTATCTAGATGATATTTATGGAGTTTCATTGTTATGACGACATTTATATATGCGTCATAAGTAGTACGTATGAGTGATGATGTATAAGGATGTGTATAATATAAACATGTAAACATGTAACGAGTAACCGAGCTGTGCTTCGTGTTGTACACGGAGGCACTCGGCAGTATCAATTGTAGAGTCAACCATAGAAGTATAAACTTCTAACCACTGTGCCTCTCATGGCCAGAGCGAGTAACCAACCAAACCATACACATAGTAAATAAAGTACCATCAAACCAACTATACGATTAAGCTACGGCACTGCTCTACTACAGACTCATACTCATTATTATTTCACCCCATAAAAGCAGACAAGTGCGTACTTAACACTGGTGGAAGTTGTGGGCTCTAACTTAGTTGTTAGAGACAACGAGCCCTAAAAAACCAATTATCTGAGTTTTTAGTACTAGGAAGATTGTCAGAATTGTTAAAGTTCAATCTGACATCTTTAGAAATCTCGTACTTACCTATTTAATCCTTTTGGACAAGGTAATAAAAGTATTGAGTAAATTCCTGTCTAAACAAATCAAACATTTCACTACTAACCATAGTGTTACTGTTTGCATTTACCTGTCAAATTAATAAAACTGATAACCAGCCCTAACAAGGTTGACTTATTGGTAAAGAAAATTTGACGAAGCAGAACAGTCCGTTCTCTCCCAAGGATTTTAGGCTTCTAGACTGGTTTCTAGCCACACCTTAAAACTGTTAAACGCAAATATTACGCGGAATGAAAAAGATTTTCAAGAAATCTAAAGATTAAAGTGAACAACTCGAAACAATTCCTAAAAACCAACCTAGAAGCGAAGTTAAAAAACCAGTGACAACCGCAGACCACGGACAATACAGGGGCAAAGTGTACTCAAATTTTGACGGTAGCCGTTTCACGGTCCGATACCCTAGTAAAGACGAAACACCAGCCACAACAGTAGAGTACTCACGGGCTGAATTTCAACAAGCATACCCGGAAACGGACATAGCAAGCTATACAAAAATAACAAACGCGGACAACGCCCACATAACCGAAGGGTTCGAACATAGAACAGAAAAACCAGGCGAGAGAATAAAAGTGTACTCCCGCATCGACCCGCAGACCTTACGACTAGAATTTTTTCAATTCAACGAATTTATCGCGGAAGAATACTGGCAGCGAGACAAGTTCCGAATACAATACTGGTATTTGAACGATCCACCAGCAAAAACACCGATACAACCTGTATCGCCACGAACACAGCTGGAACGTATTGTAGCAACATTGGATGACAAAATCAACAAAGTAGAGGACAACCAACACGATCACAGCGAGAGCTACTTAACGGCAGCAGATTCTACACTCACGTCATCCCAACCAGCCTCCCAAGAAATCGAAGAACCATCTATTCTCCCAAAGGATTTTAAGGAAGTCCAGCTCCCACCCAGAGGTTTTGACTCCGAGTCGGAAGAGTCGTCACCAGAGAGACAACTACCACAAGTCGAATACCCAAACATATCCTTGAGAGAAGAATTGGAAATTTCTGACCAACTCCAGGGCCTATCGTTCAACTCAACCCACCCTGACCTGCTGGCTGACCTAACCACACCCACGCAAAACAACGACAAAACTGTAAGTCAAAATTTTATATTAAATCCTGGGCACCCGTTAGATGAGTTAGAATCCGAAAATTCAAAGAAGCGTAAACGCCCCGATAAAAGTCCCATAGTAGGCAAACTTAAAACCAAAGAGCCAAAAAGAGAACCCTCCCACAAAAACCCTGAGAAAGCTAGAATACGGAAAGAAAACAAAGAATTATACGAACAATTACAATATAATTTTGGAGAAGGCTATTTTCAAATTTTTGGCGACGAATACTGCGTCGAAACGGACATAATAATGTCCACCCTCAAAGCCCTGGCATTGCCCGACCCAACTTACGAGCATGTAGCCATTTATACTAAGGCTTTTGACGAATTTATAACAGACTATACAAACTAGGCAACATTGCATAAGTTGACAAAACCCATAGCTAAGAAGCATCTACAACTTAAAATAACCACGCCTCTCATCCAAAATTGGATGAAAGCGAACAGAGTCATCATGACTGACGATGCCACCGAATTCCAGGCCATTTTTGCGCAAATTAAAACTGATTGCCTTATTTTTCCCGACCCAACCTACGGCCACGCCGAGATTTTAGGCCAAAAACAGAACTTAGATGAGCCGGCAACAACATTTATCTATAGATTTTTGGCAAATGCCACTGACAGTCAACTAAACGACGACATTTTACTGACGCACATTTTGCAGAACCTTAGCGAAAAGGTCAAGAATTACGTACTCAATCAGACCCAACCCACAACCATTGAGGAGTTGAAAGAAATTCTTAGAACGTACGACGGAAAAGTAGTCACAGGCCCATCTCTTATTAAGCAGGAAAGCATCAAAACCATAACAACATCGAGCAATGATGTATTGCTCGAGAAAATCGCTGAACTTTCAGCGAAGGTAGAACAACTGACAGCTCACCAACAAACACGTCAGCAACCCCACCCAGTTCCAAAGTCCAACTCATTAGGCCAACAGGGAACACGTCAGCAAATCGATTGGCGACACATTCGTTGCAATATTTGCCAACAATTAGGTCATGGGGCTCGACGTTGCCCACAAAACATTCAACAACAAAACATTCCACAACAAAACGTTCAACAGCAAAGATTCCCTCAGCGAAATCACATTCAAAATCAGAGTTTCAACCAAAACAAAGCTCAAAGAATGCAATTCCAACAGAAGAATCCCAGCTATAGCATCATCCCAAACCCAGCCGCAAATCTGTTGCGCAACAATACAAATTACTCAGGCAAGAATTTCATACCAGGGTATGTACATCCCAATGCAAGACAAAATCAAAACAATCGCAACTTCGTCCCAAATCAAACAAACAACAATACACAACGAAACAACAACCAACCCAACACCAACAATTCCCAAAATCAGCAAAATTTAAACGCTTAGATGGAGTGATCCGACCAATTCGCTCTGTATCAAATCACAGGCCACCGGATGTTTCAACATCAAATCGATTTACTTTGTTAAATTCCCAAACAGAAATAGCCAACCAACTCACAACACAACCCAACAGCCCAGCTATTTCTAACCAAAACATAAGTAAATCCGTTCAACAACTAAATATCACAGGAAATGCCAAGACATCTCCCATTCAAATGTTTATAGATACCGGCGCTGGGATCAGTGTCGTAAACAAAGGTGTCCTAAAAAACTTAGATGCCACACCCATAAGGCACCACAATGTAACAGTCACCGATTTCGGTGGAAATAGAATCCACAATTTAGGGGAAACCACAATTACTCTAGACATCAACAATCATAAAATCCCACATGAATTTATAGTTGTACCCAACGCAGGTCATCAAATTTTACTTGGCGAAGACTTTATGTCAAGATATGAGGTCATCATAGATAATAAGAATATGACAATGTCGTCAGAATTCTTTGGTAGCACCCAAATGACGACAACGAGAAGGGGGAAGCCGTCCACTTTAAAACCTTTGCCAGTCGACGGGCAACAGGTTTGCACAACAGGGGCGACTTACCCAATCCACAGTCAACAGCAACCACCAAGGTGTCAAGGGAACTCGAGCCCTAGCACCTGGAACCAAAAAACGACGAAAAATCACAAATCAATGCGAGGCACTGATCAAGCCAACCCATCGCAACAATATACTTATGAAACCGAAGCGCAAACTACTCAAACAAATAATGGAGCCCTCCAAACCAGAAGGAGAAAACAAATAACCCCAACACTGCGTGTACACGCCGCACACAAAACAACGGTAGGACCATACCAAAAACTAGACATACAAATCTATTGCATGCATAAAGAACAAGAAGTAAAAAACCAAAGATTTGAAGCCTTATCCATGGGTTACAGAAAGTTTAAAGAACTAATAATTCCCGACTTCATGATGTCTCATGAAACTAAATATATACATGTAGCAAATCTCTCCGAGGAAACCATTAAAATTCCGGCCCGAGCCGTCATTGCCACTGCACAACTGATAAACTATGAAGACACAGAAGTCCGAGTAATAAACTGCATCAAAGTCCAACCCAATGACAACACCGTAAACCAAACTAGTACAAATACGGAAACTCCTCTCAGTATCAACAGTCAAACCCAACCAACCATCCCTACATACGAAGGAGAGGAACTCGAACGGGAAATAGACAAAGTAGCTTACGATCCCAAACTTAGTCCTGAAGATTTAGCCAAGTACCGAGAATCGGTAAAAAAGCACCAAAAAGCATTCATGTTCTCACAAACGCCCCTTGGGGCATATCCTCATGACAGATATAAAATAGAACTCAGCGACCATACTCCATTTAAACTCCGGCCTCACCCGCAATCGGAAAGCCAACATTTGGAAACAGAAAGGCAAGTCGCACAACAATTACAAGACGGAACAATTAGAGAGTCCAAATCCGAATGGTGCAGCCCATCGTTCTTGGTAAATAAAAAAGGTTCCGACCCAAACAAACAAGAGAAAAGACTCGTATGCGATTACAGAAAATTAAATACTCAAACAAAGAAGCAAAATTTTCCTTTACTACTAATTGAAGACATTATTCACCGCTTTAGGGGCAAGAAAGTGTTCTCAGCCCTTGATATGCAGTCAGGCTACAATCAAATCCTGTTGGACGAAGAAAGTATTCCCTACACTGCATTTGCCACCCGACACGGTTTGTACGAGTGCTTAAAATTAGGTTTTGGTCTGCAAGGGGCTCCTTCATTTTTCAGCAAAATGATGGTCAAATTGCTAGGAAGCCTTCAATATTCTGAAGTGCTCCATTACTTGGACGATGTAATAATTCCAAGTGAAGACGTAGAGTCAAATATCATCTCACTGGAGAAGGTTTATCAAGCAATGATAGACAATAATATGCGGCTGAAACCTTTAAAATGTCGGTTGGGCTACAAAGAGATAGAAATACTTGGATTTTTGATAGATGAAAACGGACGAAGACCAAATCCAGAGCTAGTAGATCCAATACGGAAGATCAGGCCCCCAACAAAAGTAAAATCACTGCAGTCTTTTATGGGAAGCATAAATTTTTACTCAACTTTTATACCCAACCTAGCGGCTATCGCAAAACCGTTAAATCACCTTCTTTGCAAAAATGTTCCCTGGCAGTGGACACGAGAGTGTCAAGAAGCTTTCGACAAATTAAAATTAGCTTTAACTACTGCCCCTATACAGGCCCACTACGACCCTACACTACCAACAACTCTACGCACTGACGCTTCGACCCGAGGCTTAGGTGCTACACTTTTTCAAACTTACATTATCAACGGCAAACCCATGGAGAAGATCGTCGCTTGTATAAGCAAGGCCCTTACACCTGCTATGCGAAATTACCAAGTGCCCATTTTAGAGATGGAAGGTATTTGTTGGGCTTTAAGAAGATTATCACATTTTTTAAAAGGCATACCTATAACAATCGAAACGGATAATTCCACGCTACCCTCTTTATAAACGTCTAGAAAAGTACCCATGTCCCCCAAGCTTTTCCGCCAAGCTATGATTTTAGCAGAATTTGACATCATAAATTTAAAACATTTAGCCGGAAAGTTAAATTTTCTTCCCGACTTGCTATCAAGAGCAAGCACCACCGAACTAGATTTGTCCATCTGAAAAATCAACACGTCAGCCAACGACCCACAGTTCCGAGCTCAACAACTTACAGACCCAAAATTAGCTACTATTATGCATCAAATTGAGATCACTCCAAGTTCTCAATCGGGAAGTTACCTATTGGTTAATGGTATATTATATGTTCGAAACTCCGACCCGATGGGACCAAGAGTGTTAACCGTAATACCTAATGCACTCAGAGGTCATATGTTAAAAGAACTACACTCAGCAGCAACAGGAGGAGGGCACTTAGGAGTGCGAAAAACTCTGCATAAAATTCGACAGCGGGCTTATTGGCCTAAGATGAGGACTGACGTTAAGGAATATGTCAGGGAGTGCGAACCATGCCAAACATCGAAAGTGCAACGCATGAAACCAGTCGGGCTTTTCAAATGTATCGAAATACCCACCAAAATTTTCGAGCGAGTCCAAATCGACTTCGCCGGTCCCTTTTCAAAATCGACAAGAGGAAATCGGTACATACTCACTGCAGTATGTTACTTATCTAAATACTTAATATGCATGGCAGTACCAGGCTGCAACGCCTCTACTACAACAGAATTTATTATGAGAAACATAGTGTACAGATTCGGAGTCCCTAAAATTATTCAAACAGACAATGGCGGGTCATTTATTAATGGGACCTTATTAGAGTTGAACCAAATTCTCGGCACTACGCATCTAACTTCTAGCCCGTATATGGCAAGGACAAATGGGGCCGTTGAGGCCACTCACGATGTCATCTTAGAAATGGTTTGTTGTTATATTACTACGAATCCGCGGGATTGGGATAAATCAATTGACGCTATAACTTTTTCACTCAATACCTCAGTACATTCCACTACCAACCACACTCCATATTTCATGCTCTATGGAGAAGAGGCCACACTTCCCGTGGACACCGAACTGCCAAACTTAGCCGAGGCCGTAACTATCGAAACCCACCAACGTTCTCGAGACGCAAGAAAAATGGCACGACTAGCAATCGCGAACGCTAGAGCCGCATGGGCCAAACGATTTAATCTCACCAGACGGGAGTCCACGTTTGAAGTGGGTGATCTCGTACTATTACGAAATAAACAGCGGGAGAAAGGGACCTCCAAGAAACTACTCCCTATTTACCGAGGGCGTTTTATCATCATCGAAGATGTTGGAAAAAATGTGTATAAACTCGAAAGACGGTCGAAGAACAAACTAATTCAGTTCAATGTTGATGCAGAGCTGTTACGCCCTATTTATGTGAGGAGGGGAGTATTTATTCCTCCTAGGAAGTCCGCCAAACCTTCAGTGGAACCCGATGTAAGTCAGGACAGACCAAACCCTACCGACGAGGAGGCTGCCATATCAAGACCACCCCACACGCCTACAGAGTTGGGCCTGTCCTGGAGTCAAGACTTAGGACCTCCTAAACTTACACCTCCAGCGGCCATACCATCGCTGTTTTCCTACCACTACAGGCAGCCGCCCACTTTATCCCAGGAAAATTCAACTAATCTGATGAGCCACCAATTCGATGCTCAACTAAATCAACCAAAACGTAAACCGGGTAGACCCAATGGCTCCCGAAATCATAATTTATTAGACACTTGACCCGATCCTAATATTCTCAATAAAAACAATATTCGTAGACTTAGAAGTCATAATAGTGGCTAAACCATAACTATTACATTATATTTTTGAAAATTTTTAAAGTATTTCTAGAACCAAACTATCAGGGTGGATACTGGTATCTTAACAGTGTTTCGCTACTTTGGTCTATTTATCCAACGCAGACACTCCAACCACTCCAACTAGTACCAAACAGTTGCTGTGTCTCGGTGACTATTCACTGCAGGGCCGAATTTCACCCGCAATATAGCAAAAATCGTGACATTCAAAATAAAAGTCGGCTCCATTAAACAGGGGGACAGAATAGTCGAGCTAGGTTGGGAGTGCGTGTGGAAGCTCAGTCCTGTTTTCGCACATACTGTGTCAGAACACGGATCGCTCTGAATTTAGTTGATTCTTATATTTTATTTTTTGTATCATTGTTCAAACAAAACCGACGAAAATTGTTTTTATTGCGAATATTTCGACGTTCCCTAGGTAATGTATTCATTTCAGTTTAACAAACAATCATCTAATTTTATCCGTTAATATTATGGAATGTCCAGTTTTGACACCTCACAGCAGGTGACCTTTAATACTATTTCATCTGTGAGTTCTGACCTACTATAAATCTTTGAATTTACGAGAAGCTCGGATAGAGCGCTATTCTCAAAAACCGTCAAACTTTATTTAAATGAGTCACAATATTCTTTGTGACTTTGTTGACAGTTGTAAACTACTATTCTAATATATGAACTAGACAAGTGCAAGGTCACCACCTTGACTTTTAAAAATTATCGATGTACGTAACGTTCTAGGGCTAGGCCCTTTTGAAATATTTTAAATTAGCTTTATAAGGTTTGGATGGGCGGGCATAGCTGGGACGCTGCTAGCTGCCCAGTCGGCCAGCAGCGAATACCCACCCTCTGAGGGGCCCGGCACCATCGCCATGTTATAGGAGATAGATACCATAATACACATAATATTCGTACATTCTCATAATCATGATATATTTTGAATTTTAATATTATATAGTGCTTGGTTAATTTACTGCAGGAACTGTGGGCTTGAGCTGAAAAAGGCAAACAAAAACTCCACATGGGGAGACAGTGATCAATTTATTGAGATTTAAATTTAATGACAGTTAACTTTAATTGTAGTTACATAATTGTGCTGTTAAGTTGATTATATACTATGGAACTAAGAACTATTTAAATATATGTAGTTACCTGTTAAATTGGTGGCAATTGACATAATTCCCGGCCTGATGTCGGTTGATGGGTCTGGCCACCCTATCCGCCGTCCTCTCAGGTCAGGTCACTAAAAAACTTCAATCCAAACTTCAACCAATAAACATTCTTATTAGTATTCTGTTTTTGAATTTATGTAATTTTCCATACTTAGAATATTTTTAATTGTAATTAATTTTAATTATAATTAGTTAATTATAGTGTATACTTAGGTTAATGTGCATTTAATTAGGTTTAAAATGATATATTGCATGTACCTATTTGTTAATTCAAAAACCGCCGCGGGAATTCCAGGAAGCCCAGGTGAGTGCGGGATACCCGCTGGGAACCCGCCACGGACGTCTTACTGCTGTATGAATCCATTATCAATCAACTCGCGAACTAAAACCAACAAAAATCCACAAAAACAAGCAGTATATATTTTTACGATGTAATTGTAGTTAATTACGTTTATTATCACTTAAACTTTAATTGTAATCACTTAACTAATGGTAGTATCAGATAGAATAGGTAATTACGAATTTAATAAGCTATCACTCACCTTTGTACGTTGAAAATTAATGTTGAAATTGGAATTATAAGTTGAATATTTTGAGAGCACAAGTGAATAGGAAATAATGAAATTATAAAATGAAAATAATGTATAGAGTCTATGCAATGTGAATGTCAATGTTAAATTATGTGGACGAGCAATGGAGGAGAAATCGAGTCGAATTAGCTCTATTTTTCCTTCCACGTCGCACACACTATAGTGTATTCAGTATGTACCATTAGTTAGCATTATGCATATGTACCTCTGCTCAAAAGGGAGAGGGCGTATGTTATGACGACATTTATATATGCGTCATAAGTAGTACGTATGAGTGATGATGTATAAGGATGTGTATAATATAAACATGTAAACATGTAACGAGTAACCGAGCTGTGCTTCGTGTTGTACACGGAGGCACTCGGCAGTATCAATTGTAGAGTCAACCATAGAAGTATAAACTTCTAACCACTGTGCCTCTCATGGCCAGAGCGAGTAACCAACCAAACCATACACATAGTAAATAAAGTACCATCAAACCAACTATACGATTAAGCTACGGCACTGCTTTACTACAGACTCATACTCATTATTTCACCCCATAAAAGCAGACAAGTGCGTACTTAACATCATATAGTATGTACTGCGACTCAAAAAAATATATTTGGTGCCCATGGTGTTTCGAAACTAGTACATAGTTGGGGTTGAGATTCAGCTTGATTAGTTTTTGAAACACCTTCTAGTAAAATGCTGGAGTGGCAACACGGCCAAACACAGTCTCTAGAGAGGCGAGGTAGTCCAAAGGGCTAAGGGCCGATGCTCTGAACTGATGGTCGTGGGTTTAATTCCCACTCGGAGGCATAGATGGGCATACCTCACGAGGGATGAGCGCAACCCTAACGCTCACGCTCACCCTCATTGCCGTAAGTGCGAGTGCAGATTTGAATTGTGTGCACTCATTTGGTGAGGGCGATTGTTGCTGAATTCCCATCTCCCTCATGAGGGTGAGCGTGAGTGCATGACACTTGCACTCATCCCTCATCTTCAAGTAGCAGATGGAACTCTTATTTATTTATATTACTATTATAAATTGAATTAATACTGCGTGCCGATGCTTTATTATACTGCTACAATCCGCGTAGAACTGTTTGGTTGAATAAAATATACAATTTTAATAAATTTAAAAACAAATATGTGTCTAGACATACTTGACTACATCAAATAAAGGCGCGATGAGGGGTGCCTCATGAGGGAGAGCGTGAGTGCCTTCTTTTCAAAATTTGCACTCATGAGGGTGAGTGCGAGAGGCAAGTTTTAGTTGACGTGAGGGTGAGCGTGAGGGTGAGTGCATACTACTTCATTGGCATCCCTCATGAGGTGAGGCTGAGGGGGGAGTTTTTGCCCATCTCTGCTCGGAGGTCTATCGTGAGGTACTTATATTATTATCCTTAAAACTTCCGCCACTCCTCATGTGTGGTGGTTACTGCCTTTAAAGCTTACTTGGCTCTGTGTTAGTACGGGGTTAGCTGGCCACACCTGTTAGTTCCTGGAAATCAGCGATTACGCTTAGGAGCTTAAACAATGAAGCTATTATTTATTTATTTATTTATTTATTTATTTTAATTCTGAGCAACTGGCTATCTAAATCATAACATTCTGCGCAACTCATTGGCATAGTCACAGTCACTAAATAGATATACGCTTAGGGGTGTAATTGAAAGTGTAGTGTAAAAGTTTCTTGTTTTTGCTCACGCATACTCTATAGCGAGTAAACACAACAACTTCCATAAATAAAGACATAAAAAGTGTATCTTGTGTGTGTATACGCTTAATTGCAAACCACAAACGTGGTAATAATGTAATAAAATAATGACACATGTGGTAATATGTAGTTGTCAAGCAAACAATTTGCGTTAATCATACATATGAAAAGCCTGTAAAATAACGGATAGTGCTAGTAATAACAATATATTATACTGATTCTTCGTAGTTTTAGCTTGAAAATTTATTTTCGTCCTGGCACCTGTCGCCTGTCAATTGTCAGAATTCTCAAATACACACATAAATACACATGAGCGGAATGTGTATTATATATGTCTGCTGGTTCTGTTTCGTCATAGGACATATAAAATTTCGTTGGTTGGAAACTCAATAAAACAAAATTTTGAGCAGAGTCACATTTTATTATACTCAATGTTCACTATTTACCTTAGTATTTATGATAGTTTTTAATACGTAGGAATCTATTTTGTTTTTTCTAAAATGATCTCACTGTCTGTAGTCCGTGCTTTTCCATTAAGAAAGTCCCTTTGTTTCAAAATCTTTGAATTTTCGTTATATCCTCCACTACTCCTTATAATTGTCTTCAACTACGAAATAATTTCAATGCCTGACGTCAGGTATTTTTACCATATCCGTGAGATTAAACATAGGGATAAAAGACTCATTGACACCCCTGGCTGTTTCCTTTCTGAGGCAGTTTTACTATACCAAAACATTTTTCCATGAAGAAAAATCATAACCCAAATTGTACTTTTGAAAAAAGGATTGTTAACATCGATGATAATTACGAGGTAAGCAAAATATCGTTTGCGAAGAATTAAAATGACCAATATCCATTTTTAGTTTCAAACAAAATACATTGTCTACAGACAAAATTAAAATAAAATGTTAATGAAAGTATGTGAATGAAATATTTTTCACTTTTCAAAAAACGTGTAAATACGACATTTTGGAATTAAAAAAAAACATACAAATAGAACATTGTGCACTTTCAAAAATTCGTTTTAATAGAACATTTTGACATTTTCAGAAACATGGAAATATAATATTTTTAATTTTAAAAAACAAGTAAATAGGCCATTTTACACTTTTTTAAAACATCATGTAAATAAAACAATTTGCTTATTTTAGGAACACATGATTAGCATTTTCAGCTCGTGTCTTATTTGCTGTTTCTTGTTTGACGTAGCTCAGTTGAATTCTAGCAGAAAAATAGGTCGTTTTAGTTCTTCACAGGCGATAAATCAATAATTTGCTTTTTAACTCTGCATGCTAATGAAGGACAATAATCTCGTTTTTTCAGGTGTTAAGTCTGGTTGGAGAAGGACTCGAGGAAATTCATAATTGTACTGTTATTGATATCAACCGACATGGAAAAAAAGATACATTTGCGTACGAAATTTTCTTATTAAAATATAATGCAACTTGTAGTTGAGTGCTTTGCTGTTACGTAACTAACCAAACTACTAATAAAGACAATTTGTACACTGATAGAGATCGTCTATAAATGATGTGGCAGGTGGGGTCAACGGGTATTATTGGATACTGAAAGCACAACTCATCTTAAAGAAAGCCAAAAACAGCATGGTTACACGCTGATACTGATAACAGTAGGGTCATAGGGTCTTAGAATTAAAAATAAAACCATGACATCATTTAAGGACGATCCCTAACAGGTTACCATATGTTGTGTGAAAAAATCATACGTGTTCTGTTTTGATTTTCTAGCTTAGGTGAAGTAGTAGCAATACATCAAGCGCTGAACATCAGTCATAAAGAACTATTCGCAACCAAATGCGGACCGTACATTAATTTCGACGCACACTTCCCACTGAGGGCAGACATTCAGGACAAAATCGACTATTGGAAAAACAAGGAGAAAAAGCCTATCAGCGTTCTCTTCATGGGCTTTGACACAACTTCCAGATCCCACTATCACCGCAGCCTTGCCAAAACCTTGCATCTTATGACCGAGATGGGATTCGTGGATTTCAAGGGGCAAAACTCAGTCGCACCCGACACCCTTCAATGCTTCATGTCATTCCTCATGGGCCTGACAACTCCAGAAGTTCGGTCAAGTTGTGCGTCCAGCTGGTCCACTCCCTTCGACACCTGTCCTCTGATTTGGAAATCGTTTGACCTCAACAAGTTCATCACCGTGTACATTTAGGACGGGTCCGGGTCCATCAATTGGGGTGGACAGAGTGGCTTCCGCAAGAGGCCCACTGACTACTACCCGCATTCTTTGTTTAAAGCCGCGCCAAATCTTCATCATAAATATGGGGATAGGGATAAGAAGCATGACAGCTGCGGTAAACGGACATTTGCTACCCGGACATTTGCTACCCGGACATTTGCTACCCAGACATTAGCTACCCGGACATTTGCTACCCGGACATTTGCTACCCAAAACCCAACCTAGGACATTTGCTACCCATAACCTAGGACATTTGCTACCCACGGCCAAATCTGGGACATTTGCTACCCTTGGCTAATGTAGAAATAAATTGCATAGACAATATTTATGAGTGCACCACATGGCATCGTTGAAATAGTTTATTAATGCTATTATTGTTAATGATAAAACATGGTATAATTGTAGATGGTCGTTCAAAAATTATGTTTAAAAGTTATATAGATATTATCTTTACAGTTAATTTGTCTAATTAATATACCCTGCATATTAAGATAAGAATGATTGCCGTAAATGTTAGAACCAGGACCAGACAACAACAAGCCATTTGCAGACACGCTGAATGATATTTAAAAATAATATAGTTAATATCTTTACAATTAATTTTTGTAATTAATATATCCTGCATATAGAATTCAGCCAAGAATGGATAGAAAAATTCAGCGAATTGTAATTTTTTTTGTACATGGGTACAAAATATATTTACGTGCCAGAATTATTTTTTCTAACATAATTATCGTAAAATGACAGTTTCTAGTTTTAAGGCTTACTTAGTATTTTCTTAGGTTGTGTACTTACATTTAGACTCATACACACGGTGGAAATAAGTATTTGTGATTCAGGGTGTTATGAATTATAGTGCAATGTAACTCATAAACGGTTCATGCAAATACCATGTAAATATACATAAATGTAAGTCACTTTGTTAATTATTAATTGCAATGCATGCAAAAGCTGTAGCTCAACTAGAATTTTGGAAATTAAATAAATGAAAAAATTTAATATAAAAAATCAGGGAAAAAGTATTTGTGATTTTGGATTTTTTGAAAACTGAATCTATTTAATATCTGGTATGACATCGTTTTACGGCCAAAACCTCCCGAATCCTATTCGGAACAGACCCGACTAACTTCTTTGTGAATTCAGGGCTAATATTTTCACACAATTTTATAGGACAGTGATCAATTCGGTTGTGTTCTTTAGTATAGGTTTGAACCGAATTCCGCATAATTTTATTCAAAATATCCATGTAAACTTCTTTAGTCATGGTTCTAGGAATTTAGACTAACGTTCCGACTTCGTGAGCAGAAAAAAAGCCCCACACCATAACGCTAGCATGAAAAACACAACGGGTTAGCTACATGGTCAAATTCTGTTAAAGTAGGACATTTGAATGGCGTTACACACCTCTTTGGGACCTCATCAATGGAGCAATGTTCTTTGGTCCGATGAACCCAAATTCTGCTAATTTGGTGTCAAAGGTGTTTAGAGAGTGTGGAGAAGGCCTGGAGAAGCCCTTAAACCTGGCAGTGTGGAATCTACAGTTAAGCACGAATAAGGTGTGTAACCCCCTTCAAATGCAGTACTTTAACGGAATTTGACCATGTAGCTAACCCGTTGTGTTTTTCAGGTTAGCGTTATGGTGTGGGGCTTTTTTTCTGCTTACGGAGTCGGAACGTTAGTCTAAATCCCTAGAACCATGACTAAAGAAGTTTACATGGATATTTTGAATGAAATTATGCGGAATTCGGTTCAAACCTATACTAAAGAACACAACCGAATTGATCACTGTCCTATAAAAATTGTGTGAAACGATTAGCCCTGAATTCACACAGAAGTTAGTCGGGTCTGTTCCGAATAGGATTCGGGGGGTTTTGGCCGTAAAACGATGTCATACCAGATATTAAATAGATTCAGTTTTCAAAAAATCCAAAATCACAAATACTTTTTCCCTGATTTTTTATATTAAATTTTTTCATTTATTTAATTTCTAAAATTCTAGTTGAGCTACAGCTTTTGCATGCATTGCAATTAATAATTAACAAAGTGACTTACATTTATGTATATTTACATGGTATTTGCATAAACCGTTTATGAGTTACATGCACTTTAATTCCTAACACTCTGAATCACAAATACTTATTTTCACCGTGGGTATGGAGTTTTATTTATTTTATTAGGTTTAAGATTACGTTATAATTTTATTGTTACCGTTTTTTGTGTTTAAGTAATTATTGTATCGTTTCTGCAATGGCTTGTTGTTGTCTGGTTCTAACATTTTCACAGAAATCCGTTTTTATATGCAGGATATATTAATAAGACCAATTAATTGTAAAGATATTATATATATTATTTTTAAATATCATTTTTGAACGACTATCTACAATTATACCATTTTTTATCATTAAAAATAATAGCATTAATAAACTATTTCAACGATGCTATGTGGTGCACTTATAAATATTGTCTATGCAATTTATTTCTACATTATTAGCCATGGGTAGCAAATGTCCTAGGTTATGGGTAGCAAATGTCCTAGGTTGGGCTTTAGGTAGCAAATGTCCGGGTAGCAAATGTCCTACAACTGATAGCTGCATGTCCACGATGAACGCTCAAAACTTTATACTCGACTACAATACAAGATTCATTAAGAAATTCAAAACTACTCCATTTTTTAGTTTTACTTGGTTTGCAAATCCATTTCATGACTCCACCTACTCTCTTTCACGGATTTGACGACCAATTTTATGAATTTTTCCAGTTTTTAAATTCGCCCGAATCCGTATCTGAGGGAAAATACGCTCATAATTTTAAGCGCGGATCACGAGGAGAGAAATGGGGATTGTGTGAAGACAGGTTATGAAGGTTTTATTGAGCGGTCTCTGCCGGGGCTTTTTATTCGGTTACCAGAACGCTTGCAAGAAAAATACCCGGACCTTAATTTAACTGATAATTTAAAAGCCAATAGTGAGCGCTTATTGCAAGTGGTTTCGATATTCACCACACTCTCCTTCATTTACTCCAGATGGAAGATTTGAAGAGGATCGGGACTCACTCATGGAATTCGTTTAGACCTACCCTTAGGGGCCGATCCAGTTTATTTCTGCCAGTAAGTGATAACCGGCCCTGTAATGATGTAAACGTGATCAAGGGTAACTGCGTCTGTAATACTGCAAGTCAGTCCTCGACCGTTGACAATCCCTTCTTTACGAATCAACTCATTAATTTTGCCATCAAGGAGCTCAATAGTAAAATCAGTTCAAGCAAGTACAAGTACGTCTGCCACGTGCATAGCAAACTAAGGTTGTCATTTATGTCTGCCTACATCGCTGAGGAGACAGACATCTTCAGCGACATTGTCCTCCGTTTCATGACAAATCAAAACAAGGCAGAGTTCGAAGTTCAACTGAGATTATTTCCCGATAAGATCAACCCGAATCCGCCAATAAAGCCCAATAATGAACTTCGACTAGAGAGGATCGGTGCTTTTTACAGACTTAATTTGTATGGGAACAGCAGTTGAGGTGTGGACTTCGTGACGGATAAGGAGAAGCAGATATAAGAAATTTGCAATCGCAAGAGTCCAAAAAAGAAACCTGTTTTACTACCACAAGTTTAACACTGAAACCCTCCTCATCAAGCAAAAAATCATCCAAGGGCTCGTCAAAGGTTAAGCATTGATATACATAGTTCTATTGAACCACAGTAAATAATCATGTATGAAATTAAATTATAATTAAACTCATTTTATTGCAGTTTATGTAGTGTCAATAATAAACCTGTTGAGTTACACGTACGTTACTATTTGGTGTCCTTATCATTTGAGCTCTTACAATTCATTCATATGGTTTCTGTTTGTGCTGCTTAACTGCAACAAAATAATTTAAATCGCTATGTACTTGATTTTTTATCTTCTGTAATATAAAAGTAAATGTAGAATATGTATACGCAAAAAACATGACGCAGCATAGAAAATCAATAATCAAGTATATAAAAGAAAAGAAGAAAACAATTTAATTCATTATTTTCCCGCAAATGTAAACATTACGTCATTTACACATATTAAATGCAAGCAACATATTTAAAAATTCATAAGTCAAAAGTCAGTAAAGCAAAAAAGCCACACAACATACAAGAATCAGTTTACATCTGACAGTGTTGAAAATTCAAGGAAAGTTCAGCCCTCGGAAATAACTTGCTTAACAAGGAACACGAATAATATTCTCGCTCTCGAAAATGTTCCTCCGCCCCAACAACGTGATCGGGATTTTCTGGATGTGGCTCCAAAATCACATTCACCTTCGCACGGTTAACAGTCAATACAGGTCCTAAATTGCATTTTCTTGACAATTCCTCTCGATTTGGATTTCGAATATTTCTAATAGGCACATTAAAATTAACTTCCTTCAAGCTTGGAAATGTTTCCTGCATCTTGAAACTCCCGTCCAATGGAAATATTTCCAGTCCGCAAGAATCTCGAGGAAGAAGCGTAAGATCTTCAACTTCAGGCAGGACTCGAGGCCAGTTAATTCCATTGAGTGTGTTAGCATCGTGATTTGCCAGGTTAATTGACTTGAGCGTGTCCCAACTGCACTCAACGACTTTGTTAAGCAGTCGCGCCAAACCAAGTCGATTTTCTACCATTGGGAGCCACCATCTGAAAAAAGTGTATGCCAAATATTAATTATTTCTTTATTTTTTAAATGGATTAGATACATGAAAGCTGAGTCTATTTCACAAACCATGTACATGCAGACAGGTTTATTCGGTTACAACTATATACCAAGTAAGTGCATTGTCAAAAATTCCTTCAGGTTGTCTTTCCCATAACAACATGGATAAGGAAGTTAGCTTTATTGGAGGGTTTCCGGCGGGTATCGAATAAATGGCAGATTCAATTTCATCAGTCAATCGAAATGTACCAGAACTATTAGATGGAGCGACGATGTCAAGCTGTCGGAGAAACCGCATTCGGTTGACTGGCCCAGTGAGTAAATGTTTATCTTCAGAATGTTCTGCCAGGCTGATTTTGTTTAAGTTCGGGAAATTCGACAAAAATTTGTCCAAGATGCTTTTCAGAAATTCAGAATGTCCCCGCCCGTTGTTAGTGTGCGTAAGCTGGTATTTGGTCTCCACGATTGACTGACTTTTTGATCTCCAGTACACTTAGAGGTGAGATGATGTGGATGTTTAACACCATTATAATCCATGAAAAAACTCAAAAATTCCACGTTCGGAGCTTGAGAACACAAAATGTGGTCCAACTTGTTTAGCAAATCGGAACAGTTTACGCGCGGAGTGGTATCATTCTCAGTATAAACCAAGCTCAAGTTTCGGATGTGGTTTCCAAACGTGTCGAGGAAAGCCCGGACATGTACATTAAAAATGGAGCCGCGCCGGATCTCAACCGTATTGCAAGGAAATGTATCCATAGTGAAAGGTCCTGTCGCCGTGTACGAATTCTTTAGGAAAAGTGTCAGGTCCTGCAATTTTGACTTGTGGACTGCTTCGGAAAATTCGCGACTTGGAGCAACAGCAGACGAAATAACGTGAACTTTATAGTGGCGATTGTAGGTAAAGGAAAAACGCAGGCTTTTCTTTTTCATAACTGTTTTTGAAGCGTTCTTCCATCGGTGGGAGACGAGTCGACATTGAAGCAACGAATTTCGATCCAGTGAACTTAGAATTTCTTCAAGAACCTGAAAGAAATAAAATTTATATTTTGGTTGTATCAATACACACACAATTATATGTTTAATTTACATAAGAAAGCCACTAGGAGCGTAAATCAGTAAGCAGCAAAGCGTTTAATCAATTGTGAATAAATTGTAAATATATAATTGTTATAATCGCAATAATTTAATAATTTTAAATATGTATATATTTATTATTGTTTTTTTTTGCTTTTAAGCCTGGTTAAATTTAAAATTCAAATGCCTATGTAATTTTATCGACTTACGAGATCAATTGAAAGTGCAAATTCATGAGAAGGAATGTCACTGTTGCGTCGAAATAAGGAGCTTGTTGGTTTCTCCGTAACTTGTTTCTTTGATGACACGCCATCTTCGGTGTCTGTATCTTTGTCTAGGGCATCCTTCAAGCTTCGCTTCTTCGAATTTCCCGTTTCAGGCTGCAAATTATAATTTAATATAAAAAAGAAGAACTACCTTGCAATTTATCATTGATACCTGCACTGAATTACTAACTACTGCTCCGGCCACTAAGCCACCAACTATTGACTATTGAAGTAATTCCATCTTATCTTATACAGTAATAATTTCGCAATCCTTAAAAGCAGTAAGAAATCAAACATTTTAAATTTGGAAACGTCTGACATAATTAAATACAAATGAAAAAACACGCTGACAACTAAAATAGAAACTTCAATCGTCTATTTAGTTCTTTGTTAGGATTTTCTGCAAGAGCATTTTGGCATTGAAATTCATTTTTTGAAACATAATTCCGTTCCGTAGTCCCGTAATCCCGTAGCTTTCACCATTTCCTTGATTTTAGTTAGCGTGGTAACCGAATCACATAAAACACGAAGCCACCTTAAGGTGATTAACAGGTGTGTTTAAGCTTTTGGCACCTTTTCTTGTAGATGTAGATATCATAATTTTAAATGAGCAAAAGCGTGACCCAATTTAAAATTTGTACTATTTACATGCTATAGCTAGTATTGCAGTGACTGTTGACAGTCATTGTACATACACAATAAACAATTGAACAACATATCACTAACATTTAAGCAAACCAAATATTGTTTCATACAGTGAATATTACTTTTACTTACCATTTAATTCGTCGTAGAATTATTCAAAATTCTAGGGAATAAGCTTTAAAATCTTCGAAGTCCTGATGCGATTTGTGGTTAGTCTAACCAAGTTGGGATTAAACAGCAGTAGTTTACAGCGGTAGTTTCCGTGGGCTATAGTTGATTATTGTAGTTCTTATTATCGAAAAAAGTTGAAGTAACAATGAGGGTAGAAGGACCTTAAGTCAAAATTGCAAATTGAAATTAGCGTTGAGTTTGAATCATCTTACGTAGACGTCTCAGAACTTCAGAACCCATCTGTGTTGTGGTGTACAATAGTAGAGGTATAGGTCAGTGTATCAATTCGAATCTCAATACCTACACACTTGACTCATTTATCACATACCTAGATTCAATATACAGTTTTACTAGTTATAATACATAACGACGTAGGGCAAGGGTGCCTATTTGTGGCCGGTGTCCTAATTGTAGCCATCGCGACTGTATATCTGATACTAGTTGATCAAAAGCTGATGTATAACAAAATTGCATTTTTGTTTGTAAAGTTCGGGTTTCCATCTACTGATTCTGCAAAAACTTTGAGTTTCAAAAGTTTTTAACTAATTACAAAAATCTGCCAGCTACAATTAGCCACTCTCACCATAGTTTATAATTTTATCTAATAAAGTGCTGAAAGGTGTGACTTCATTTCATTTATTAGTCCGTAACAGAGCTAAAATAAACAAAGTGGAAAGACGAGTCGATTTAAAATAGTAGTTACGGTTCTTTGAATTCTGGGAGATCTCTGAAGATGAAGATAAAGTTTTATTGGTAAGTTAGGAAAAACAAACAATTAGTTTAATTATAATCGTCAATCGTAAACTTGAGTTTATTTATCGAAGAAGGTATGGCCTTCCGTCCTACAAACTTTTTTTGAGTTTGATTAAAGAACTACGTATAAGCATACATTATTTAATATGGTGTTTGATATCATATATTGCAATTTTCGAGATACTACAGGTGGGCCGAAGACCGAAGATATGACTCACATGTGACATGCAGGCGGAACAGCCAACGACGAACCTGGGGTCCACTCAAACAGCGCATTTGCAATCAAACCGAAGAACCAATATGATGTATGTTTATGTTTATAGGTAGTTCATTAATTAAAGGAAACTGGAAAAAAGTTTGGAGGACAGAAGTTTATATCTACTTTGATCAATTAACTTATATGACTATATACGAATGAAACGGTTGATGACTAAAATTAAAATATTGTTTGTTTTCCCTAACTTAACCAATACAAAAGTTTATCTTCAGAGATCTCCCAGATTTCAATACTGATAGGAAAGTTTCAACTAAATGTGTTACCAAAAAAAAATTTAAATATGGAATTATATATAAATATATTTAGATTTAATTAACGTGATGATTAAGGTAACCGAATCACATCAAACATAAAATAATAAATGTCAACACAACGTAGCGGTTACTGGGTTTCTAATACTTTCTAAGCTTTTGGTATAATAATATTTATTGCGTAAGTATACCTAATTCCTTACTTAAGTCAGTCAGCGGACGAGGTTCAAATTAACCCCTTGAGGACGTAACTACATTTAATATTTAAATTGATTTAAAATATGCTAATCATTTCCCCGTGGAGGTACATAACATATACATCATCGGGGATTATATTTACATCCTGGGATGCTGGAGTGCAGGGAAGTGAATTAATTATCCCAGAGGATATACTTTCTACCGGGAGCTAACCAGAATCTTTAGCACGGGTTTAACTACAATAACTCAACAGGGCGTTGATTTGAGCCTTGTCTGCTTGTCTGTTGACTGTTACTTTCAACTTTTAGTTTACACCTACGGAAATAATTTAAATAGGTATTATTCTGTATTATGTCGCTGTTCGATCGGTAAAATTAAATTATATGTGCATCAAATACAGAAAGATGAAAGAACGTGGGTCAAAAATGATACCAAATCCCTCAAAGTAGGGCGATGGGAAACTGGAAAAGGGGATGGATTTTCTAATCTATTGCAAGCTAAAATACAGCTCTGTGTTAATTTCCTAATTTTAGTGAGGTTTAACAAAATATTGAAGTTTATTATATAGTAAACTCGCGTATATAAACTTTAAATGCGTATTATTGCTCATACACAGTTTCCAAATTCAAATCACATGAGAATCACATATTTCAACTTTTAAAAGCACTGAATTTTACATAATTTGGGAATTGAACAATTGAAATCATATAAGCCGAATCAAAAATATCACATAATAATTGAAGTTACCTTATTTATTGATGATATACATTCAGTTTCACGTCCCAAATATTTAGTTCAAATTATTTAGCATTTAGATTTAATTATATTTCGTGTATTTAAATATAACTAATGAACATTTAGATCTAGACAATGTCCTTTGACTAAGAACGGAATCATTCATAAATATAATTATTTGCCAAACCAGGTTTAAAACGAACTGTACTAATATTACTTATCCAAAATTCCAACTGACAAATAATCAGATTACAGAAGTCAGAAGTAAAGTACCTACCTATATCAACATTAAAGCTGCTTTTTTGTGTGTAACTACTCTTTTTAAAAGCTCTGCTGTTCATATGAAGACCGAACTCTGATTGCTGAATTAGCGGATCGCCGGCGTCCTTTCACCACAATCCTGTATTGAATGAAAAGAAAATGTACTACGAATCGTCCGTTCATAATGAGTGTCTAACCAGGTATTGATGACATGCCATGTAAAATGTAGCCATTTTACTCAATGTTAAGTTGATGACATGAGAGTGGGTGGGTCTGAAAGAGTGATAATTTGTGTTAAAAGTTATTTACAGCACATGCACATCTCGTACTCTCGTACTTTTAGGGATTTTCCACTTCTAACTCTCTCACACGCACATTGATTCCCACCGATGTTTAAGTGTTTAAGTGTTGGCGGGACAGCCGTAATAAAGTGAAAGTTGGCAAGAATAAAGCTGCCATTTGTTTTGGTTTAGGATTTTAATCGCATGCAAAATTTATCCTTGGCAGGTCAGCCTTAACTTTCGGTTTGCCAGTTTTCCCTGCGTACTGCGTATGATTAATTAAGTAGATGATATGATACACACAATAGAATCGATTTTTTTAGGTTAGTCTCAAAATAGACTTAAGTTAAGTCCTAAGGTATCGCCCAAGAATGATATCGTTGATATAATTGACCTTTATAGTTTGTACTGATAGATTCACTTACCCTAGCAAAATAATTACCGCTTGTTTTTCAGTGCCTTACTTTACATGAACACTTTACGGCGGATTTAAGGCAGAGGGCAGACGTCCATCCGGCTATGTTTCATTCCTATGTTTTATCCATATGTTTCATCCCAATGTTTGATCCCAATGTTTCATCCCAGTGTTGCTGTTGCCGCTATGACCAATGACCATCACTTTGTTTCATCCCTATGTTTCATCCCCAAAATGGGTATATAAGTCCTAGACGCCCTTGGGTCGGTGTCTAATCCTCCCGGTGGACGGTTTAAGTTAATTATGGAAAACTATTATTACTAATGCGTAAGACTTGTTACCTTTAATAAGGGTATATTAGGTTTGAGTGGGTGGTGGGGGTGGGAAAACCTATTGTAAAAGGTAAAGCTATATTTTCTCCAGCCGAGTAACGCATTAGTAGTAATTTTTCACAATTAACTTAAGCCGTCCATCGGATGGGTTAGACACCGAATCAAGGGCATAAACTAAAAATAAGAAGAAGTATTACGCAATCAGTAATAAAATTAAAATTACTGGTAATAGGTGTATTCCAATGATTGATTGATAAACTAGCAGGTTAGCAACCCGATGGATTGAAATTAAATGTAGGTAATATCTATTCTTCACTTTTAGCTGCTACATTAAATAAAATGTTCTATTGAATGTAGTAAACTTGAGACTTGCTCGGTATAAGCTTTAATTAATGTCTTTACTACAATCATCGACATGTCTGGGCACAGTTTTGATATCATCAGATTAGCCAGGAATTAAGATTTTACCTAAAATGGGTAAATGTGGGGGTAAATGTGTTGTGTAAAAATCTTTTGTACGAAAGAAGTAAGGAAAAATGTATTTTGCGTATTTTGTGCGATTTTAAATTCACCCTGCTTTGTTTATTATAAAAGTTTACTGTCTGAAGGACCGGCTGTTGCACCTACCGTAAATCCTCTAATACAACGACCCGCGTTGTATTAAAACTCCGACTTGTACCCCCCGCGTTATATTAGAGACCCGAGTTGTATCGAAAATTTGCATTTCCAGCGACACATGCGCAATGATAAAGCATAGCGAAACCCCCGCGTTATATTGGAGACCAGCGTTGTATAAAAAATCCAAGGTTTTCCCCCCGCGTTGTATTAAAGACCCGCGCTGTATAGGAGACCCGCTTTACACAAGAGGATTTACGGTACATTTTTATTGGATCACAGGATTGGGAGTGTCAAGACTTTACCAGGTCCTTGGCTTAGTCAATTTTTTATTAAATCAATGCTTGGGATAACGTTTGTTATATACATTATCAGTTTTAATTTAGGCATCTATTTCATCATAGACTTAACTTCGTTGCTCTTAACTGTGGTCAACCCATACCCTAATATAAACGTTTTAATTGAGAGATAAACAATAAAAAATAAATTGTTGGAACGCGACTCTGCTATGGCAATACTATTACAAAACGTATTGTTGAATTGAGTTTACCTATTGTCTGGATACAAAGTCGAGATAGCTGCGCAAGGTGTTCAAACAGTTTCATATCCATGCAATCAAATGGACCCGGCAGGGTTTGGACACCTTGCTCAGCTATCTCGACTTTGTATCCAGACAATAGGTACTGTATTGCAGTGAAGACGTATTAATAGATACGAAGATAACAAATAAAGTAGTTGTACAAAATTATTGAAATTATTATTATTAAATAAATTATGTTAATAGGTATAAGCAATTTGTGGCAAGGTTTCATTTTTAATATATTGGCTTGAATTTTTTTTCTCTCATTTTTGTGGTTTATTCTTGAAATATTTGTAATAAATGAAAAATAAATTAATAATGTAACTCTGTACCAATTAGGACCCTGGAATTTTTTAAAATTTGAATTGTAGACTGTGATTGGTTCAGAGCTAAAAAGTTAAAATGTGAATTATTTAAAAAAGTGTCAAAACGCTAAATTTTGCTAGACTAGATTAACGCGTTAATTAATAGATAGTTACAATGTCCTATGTAAAATTTCGAGAAATCTGAGGTTACTATGTTACCATATATATTTCTAGGTTTTATTTTGCAATGATTTTTTTCCATTTGTTTTCATGGAAAATTTATCCTTGCAGATTGTCACTTTCGGTTATCCCAGATGGGTGTATTTAATATTTCGAATTGATTCAGCTACATACTCTAGTCATTACAATAATTAAAATAGACCACTAGACGGCGATTCTATTGCACATAAATAATACACTACTAATACTAACATAGTCCATATAGGTAAACCGAGAAAATTATATATAATTGCAAAATGTAATTATTTACAATACCAAATGAAATAAAGTAAAAGCTGCTGTATTGTGAGTGTAGCAGAAACGTGCGTAGTAAACGGTTAAAAATACACTACCTTGCACTGTTCCTCTTGGTCTCGTCAGTAAATGATGTTATTGAGAAATTGTAATTGTTGGAACCCTATTACCCTTTTGCAATTAGCTCATTATCTTAACCATTGTATAAATGGCTATCATTACCATGACATGTCAACCATATCCGACTATACACCCGTTGACCCTACTGACGGCATCCTTTATGGACGACATCTCACCTCTAACTTGAGCAATAGTACCATTATTGATAGCAATAGTAGATGGTTTTGCCGAATTTGCCTTTAAAAAAAGATAGCGGCCGTGGGGGTGGGGGGGTAGGGTGGGTGGGGAGAGGTGATGTCTTAAGATGTTGGTCTTGAGAGGGGGATGTCTTGAGAAGTGGGAAAGGGTCCTTAGAAGATAGGGATGAGATGTTCTGGGGGACTTGAGATGCTGTGGTAAGATGTTCTTTAGATCTTGAGATGCTGAGTAAGACGTTGTATGGACCTTGAGAAGGTAGGGAAAGATGCTGATTGGGTTCTTAGAAGGTAGGGTAAGATGTTCTCTGGACCCTGAGATGTCGAACGAATGTCATAAGAAGATAGGGTAAGACTTGGCTCTTGAGACTGGGTACCTTGAGATGCTGGCCTTGAGATGCTGGCCTTGAGATGCTCGGGAGCGCCTTGAGATGTATAATATGTAATACGCTATGTAATATGCTATATACTATATAATTTAATATGCTACATAGTATGCTATAGACTATATAATATTATATGCTATATAATATGCTGTATAATTACAGTTCCTTATGGAGTTGCATTTGTATGTGTAATAATATGCTATATATCACACAATTATTATGTATAATTAAGTGATCAAAATGATATGTGCATAAGATGCAACTTAAAAGAAACCGCATCAAAATCCGATAGATACTTTAGGAATAACATGTATTTCCATCCTTTCTTATGCTTTATAATGGTAGGGGCCGGGGGGTGGGGAAATGTCATGTTTTGGTAATTAGTGGGCCGATTGAGCCCGGACTACTTTTAATGACCTTAAAAAAGTAAGACTTACAAGCCTGTTCAGTCTTAGTCTAAATCCCATTAGTTACTAATGGGACATTTAAAATATCGAAACTGAGGGAGCATGCATAAATGACGTGTTGAGGGTGGGTGGGGTTTATGCATAAAATCATATATATGTCACATATAATGTATGTATATGCTAATGTAAGGTGTGTAGGTAGCTTTATTGTGTATTACACATAATATATGCACGTACCCTACGGTAAAAGATGGGATAAGTCGTATTGATTGTATGAGTCATAGATTCAAGTTGGAGCCGGCACTATAGTAAAAAATCGATAGAGACGAAAGCCGAACGATCGAAATGAGAGGGTGAGCATTGCAGTAATAGGGAAATTTTTAGTAGGCAAAGTCCTTTACATTCTATTGTAATCCTGGAGAGCAGTTGATGATGCCTGGTCGAGCACCAAAGTTGAAATGAGAGGGTTAGCATTGCAGTAATAGGGAAATTTTTAGGAGGCAAAGTCCTTTTCCATTCTCATCATTGAGAGATACGAACGAATCTGAATAGAGAGAAACAGGCGAAACTCAATGTTTTAGAGAGATACGAACGAATCTGAATAGAGAGAAACAGGCGAAACTCAATGTTTTAGAGAGATACGAATCGGGATTTGAAGAAAAGTAATGAAATGATGACTCTGTTTAAAATGCTTTTATTGTCACCAATTACAAAATTACAAATTGTTTTTTTTATTTTTGATTACATTATATTTGTTTTACATTATATTTGTTTTTTTTTGTTTTTTTAAAATTACAATACATTGTTTTTTTTATTTTTAATTACAATGCATATTTTGTTTTAAATTTTATTTTAAATTGTTTATTTTAATTCGTTTATTTTTTTTAAAAGTACAAAACATATTCTTTTATATTAAATTACAATACATACTGTTTTATTTTGTTTTATTTTGTAAATGTTTATTTTGTGTATTTGTTTTTTTTATTTTTTGTAAATGTGTATTTCAAATTACAATACTTTTTTTTTTTTTTGTAAACGTGTATTTAAAATTACAATACTTTTTTATTTTTTGTAAATGTTTTTTTTGTGTATTTGTTTTTATTTATTGTTTGTAAATGTTTATTTTTTGTATTTGTTCACTTATTTTATTGAATGTGTATTTTAAATTACATTACATTTCGTATACTTGTTAATTTACTTGTATTTTCAACATGCATTTTTATTGTAAATGTAAATACAAATCTTGGTGCTTATTTTTTAATTCATACGTACATTACTATTTGTTCTTATTTTTTCAAGTATTTTTGTTACATTAGTTTTTAAACGATGTACTACACATATTGTGTTGTAACTTTATCATATTTCTCAAACGTTATTTGCACAAAGTATGGAATCCGTAGGGCAGACTGTAGTTTAAATTATTATCATCTGGGTAGTATTGATTCACATCCAATCCATGGAAAGCAATTTTGTTGACTTTCATCAAGTAGAGCTTGTGGTCTATTGATCGAATCAAATTCACAGGCAATCTCTTGACATGTTGTGTTCTAATTGCTGTTTCATATGTTTCAAACGTACAGTTTTTCAAACTTTTACTGGGAATCCCCTTGCATTTTAATTCGTCACGTCCGCAAAATGATCGAATTGCATATTCCTTGGCTCTGGAAGCGGCCACTTTCCAAATATCCATATCCTCAATCTTCCATTTCCAGCCAATTCCAGCATTATGATTAACCAAGTCGGGATATTTCACTGTCAATTCATGTCCTGCTGGTAGTTTTGAATAATCCACAAAGCTTTTGCATTTGTACAAGTCTTCAAAGTATGTATTATTTGGATCCAAAATCTACAAAATTATATAAACTTTATTTAATATGTATTTCACTTTTTAATTATGTATATATTCTAAAGATAATTTACTTGCCTGGAAAATATGGCTGTCAAAGTCAGAGTACTGGTGATGAAGCCTTTCTCTGAACACTGGCCGGAATTCTTGATAAAACCCAGAGTAAAAAGCTACTTTTGAATGCTCTAAACAATTGAAACCTCCTTGAATTGGCTTGTCAAGTGTAACTTTCTTGGGTTTTAGTACAACTTGGCTGATATTATTAGATAAACTTTTGAATCCCATACATCTTTCGTCTGCAATTGTTTTCACAACGCTTACACGTGACGAACAAAATTTCACAGTTATAAGATTTTCGTTTGACTGCAAAAACTTTCCGTATATAGCATTGTTCATTAGTTTCAAGAAATCCTTGCCTGATTTTGACTTTGCATTTCTTCTTCTTTCAACGTTTGTTGTTATATAATCTTTAATGTAGGCTTGATGGGAGAATGAAAATCCTTGATGAATTTTTACAAGTTTCATTCCCATTTGTAAATAATACTGTAGAGATGCATGGTTCACAACGTATTGCATCTTGTCATAGCATGTAAGCATAAGTTTTTCTTGAGACAGGAAAGATTTTCCTAGTGCTCCAAGTTTTGAAACATGATCTTTTTGTCGATCTGACAGCTCTTTCATTTGAACTTTGAGTTTTTCTGGACAAAGTGGGATTTCCTTGGTTTTTTCTTGGACATCAATTGGGTATTCCAAGTCAACTTCTAGAATATACCCTTTGCTTCCAGCTTCAAAGTCGCGATTTATCCAGTCTATATTGTTCAATGTATCTACAGATTCCCATTTAAATTCGCCAAGCGGAAACTTCTTGCATAGAGCTTCAGCATACATTCCATTCTTATCTACATAGAGAGTGTGCTGTCTTGGTAGCTCAGCAATGTAGTGCTTCGCATCTCGTTCAGTGTTGGCCACCACAAGTTTCTGCGAGGCATAGCAAATGCCACCACAAATTCCTTTTTTGACCATTTTATACATTTTATAGTCACGTATAACATCAATTTCAACTCCGTTAGTCTTTAAAAAACTCTGCCATGCGTATCCGCTGGTGGTACAGACGTATGTAGGATCTAGTCCTGTATTTTTTATTCCAATACGTCTAAAATTTTTTCATACAGCCGCCAAAAGTACACTGTCCAGTATATTATATAACTTGCAATATTGGTTAAAGTCTTTGATATTGAACTGTTGAATTATTTTGTTCACTAGTGACCATTCCGAGTCCGTAATTTCTTTTCCCGTCAAATCGTTATTGAACCATTTGCGTTCTGGGATAGGGTGTCCATCTTGAAATACAGTTGGCGATGTAAGATAACTGTACGGAAACGGGATTTTTGCAAACAGCAATTCAATATTTTCAGTTGTATTTGGAACACCAGCTGGAACCATTTCCTTGAAACACTGGTCAATTAATGTAAGGCTTTTGCTTTTTTCTTTCACAACTACATCTGCAAGATTCGACAAACTATCTTTGACAAATTGACAGCTGTCAATAAATCTTATTTTGACTCTTTGATCAATTTCTTCAAGTTTTTCAGTATTACCACTTCCTAATGTTTTATTCAATTCTGGTAAGACATTATTTTTGTGAGTAATAGTCATTTGCACAAACTTTTCTGACGATTTGGCAATAACTTCAACATCTTCAGCATCGAACATCTCTTGTTCAAGTGAATTCACAAGCAAATGTAGATCAAAACCGGTTGAATTATGGCAAACACATACAAGCTCACGTTTGTATTTTATCTTGAGGTTGCATGACTGGCATAAAGCTGCAATATATGTACCATCGGTGTGGTTATGATGATACGTTTTTACGACTGGAGTCTTTGTTTTTCCATTAACTTGATCTACTGCTCCAGCAAATCCGCCAATTTCATCTCCAAATTCGTCAATAAGTGTATTAATCTCATCTTCTGAATCAAATGCTTCTGCACGGCTTCGTTTCTTTGTTTTCTTCTTTTCAACTGTAAATTTCCGATTACAAAGTTCACACGCTGTTGCAGCTTGATGTTTTTTTAATGTTTCAGCATCAGGTTTGTTAAAATTGTTAGTGTTTCGAATTTTAGCGACAAGTTTGTCCGCCCAATAGAAAACAGTCTCATAAAAATGCTTGACTGGGTTTTCTTTATTGTAATAGCTTGCATGAACAACTTGCATGTCATCTGTTGTTGTTTTCACAATGACAATTGCATAACTTGCTGGTTTGAACTGCGAGACAAATGTTGTAGCATTTTTTTTTGTCCCATTGCTTCAGCAAACGTCTCCCAATCATAGAATAAAATGTACGGCACTGCCAATGTCATATGTTCATTTTTGAATTTTATTCTGAATTTTTTATCAGGGAAATCAAATATTTGCTCCTTTACTTCTTTGCAATTATGTTTCA
Organism: Dicyrtomina minuta; assembly: GCA_949802685.1. NCBI lineage: Eukaryota > Metazoa > Arthropoda > Collembola > Symphypleona > Dicyrtomidae > Dicyrtomina > Dicyrtomina minuta. The sequence goes on along the minus strand of OX461810.1, from coordinate 80,782,956 downwards.
ATAGCTGCTCATAACTTTTCTTGAATCTAAAACACTCTTGACAGAAAAACATCCGTTCTGGTTTTATATGTCCAAGAAAACGATTCAAGTCTTTAATTAATACAAAATGACAACGTTTTCCTTGCTCGTCGTTTTCATGTATTAAGAACAAATTCACAATTTTTGTAGATGTATGTACACTCTTGTAGTTGAGAACAATGTTTTTTCCTTCATGTGTAAATACATTAACTCGAATATCATTTGCTTCTTCAAACAATGGAATATCCGTATGTACATTAACACCCGCGTCACTTAACATTGAAAAGTCAAAGTTATGCAGATATTTTTTCCATCTAGTATAATAATGTAGGTTTAATTGTAGTGGCTTCTTAATAGCATTGATGACTTTTATATCTTCATCACGTAATCGTTTATGTTCTTTTATCTCTTCTTCCATGTACACAGCAGCAGCAATACAGTAATGGAAACATTTTCCATCTGTGTTGTTGATATTTACAATTCCTTGCTTTATAAATGGCATCTTGAGATGCCCGCGTATTCTCGAGTTTTTCAAGAGTGATAATTCACCAAGCTTTACTTGAAACGATACAATTCTAATTATTCTCCATCCACTGCCTAGTTCAGTAAAACTATTCTTTTTTTCAATAATTTCATTAGCAGCTTCAAGCATAATCGTATTAATTCCATTAGAATCATGAAGATCAAAAGGTCTAGAGTCCAAAAATATCGTTTCTTGATGCGTAAACGAGTAGTCGCCATCGTGAATATCTTTCCTTATAAGAACGTTTATTCCAATAATTACACTCATTCCTTTATACACAATCAAGTTTTCATTCAATAGTTTTTCAGTTGAAGTCTTCACAAATTCAAACATATCTTCAATGCTAATATAGTCATCTGCCGGCTCATACGAATACTCTTTGACCGCGCCAAGGTTTGATCTTGAAATTTCCTTGAAAAACGACAAATCAATTGCATGTCCAGCGTCCACGTGTCCACCACGCTGCCCAATACGCAGGCACGCATGCGCAGATTTAGATGGCGTGTACATTTTGCAGTCTTCGCAGAAATGTGTAAGCTCGACATGTCGGAAATATGGATACCATTTACGAGTATCGTAAGTACATCTTGCCATTGGACAATTAAGTAACTGTAATTTCAAATAAGTAGTATTAAGTACAACAACTAGATGGCGTGCGTCCCCTGTAAAATGGAAAATTGCAATAAATTAACACTTACGACATATGTTGGATTTTCTACTTGTGGTTGAGTTTTTACAGCACTTGGAAATGTATATGTATCCTCCATTATTCCAATGATGTCGGTTTGCGCCACTCAGAATAAATCTTTTTCATACACTTGTACAATTTGAGTATACACAAAAGTAAAAGCAATCCAAACGATGAATACAAAAGTCCAGTATCTTGCGTATTTTCAGGCTTTCCGTCGGGAGCAAACTTTTTTTGGTTGAGCAGGTTCCACAGCAGAAACTGAACTGAGTCCGCGAGCGAGTGAGTCAACTGTTGACTATCCAGTTGCTCCGCCCCTTTTAACAAGTTGTCTCGAAGTTGATCATACTTTTTAATCAACTGCGCATGCTCCGACTCACCAACATCAATGTCATTGCCATATGTACATGTTATGTACATTGCAATTATACAGAGAGCTATAAATTTCATGTTCACTCTTCAACGTCTCACACAGAACTGACTACTTGTTTCTCTTCTTGTTTGGTTTATACAACTTTTCATCTGGTACTTGAAGCCAGAAATTATGTTTTGATCGTTCAGCAAACGTTTTTTCATCCAAATCTTCTTCTTCATTTGTTATTGCAATCTGACTTATATGTTCGCTCGGTTGTGTTTCAAAGTTTGACATATTTAAATAAATTTCCATTAGTTTCTTATACAGTTCGGGATCAATACACTTCATTACTCTGGCCATTGTAAGAATAGTTCACAAGATATAATTTCACAAAATATAGTGCAAAGTATTTTGCAAACAAGCTTTATATTGTGTTTTAAAACTGTTTTAATGTTATTTGATTGTATTTGTTCAATCAATGTATCTAATTGTATACACTGGGTATTACAAAACAGTTGATAGTTATTTAGAAAATCAATTATTGCATATAATTGATTTGTAGTTGCACTTTCAATAACACTTTTTGAATTTTTGTCTGTTATTAGCTTGTATAAGAACTCGCATTCTGTCTCCAATCTAGTTGTCATATTGAAGCATATGCTTCGCAAGCTTTATCAGGGAAAACATGTGAACGACACCAGTACTTTACGTTGCTGCTTCTTGGATGCAAGTCCATCACCAAATGCCCAAATTTTCGCAATTGTACTGCTTTTATATACGCATCTTGAAGAAACTTTATATTATTTGGACATATCTGAGATGCCAATCGTCTAATAGTACTTCGGTCACGTGGTTGATCAAACATAATCAAGTATTGTGAATTAATATTGACTTCTCGCAACTGTTTTTTGAATGCATTTTGTAGAATAAGTATAATCGATACGCCTCTATGATGCGCATGCTTTACAAAGAATCTAGTTATGAGTTCCAAATTATCGCCTTTTGTAAGTAAATCCATCTGGTAGTCAACAACAACCAATGTAGAATCAGTAGCAAGCTCTTCTAGATCTTGAATATTGTTTGTGAATATAATGTTATCATTTTCAGCTTGCATTTGATGGAATATTGGTTGGAAATCGCAGTACACATACACAACTTTGTCCAACTTTTGTGTTATAACTTCATGTCTACGTTTTATAAATTCTCTAATCATAAACGTTTTTCCTGAGCCAGTGCATCCTATGACTGACATTGTAAATGGATGAATGAGATCAAAATTTATGATATCCATGCTGAATGATGGTTCAACAACAAATGATTTAAAATCATAAAAACAAAAAGCTATATACGTATTTATTCAATTAAAAAACATATAACGGCATGAATTTACAAGACATTTTTCATTTCTATTGTATAACATGTATGGATTAAAATTTGGAATTGATTTTACAAAACGTTCAACTTTCTCATCATTAACATTACAATATACTGTAAACGAATATATTATCTTCTTATAGAATATACCAATTATTCTAGCATACAAAAAGTATATACAGTATTGACCACATACATAAGAAAAGTCACTTTGCAGTTGTTTACAATTGTTTCTAACTATAGGTATATTAGGTATCTCTATATTTACATATTTACTTATACAATTTCCAAAGCTATCAAAGTATTTACATTCATTAGTCGATATAATAAACCAAGCTATCCAATGGGATCCGTTATTATTAATTGTATCTACATTCTGTACAATAGCTATAGGAAAACTATCAAATTTAACATCTTTATACAATGTATCTGCAGCTACAACATATATAGGTATATCTATATCTACATCTAACATAAGTCGTCGCATTGCTTCACGAATAGAACTTGTATTCATATTTTCAATAGTCAAAATGTATTTGTTTATTTCTTTTGAGCTCAAATACTCCTTGGTACAAGCAATAGACGAGTATGGTTATGGCTTTATCCAACGGTTTCTTGAATTTCAATCCAATTTTCACTTGTCCTTTTCGGTTTACTGAAAGAGCGTTACCATTGTTTGGTAAAAGTTCCACAGCAGTAAATACATTACCTGTAAAGTATACAAACCCAAATATTAAGCATATACATACATACAAGCAAATGTTTTATATATAATATTATTCGAGTTTGTGTAATTTACCCTTGAGATAGTTGTCTCTCGAGATTCCATTTCCTAGCGCTTCAGATGCGACTGTCTTTCTCAACGATCGGAGAGCAACTAAGAAGCTGTCACCAGCTGTTGCGTCATCACCTTTAAAGCTGTATGGAATAACGCGATTTTCTACATTTTCTCTATTCCAAGTAACATTTAGCTCGCTGATATTGAAATTTTTAAAATTAAATGCTGATTTTATCATATTTCCGTTAAATCCCTCAGTATCATTCATACCGAACACCATTAGTTTCGGCATTTTGCCTATGACAACTCCATCTGACGTTACTGATGTTAATCCTTTTGCTACTGATATGGCTTTTATTTGGATTTCATTAGTTACATATTTGAATGTTTCATTGTTCATTAACTGTTGTCGGTGCAAATTCACTACATCTTGCGAAACACTTTTTTTAGCAGCATAAAAGATTGCGTCTGTTATTTCTGCTTTATAGGGACCACCAGAAAATCCTGATTTATCGTTCTTTGAACAGTCCAAGTACAAGTACGGATCGCTACGTTTCAAGACAATTCGACATTCTGTACCGCTTGGAATATATCTGTTTTGGTTGAAAAAGTTTCCAAGCAGAGATCCAAGTAAATAAAATTGCTTTGAGTTCTGAGACAACAGATATCTTGCGTTAAATCCAGCGTCAGTGACTGCATATGTATTAGGGACAGCATTAGGATACCACATTTCATCCTTTAAGTATCCATCTTTTTCCAGTTGACTTGTTCCCAATGCTCTTTGCAAGTATGCAGACCATGGATAAAAGTTTGATGTATCCAGTACAAGTTGGCCATTCAAATACAGTTGTAAATTTGAAAACAGTGCATGGAAAAACAAGTTTGTTGGTGCCACAATGTCAGCTGCTTCGCAACTCGTACCGTCCTGCTTGACAATCCTCACGCCTAAACTTAACATAGACTCTTGTAGCGAGCCGTATCCATCATATATCCATCGAAATTCCAATGGGTTGTGTAAATCCTTAGTACTTTATAAGGAAAAGCATTGAATATAGTCTGTTGTTGTAAGTTCACTTATATTTGTAGGGGGTAGTTCCACCAAATTCAACTCTGAACTCAATGATTTCTGAGATGTTTCGTAGATTGTTGGTTTTTCTTCAAAAACATTGTTGATATCCATGATGAGAGATGTGTACGCCTTGAAGGTTAGTCACTGAATGAGCAGTTTTGGTACACAAAAGTTCTATTTATACTATTTCTTAGATCTTTTAACACACTTTTGCTTCTTAGCTGTTATTTTTTTAGTATAATACAGAGATTTCTTGGGTTTTTGACCTCTTCCGACTTGAATTTTTTTGGTTTTTTTAACGTTTGTTCTTTTTTTCTTAGCTCCGCCCACTTGTTTTCTTTGCATACGTTTGACTCGTATCTTTCTTGGTTTATGGGTTGCTTGAGATAGATGTATGGATTTTATTGGAATTAAATATGAAGACTCGTCTGGTGAAATACCGGAACTTCCAGCGTATATGCCTCCGGTTACACCACCATTGCCAGTTTGAATATACGATGGATCTTGTAGAATACACTTTTTGTCATCGCAATTAACTTGCCTCATGATGTCTAATATCTTGGCTTGAAATGCAATTTTATATTGGTTTCACTGTCTTCTCCAAAATCAAGCTGTCTTGCAAACTCGTCAACTAACTTGACATGAATTTGACGCATGTGTGCTCTACTCAACGGTAGAAATATTACTGGATTGAAATAGACAATTGTTTCGTTTATATCATCTTTAACTAGATCTGAATCTTGAAGAATGGGCAAAACGTGGTGATTATAGTACTGGTTCTGTACAATATCACTTATAACGACAATTCGTTTTGAAATTGGACATATTTCATCGTCATGTTCACCAATTTCTTCTTTTTCAATCTCTTTTTTTTTCTTCTACTTGTATATCTAAGCCTACTTTTACTCTTGTATCGCGAACAAACACTTGATTTTCCGGAATGTCAAGGTGACGGTTAACTGCTGCAGGTAGTTGAACAGACATATTTTCATCTAAATCTTCTACGTAAATGTCTCCGTCTTTTATTACAAAGTTTATAACCATATCATTAAAAATACGTTGCTCTATACAGTGATTTATATCATCTAATACATAGTCAATCTCTAAAGATTTTGGTTCGCTCATTGGCGCATAGTATCTATTGTCAATCGAGAAGCAAAAATCTAAGTATTCACGATCGTTAATTTCGTTGAATTTTTCCATATCAAACGTTGCATTAGATACATAAAGCCCTGTGGCAAATTTTTCGTCCAGAAAACCTAAGCATTCAAGTAGTTTTACAGGCAGCACACAATAGCTTTTAGATTCTTTGGAATCATCTTGGAATTCAAAATTAGCTTTGCCATCAGATTCTATATTTATTTCAAATTTTTGAAAATACAGCATCATTCTTTCATTTAATCTTTTAAAGTATATCTTTGGATCATTGTCTTCTTTAGCATTTTGTCGGCTAAACGGAATAACGCTTTGAAATGGTTGTTTTATAGTTATCAAATTCTGGTAATCTTGAAATGTTTCTTGTTTTATTTCAAATTCAGTGTTTATAGGTATTCGTGCAAAAGATTCGAGTGATATTTTACTTAAAGCTGGTATTTGTCCAAACGGAAATTGGTTTCCGTTGAATCCATAAAAAACAGCTTACTCGTCTGGTATGACTACAAACTGATAAACTTCACCATATGTATTCTTTGCAGATATAAATATAGCATCATTTGACACGTAAAAAAATGAAAACCCAAATCGAACTCCTTTTTTTTTGTAATGCAATATTGTTATCAGTAATAAAACTAAATATGTCTTCTTTTGTTTTCTTAATTTTTCCGAATACTATTTTGGATGGTTGTAAGTTTGGGAATAAGGGTTGAGCTTGCACTTCACGAGTCTTTCGAGATGGTTTTGCTGCTTTGTATTTCAAACTTACAACACCCACTTCATACAATTCTTGAGGCAACTTTAGTTCATTTGGGAGTTCAGCTATAAAATTAGTGGCTGTATTTGCTGTCAAATTTTTGCTTTTGCTAGTAAGCGTACAGCATACGCTAGGAGGCAATGCAGATTCTAATGCATGCCTTGAAAGCATGTCAAACCAAACTTAGTTCCTGTTCGTAAAACGCGCCTGTAATATCTAAAAAACAATAAAAGCATGTTACTTTACAAAAATTATAAACAAAAACGAGATTTGGATATTCATACAACAGTTTATACTAAAGAAACTCAAACGTTGATTTCAGACAAAATGTAACTGATATGACGATAACTTACAAAACAGAAGCTGAAATGTCGATAACTTACATAAAAGAAGCTGAAATGTCGATAACAAACATAAAAGTTATGTCGATAACAAACAAAACGGAAAATTTATGTCGATAACTTACAAAAAAGAAGCTGAAATGTCGATTACTTACAAAAAAGAAGCTGGAATGTCGATAACAAACATAAAAGTTATGTCGATAACAAACAAAACGGAGAAGTTATGACGATAACAAACAAAACAGAGAAGTTACGACGTTAACTAACAAAAAGTAGTCGATATCTCGATAACATACAAAAAATAACTGAAATGTCGATAACTTACAAAAAAGAAGCTGAAATGTCGATAACAAACATAAAAGTTATGTTGATAACAAACAAAACGGAAAAGTTATGACGATAACTTACAAAAAAGAAGCTGAAATGTCGATAACTTACAAAAAAGAAGCTGGAATGTCGATAAAAGACAGAGAAGTTATGACAATAACAAACATAAAAGTTATGACGATAACTTACAAAAAAGAAGCTAAAATGTCGATAACTTACAAAAAGGAAGCTGAAATTGTCGATAAAAGACAGAGAAGTTATGACGATAACAAACATAAAAGTTATGACGATAACTTACAAAAAAGAAGCTGAAATGTTGATAACTTACACAAAATAACTGATATAACGATAACTTACAAAAAAGAACTGTTATGACGATAACTTACAAAAAAGAAGCTGAAATGTCGATAACTTACACAAAATAACTGATATGACGATAACTTACAAAAAAGAAGCTGAAATGTCGATAACTTACACAAAATAACTGATATAACGATAACTTACACAAAATAACTGATATGACGATAACTTACAAAAAAGAAGCTGAAATTGTCGATAAAAGACAGAGAAGTTATGACGATAACAAACATAAAAGTTATGACGATAAATTACAAAAAAGAAGCTGAAATGTTAATAACTTACAAAAAAGAAGCTGAAATGTCGATAACAAACAGAGAAGTTACGTCGATAACAAACATAAAAAAAGAAGCTGTTACGTCGATAACAAACATAAAAGAACTGTTATGACGATAACTTACAAAAAAGAAGCTGTTTCGTCGATAACCCACAAAAAAGAACAGTTACGACGATAACTAAAGCATACCTTTGTTGTTTAAGTCATTCAATAAATAGGTAGTTGGGTAAGTGTTTTGCACACTTTTTACGACAAATTCCTCTCTACTCCAATTTTCAGAATATCCTGTCAACAGCCAGTACATAACTAAATAAAACTTTGCATAACTTGTTATTATATGTGAAAATATGTAGCTTGTTTTACCTTTTTCAAACAAAATTTTGGCTCTTGATATTCTAACTCTGTCTCCAATGCTAAACTTTGGTGGTTTTGTTTCTTGATTTTGCAATGAAGATTTGAATATTCTATGCCATATCTAAAACTCGTTCTTTTTTGTCACTTTATTAGGCGTTGTCTGTATAGTCCTGTGAATTGTATTGTTGTAAGCTTTGACAAAGTCCTGTATTTTATCATCAATTTTTAACGTGTTTTTTGCAGTCATATAACGTTCTAGTTTTGTAAACAGTGTACGAATAAAGCGTTCACTGAATGTACTCTTGATGTATGAATAAATGTGGTAATTTACAATTCTGTTTTCTTTTAGAAACTCTCTAAACTTTGTGTTTCTGTATTCTTTTCCCATATCTGTAAACAACGTCATTGGTGTTGTTCCAGCTTCTCGAAATATAGACTTAAACGCTCGAATCATTGAATTTGACGACTTATCTTTCAACATACGTACATATGCTTTTTTGCTGAATGCGTCAACAACAATTAGCACAAAGTGGTTGCAATTGTTCCATTCTGCAATGTTACTAATGTCCTTAAGATCAGAGGCATAGTTTTGATTAATAAAATTAAACAATACTTTCCTGCGCGGAAACTTTCGTCGTATATCTTTATGCAGAAAGTACGCTTGTAGTTTCTGGAGCTCTTGTTCAACTTGTTTTTTATTTTTCCATTTTTTTCTGTTTGCTAGAAATCCACTTAAACCAGAAAAACTTCCAGCTAAACGATAATTGAGATAGGAGCGGGGAATAGCAGGGTCAGCCATTGTAGCATGAATGATGGGTTAGTACATGTGTCTCTTTATTTATACGTTCAGTTGCTGTCTAGAAGTGTAGGATGGAGGATGAGCTGTACACTGTGGACTTTACCATATCTATTCACGGAAACATTGTTGTCATAAAAACACGTAGTGTGGACAATCCTACTTCTTAACCTATTATAAAGTGGGAAAACAGATGGGAAAAGTGGGAGCTTACTTTCCCGCAAGTTTGTCGAATATATAATAAAATTGAAAACGTTTCACAAACAGAAACTACAACGTATTATGTTAACCTTTCCCCTCAATACCCAGCTGACATTTTGAGCTTTGCAGTCTAAAAGTCTATAAATAGAGCACAAGTTACGAACTTTATTCAGTCGTGAGTTGGAAGCCGAGCTGGAAAAATCTAATATGAAGCAAGTGACTCTTGAATCGTACGATCCGATTTTGTGTAAGAATTGGGATACTCCATTGAATGAAAACACAAACAAAACATCATTTTTCAAGAATCCAAATTCAAAAATTGTAAGTTTGAATTAAAATGTAGGCTAGTGTAATGTTTTTATACACTTTGTGTAAACTTGTAACATTTAAAATGAATTTAGATTGGAACTTGACTCTTGGCTCGAAAAACTTGGAACAATTTCAAGCAAAGCAATTACATTTACATTGGTCAAATTCGAAACGAAATTAATTGCACAACAGTTGAATTTTCATTGGCGACAGGCAAGCTGATATTAAAGTTCATTCAAGGAGTACATGATCAAAACGTTTACATTCAAAAACCAGAGGACAAAATTGAAAAACTGAACGTTACATATTATAACGACGGAAAGAATTCAAGCCTTGTACTGCATTGCCCGGTTTCAGACAGAACAACAGTCAAGTATGGTGGATGGTTAGGTCCGCAAATTGAAATGAATAATGATAAAATTGAAAAACTTGTGTTGTTCTTAACCCAAGATTGCAAATTGTAAAGTTTGTTGTGCAAAAAAAATGAATTCAATAACTCTGGAAAGTTTGTTGTGTGAGGCATGCCAGTTCTGCTGGTTGAACTATATGCCGTCAAATTTGCAAAGTATTAACTATACGCCGTCAAATTTGCAAACTGTCATGTATAAAAGCAAACAATACTGTGCAAGATGTGTAGAGCAAGAAAAGAAAAAAGATAAACAAGTACTTGCTAGCTTTAATACACCGTACGATGAGTGGATTGACTTTGATGATTTCAACGATCTTGACAATTGGTGTGAAGTACCCCGATGTTTTGAAAAAATTGATTGTTTCGTGTGTAAATTTGATCCTGGCGATGTTTCTTCAGTCAGAGGCGATCCCGATGCAGAGTATATTCACAGCATATCTTTGTATGGGGAAACTGTGTACATTTACAAGTATATGCCAGAAATTAAAGTATGCAACTATTGCATGTTTTGGCGAGTCTTGAATGTTTTAGAGAATGTTCGAGAATATATTTATGAATACAAAGAAGATGAATATAAAGCGTTGCAATTGTCTATGGCAATGGAACAAATGTAATTCGTGTTGAAAACAAGATGGCTACGCTGCAAAGTTTGTTGTGTGAGGCATGCCAGTTTTGCTGGTTGAACTATATTCCATCAAGTTTACAAACTATTGAGTATAAAAACAAACAATACTGTGCGCGATGTGAAGTGCAAGAAAAGAAAAAAGATAAAAAAGTGACCGAATGCTTCAATACACCGTATGATAAATGGATTGACTTTGATAAGTTTGACAATATTAACAATTGGTGTGAAGTTACAAGAGTGATGGACAAAACAGATTGTTTTGCATGTAAATACGATCTTACATCATCTACTGACGAACCTGATGCAGAATTTGTTCACGGCGTATCTCTGTATGGCGAGATTGTGTTTATATACAAGTACATGCCGGAAATTAAAGTATGTGGTTATTGTATGTACTGCCGAAGCTCTGCAAAGGTTTTAGAGAATGTTCACAAATATATTTGCAACTATAAAGAAAATGAATATAAAGCATAGCAATTGTCTATGGCAATGTAATTCATGTTAAAAACAATATGACTACACTGCAAAGTTTGTTCTGCAATTCATGTGAGTTTTGCTGGTTAAACTTTAGACCAACAAGTGTACATACCGTAATTCATAAAAACAAACGGTATTGTGTAGATTGTGAAGAACAAGAAAAGATAAAAGATATAAGAATTGCCAATAGCTTGAATACACCATACAATGTATGGATTCAATTGAAGAAGTTTACAAATATTGAAAACTGGTGTAAGGTAACTAAATTAGTGGAAAAAAATGGATGCTTTGTATGCGTTTACAACCCTGGCAATATAAAAGCCACTACAAAAAACCCAGATTTAAACTATATTCGCAAAATTACCCTATATGGTGAACGAATTTTGATGTACAAGTACGAGCCAAAAATAAAAATGTGTGGACGTTGCATGTTTTGGCGAAACTATAAAGTTTTAGAAATTGTACAAAAATATATTTGCAAATACAAACAAGATGAATATAAAGCATGAGAGAATACGTAAAGTGTATATACACAAATGTTATGTGTTAATGTGTAGCATATTTTTACAATATACTTTATAAGATGTATAAACAATTACACTTAATGTATTGTAAAACAAAATTAACATTTAAAAACAAATACACAAAATAAACATTAACAAACAATAAATAAACAAAATAAATGTATTTTAATTGAAAATAAAACAATATGTATTGTAATTTATTATAAAACAAAATAAAACAAAATGTAGTGTAATTTAAAAAAAAACAAAATAAATGTATTGTAATTTAAAATAAAACAATATGCATTGGTATTCAAAATAAACAAATTAAAATAAAATTTAAAAAAAACTGTAATTTAAATTTAAAATAAACATTTAAAAACAATAATATGTATTGTAATATAAAATAAAAATAAAAAAAACAATATGTATTGTAATTTAAAATAAACATTTATAAAATAAAAATAAAATATCAATATGTATTGTAATTTAAAATAAACATTTATAAAATAAAAATAAAGAAAAACAACTTGTACTTTTGTAATTAGTGGCAATAAAAAACACTTGAATTTTGTAATTGGCGACAATAAAAGCATTTTAAACAGTGATATCATTGCATTTCTTTAAAACTTTGAGTTACGTTTGTATCTCCCAAAGTTTAAGTTTCGTTTGTATTTCTCATAGAATAGAATGTAAAGGACTTTGCCTCCTAAAAATTTCCCTATTACTGCAATGCTTACCCTCTCAGTTCAACTTCAGAACTCGACCAGGAATCATCAACTGCTCTCCAGGATTACAAAAGAATGTAAAGGACTTTGCCTACTAAAAATTTCCCTATTACTGCAATGCTAACCCTCTCAGTTCAACTTTAGAACTCGACCAGGAATCATCAACTGCTCTCCAGGATTACAATAGAATGTGAAGGACTTTGCCTACCAAAAATTTCCCTATTACTGCAATGCTTACCCTCTCATTCCAACTTTAGAACTCGACCAGGCAACATCAACTGCTCTCCAGGATTACAATAGAATGTAAACCACTCTGCCTTCTTCACTATCGATCGTTCGGCTTTCGTCTCTATCGATTTTTTACTATAGTGCCGGCTCCAACTTGAATCTATGACTCATACAATCAATACGACTTATCCCATCTTTTACCATAGGGTACGTGCATATATTATGTGTAATACACAATAAAGCTACCTACACACCTTACATTAGCATATACATACATTATATGTGACATATATATGATTTTATGCATAAACCCCACCCACCCTCAACACGTCATTTATGCATGCTCCCTCAGTTTCGATATTTTAAATGTCCCATTAGTAACTAATGGGATTTAGACTAAGACTGAACAGGCTTGTAAGTCTTACTTTTTTAAGGTCATTAAAAGTAGTCCGGGCTCAATCGGCCCACTAATTACCAAAACATGACATTTCCCCACCCCCCGGCCCCTACCATTATAAAGCATAAGAAAGGATGGAAATACATGTTATTCCTAAAGTATCTATCGGATTTTGATGCGGTTTCTTTTAAGTTGCATCTTATGCACATATCATTTTGATCACTTAATTATACATAATAATTGTGTGATATATAGCATATTATTACACATACAAATGCAACTCCATAAGGAACTGTAATTATACAGCATATTATATAGCATATAATATTATATAGTCTATAGCATACTATGTAGCATATTAAATTATATAGTATATAGCATATTACATAGCGTATTACATATTATACATCTCAAGGCGCTCCCGAGCATCTCAAGGCCAGCATCTCAAGGTACCCAGTCTCAAGAGCCAAGTCTTACCCTATCTTCTTATGACATTCGTTCGACATCTCAGGGTCCAGAGAACATCTTACCCTACCTTCTAAGAACCCAATCAGCATCTTTCCCTACCTTCTCAAGGTCCATACAACGTCTTACTCAGCATCTCAAGATCTAAAGAACATCTTACCACAGCATCTCAAGTCCCCCAGAACATCTCATCCCTATCTTCTAAGGACCCTTTCCCACTTCTCAAGACATCCCCCTCTCAAGACCAACATCTTAAGACATCACCCCTCCCCACCCACCCTACCCCCCCACCCCCACGGCCGCCATCTTTTTTTAAAGGCAAATTCGGCAAAACCATCTACTAGCAATTATTATGTAGAGTAAGTGAAACAACAGTAATATAACTCTAACTATATGTGAATACGAAAACCACACGAAAACATCAGAAATATTGAAAAGTAGTATCGGGTTTTTAACTGTTCTACAGCAAAAACGTGTGCATATATTAATTACATATTTAAAGACCGTTTGGTGCGCACAGAGTTGATCGCTTGGATTTTATTTCTAAGTGAAACTGTAATTAAATTCATGGTGATGCCTGGTACTGCTAAAGCAAATGTCTAGAGAATTATTAACGTCCTAATACAAATGAAAAACATTTAAGAGTTATTTTGTATGTAAATTGAATAGCATTTAAAACGCTTCAATGACTGACGGAGAACTGAACACATTATTTGTATTGACTGAAAATATGATCCCACAACGGAAATCGGCAATAAAATGTGTACTCCATTAATGGTATCAATTGATTAAATAAAAGATCTCGAATTTTACTGGGGTTGTCTCTGGAAGTTGCTATAGTTTAATAATTACATGATGATCAAAAGTGGGTATGTGAGTATATATAGGCAAACATCACGAAATGTCGATGTATCTTGACCCAAAAATACATTAATCATGGAAACTAATAGCACAGAGCGAAAGATCATCTAACTAGTAAGAGTTTTGTATTAGGAACACCATATCAGGGCTCGAGGATCACCCTTAAGAGCGCTTAAAAGGGTACAATTAAGTCATTCGAGTGGGTTTGGTACCAGTGTTGCTTGTTCAAAAGAGCAGGGTTAAAAAATAACGTCATTTACGAACGACCCATGTATGCATACGGCTAGGATCCCATGTTAAAGATATCCGATTACTTAATTCTTGTTGAACTAATGACATTGGGGTTTCCTGAAAAATGGCAATATGGCAATATTTGAATAACGTCATCTATGGACTATCCCCGTATGCCCCCATGCTAAGGATATAGAAAAGAAAATGATAGGCACAAATAACCTATAGTACACAATTAAATATTACAGAACTAAGCATGGTATTTTAATAATAATAATAATTTACACCACGGTTTAATGCTAAACAGAAATAAATAAAATAGTTACATGCATTTGAAGGCTTATCATTAAAATTATATACTGTAATAAAACTAGCATTATTAGAATTTATTTTTAAACGTAATTATTAAATGTGGTCTAATGGTCTTAAGCATATATATCCTTAACCTTGGAAAAACTTGTCGATACTTTTTTTTTGTAATAATGACTTTATTTTTGTAGTTAAAGTCGTTCTGGATTACAATTTCTTACCCTTGCAGTTGCAAATCTCTTTCATCTGCTTGTCATTATCTGTCACAAAGTCAACACACCAACTGCTGTCCCCATACAGATTAAGTCTGTTAAAAGGGCCGATCCTCTCCAGTCGAAGTTCGTTACTGGGCTTCAACGTCGGATTGACCTTGTCCTGAAATGACCGCAGTTGAACTTCGAACTCTGCCCTTTTTTGATTCGTCCTAAAACGGAGAACAATGTCGGTGAAGGTGTCCGTCTCTTCAGCGATGTAGGCTGACATGAACGACAGCATTGGCTTCCCATGCATGTGGCAGAGGTCTTTGTACTTGCTTGTATTTATTTTATCATTAAGCTCCGCGATTGCAAAATTATTGAGTTGATTCGTGAAAAACGGATTGTCGACGGATGAGGACTGACTCGCAGTATTACAGACGCAGTTACCCTTGAGCACCTTTATGTCGTCGCAGGTCCGCTCATCACTCACTGGCACAAATAAACTGGATCTGTCGCCAAGAGTAGGTCTAAATGAATTTGATGAGTTAGTCCCGAAAATCTTTAAATCTTGCATCTGGAGTAAATGAAGTAGCGTGTGGTGAATATCAAAGCCACTAGTTAAGCGCTCACTGTTTATTTTCAAATTCCGAACTAAATTTAGGTCCGAACCGAGTTCTTGTAATCTTTCTGGCAATCGAATAAAAAGTCCCGGGAGGGAGCGCTCAATAAATCCTTCGTAGCCCTTCTTCACGAAATCCCCGTTTCTCTCCCCGTGGTCCGCATTTAAAATCATGAGCGTATTTTCTCTCAGTGATGCTAATTCGGGCGAATTTAAAAACTGGAAAAATTCATAAAATTGATCGTCAAATCCGTAAAGAGAGTAGGTAGAGTCATGAAAGGGATTCGCAAACCAAGTAAAACTAAAAAATGGAGTAGTTTTGAATTTTCTAAGGAATCTTATGTTATAGTCAAGTATAAAATTTTGGGCGTTCATCGTGGACATGCAGCCGTCATGATTCTTATCCCCGTATTTGTGGCGGAGATTTGGAACGGACTCAAACAAAGGATGCGGGAAGTAATCAGTGGGGTTCTTGCGGAAGCCACTCTGTCCACCCCAATTGAAGGTCCCGTACCCGTCCTCAATGTACATGGTGATAAACTTGTTAAGGTCAAACGATTTCCAGATCAAAGGGCAGGTGTCGAAGGGGGCGGACCAGCTGGCGGCACAACTTGACCGAACTTCTGGGGTGGTCAGTCCCATGAGGAAGGACAGGAAACACTCAAGGGTGTAGGGAGCATATGAGTGATGTCCCTTAAAATCCACAAATCCCATCTTTGTCATAAGGGGCAAGGTTTTCACAAGGCTCCGGTGATAGTGGGATCTGGAAGTCGTGTCGAAGCCCATGAATAGAACGCTGATTGGCTTTTCCTCCTTGTTTTTCCAATAGTCGATTTTTTTTTGGATCTCTGGCCTCAGTGGGAAGTGTGCGTCGTAATTAATGTGTGGTCCACATTTTGTTGCAAATAGTTCTTTTTGACTAATGTTCAACTCCTTCTGTATCGCTACTTCATCACCTAAGCTGGTAAGACGAAAAGAATACTGTGTTACTATGTACTATGTTAACTTGTTAGGGGTCATCCATAAATGATGCCATCGATTTTAAAAAAACTAAATAACTCACGCAAATGAATCCTTTTTTGGATGTCTGTTGATATGAATAACAGTACAATTCTGATGAGCTTTGAGCCCTTCTTCAACAAGACTTAATATCTGAAAACAATTAAACCATGTTGATTTTCATGAGGAAGCAAACTCAAGAAGCAAAGTAAGTAAGAATTTGTACTTTACATTTTACATAGTTCTATTAGACATTTTCAGCTATTAACCATATAATTACTCTATAATGTGCTCACCTCGTTCGTATCATCAATGTTAACAAGCCTTTTTTCAAAACTACAATCCGGTTTATGGTTTTTCTTCATAGAAAAATGTTTCGGTAGTAAAATTGTCTCAGGTAGGAAACAGCCAGGCGTGTCAATGAGTCGTTTATTGCTGCTACTCTCACTAATCCCACTGCTACGGTACAACTGTCTCAGGTCAGTCACTGAAATTATTTCGTAGCTATAGACAATCATTAGGAGTATCAGAGAAAATGACGCGAATGCAAAGATTTTGAAACAGAGGAACTTTTTGAAAAAAAGAGAACGGACTGTGGAGAGTGGGTTCATTTTATTAGAAAAAAAAATATTTTCTAATTATAAATTTAACAAAATAAGTTTAATAGCGAATATTGAGTATAGAATGTGACTGGGCTGTTTGCTAGCTAGATTTGACTTTCTTAAACGCCTGCCATTCAATTCATCTAACATGCCGTAAATAATTTTATTAATGTACAAATTTTACAATGTACTATAGAGACACACATGATTCAAATGTTGAACAACTGATAACGATAACACTATTTATGGTAATCGCTATTATTGCGATAATGACCTGCAATTAAGTGAATGCCGCCCGTGGCACTTTGTGGCTTGACGATACCGCCAATGTTTTATTGCCCTTATTTGGTTCACAGATAAAATTGGTAAGTAACCGCGAAATTACCTACGAATTGAGGATTTGCCTATTAGGCATTTTGCATGTAATGCGAAATTACATTATGCTATAACTGCAAACATATTAAATAGTAAAAACAACAAACCGCTTGACAAATAATATACAAACAGCAACACAAAGCTACATGAATCCTATTGGCAATAAAGCCTCTTTTATACTTAACCGCCGCTATATAACTCAGCATATGATGTCAAAGTGCCTAAATTCAGGTGAAATAAAGATGCGACACATACATTTGAAGTTGCACCTTATAATGAACTTTAATATTAAAGAAATAACCCGGCAAAAGTATGATTTCATTTATTTATAACATCCTAATATAAATAATCCCACCTGCAAAAGAGTTAGTAGTTTAAGTATTATGCATTTATGCATTTTTGTTGTAGAATAGTATGGGTATCATTCATTAATTTTACAAATCAGCTTGGGAATAATAAGGGCATACCACAATTATAAACGATCCATAAGACAATTTGTGGAAAAATCTATTTTGCTGCGAAGTTGGAAACGTCAGTGGCGAGTGGGAAGTAGAAAATTCTAGCAAGTTATACGAGTTCATGCCGTTGCTGATCTCTTCAGCGGTTACGAGTCGTCCATAAATGACGTCACTTGTGGGGTGAGTAGTCATACTACGATGGATGACGTCCAAAGCTAAAAGGTACCCATTTACGCCATGGTTAATAGCTGATGACTAATTAATCACGATTGCTACATACTGCGCACTGAAGTTTTTAGCACCAACTTGAATGCGTGGCATGCAAATATTAAATTATCAGTAATAGTGATTAATAAAAATTACCTGGATTAAGTAATTTGATATGGCGTCTCGGAAAAAAACACTTTTTGACTTTACATTGGGATAAGTGCTTCGATTTCGATATTAAGCGTATCGTATTACTAAAGCTCCAACACTTGGCTAGTTGGTTAATGGCAGCCTTTAGGGCCGGCTACAACCCGCACGTCGTACAGGAGTGGGATCATTTGGGAAATGTGTTTCGGGAAAGATTTTTAAAAGAAATTCATGCTATTTGCCCATAAGACTTAAAATCTATAATGAATTCGTTTAATTTCCCAAAAGAAATGTAATAAACCATATCTTCCAAGAAATTTACAGCTTTTCTTGTGGGAATTTACGCGTATGGCCCAAAAGCGCTATTCCTTTAGGAATCAAGAACGTCGCCCAAAAGAATACAATTGGGTGGATAAGCGATAATGTATCACAGGGAGCGTGCATAAATTATGTGGTTCGTCAATGGTGGGTAGGGGTTAAAGCTTTCTATCCTTCTACATATGCGCATATACCAAAGAAAGGGGGGTAAGGGGTTAAACATTTCCAATTTTTGTACTACGCAATTTCTGCACGACCCCACAGAGGCTTACTATGTATATGCGCCTGCTTCCCATAGTATAGCATCCAGTATTAACTACACAGATCAGATGCATATCCACTCTTCGCTGAATATTCATTCCTATTCCCCAACCATGGCTGAACTATTACCTGCGTCATTCCTTAAACTCTACTAGAAATGGGAAATTCAAAGGAACTGAATGTGTGGCCGGCTGGGATTGTAGATTCTGGATTTTATCCTTCCTCATAATTTCATAATTTTAGAAGTTTAGTAATATTTAGTTTAAAAAAGTTTAGTGTAAAGTGTAACAAAAAAAGTAATTTCGTAGAGTCAAATGGCTCAGAATTCAGAATTAACACGTTATACCTAATAAGTTTGCTTACTCAACACTAGCAAATTGGTTTTGTGCTGTCTGCGCTGTGAATCAAGGCTAAAGGCGGACCTGAACCTGAGAAATGGATTACTTACAAAATAAAGGTAAGGTGTATTTTTATTTCAAACTTAATTGCTGCTTGGTCATGTGTACATTAATTTGAATCAGCGGTTATCAATGGAAAGTGTGTAACATTTTGCTGTGGTTTTTATCATCAACTAATTTAATTACTAATAACTGTTTTGTGATGTACATCATATCAAATTATCCACCGCTACCGGTGTACCGTCAGCCGCTAAGCCAGATATTATGAATTTATTTTCTGTTGCCTCTAAATTCATGTAAATTATAATATACGGATCATAGTGCTGACTAACTGGGTGTATATTTTCTACTGTAATTTTGTACTAATGATGTGTGACCTTGCCTTACTTTATAGATTTGTACACCCATGTTCTGTTACCTGCTGAATTGACCTGCCATGGAACCTGATACTGCTGAGCCGACAACGGAGCATTTGGGACATTATTAATTGCGGCTTCAACAGTTTATATTTTGTGTTCACATACCTTATACTCATAAATGATTGTTTAATTATATTAGTGCCATTTCGTATTACTGAAGACAACTTTTTTACGGAGTTTTTGTTTACTAATAAATTTTGTGTATAATATTCGAGAAGCTTTCGAATATAATCGTATTATTTATTACTGCATATGCCATTGATGGGTAGTGGGTAGAAACTTAAAATCCTTCAGGAATATAAGATAAGCGCTTATGGGAAAGTGGCAATATTTCCCAAAGGGAAATTGAACGAATTCTTGAATGGGAAAATTATCGGGAAAATTGCAAAAATTCCCGATAACTTTCCCACTGGTCTTGGCATTTGAGTTCCCACAAGAACGGAATGTGCGGGAAATTACACAAATGGGTGGGTCCCTAAAAAGCGCTCTATTTAACGCAATACTAAACGCATCACCTATAGGAGTAGGTGGGTTTAAAAACTTGATGATGATGGGTGGCGCCATTTGTGTCGGCCCCTTAGAAGTAAGATTAGGCAGTTTGAATTTTAGGGAAAAACACGAAAACCTATTACCTGCTGACATTACTACCTATATGGGGCTGAGCAATAAGAGGTAGGATTGGAAAGTGCTGCCTTTAAGGGCCATCTTTATGTTAAATTTTGAAGGATTTTTTACTTTAAAAGTAAATCATTTACTTTTTCGGTTTGTATCACGGCATTTATTACTTTTGTAGGTACATACCTACCTATTTGATGAGCTGTGCTGTGTTTTTAGTTCGGGGAAACGTGCATAAATTAGGTAGTACAAAAATCGGAAATTCAGAACCCCTACTCCCTCATGTAAAAGTAGTAATTAAAAGGATAAGCAACTTGAACCACTACCGCCCCTCAACTTACCACAAAATTTATGCACGCTCCCTTACTAAAATAGTTTATGTAATTATTTGAATTTTCCATTTGATTGCATAGAATCGTTCTGGAATAATTCAAGTCGTAAAAGAATTTTGGTAAAAAAGCCAAGAGCTTAAATGTAAAAGTGTGGACGTTTGGTTTTTGTATTGTATGTCGTCGCTTCGTTGTGTTGGGCGAATACAAACAGGGATAGGGAATAATACGGAATTCAGGAAAGTTCTGTTGTTTGTATATGAAGGAATAAAGAGATGCATTTTCCTTTGTTATATTTAATATCACGGCAGACACTGAAGGGAACAGACACATAATTAGTGCTGTCTTAAGTTTAATTTTAATCTGAATTGTGCTGTGATTGGCAAAATTGTTAACTTCTTCCAATCACCGATTATTGTGTGTAATAATTATTCA
Organism: Dicyrtomina minuta; assembly: GCA_949802685.1. Classification (NCBI taxonomy): domain Eukaryota; kingdom Metazoa; phylum Arthropoda; class Collembola; order Symphypleona; family Dicyrtomidae; genus Dicyrtomina; species Dicyrtomina minuta. The sequence goes on along the minus strand of OX461810.1, from coordinate 80,761,668 downwards.
ATTGACTTGTGGACAAGTTTATTGTTTGTGTAATTTATATTACCTATAAATCCGTTTGGTCTGAACCACAAAGTGCATTTTAATTAATTGTGTGAAACTAAATGACTAGAGGAAATTGCGGACGGATATCCACTATTATTGTAAGCCTCGTGTTGTACTACTAAATTGATATAACTATTCGTTTCACGTCCAGAAGTTGTTCGTGGATTACAATAGTTCAAGTTCAATATGGCAGTGGCTATGGACACAGCCACATGCAAGGAAAAGGTAGGCTTTAATTAGTTATTTGTCAAATTAATTTCGAATTATTTATTGATGTTAAAAAACTTCACTTGAATTTCGAGTCTCACTTGTCACCCTCTTGTTTTAACGTTTTAAAATTATCAAATTTTTGAGAAGGCCGTGCTAATTTGAATTTGAATTTGAGGTTACAGTGGAATAATGTCAAATGTCAACAGCTGCCATAAGATGATACATTGAACGTACGTTCTAATTATTAATGCGTTTTTGTTTTCGTTATGTAGTACCGTTGGATTCAGCTAAAGCATACCATTTCACCTACCGATTGGGCCGAATTCCAGTGCGGTACATACGGAGACCCACCTCGACATGATGCAGATTGGGGATTCTTGGAAAACATTAAATTTACCCTGAAACCGCATGAATCTGATGGCGAATTCAGTAAAAATGGCAATTACCTTCACGATACTGTTGAGCTTGAAGTTTATGTAATGACGTCTGACAAAACTGATTATGCTGATTTGACACTTTGCTACCTTCCAAGGTCAACACAGGAAAAAGATGAGTTTTTGAAAGAATTGAGGGAGGATTCATCTCGGAAGGCAATATATAAATCTTTTAAAAATGGATGTAGATCCTATATTTGGATATTTGACATTTGCCTTGTCACAATGATTTTTCGGAATGCTTCTGATAAAACTCGAATGATTACAAAAAGTAAGTTGTTTTTTTTTAATTATTTAGCCAAATCATAATTAATCGTAGATCATCACCTAAAAACAAATATCTCGCTGGAAAATTCCTTCTTGAAAGGAAGTAAACCCCGTGAACCGGGATGAGTTTAAAATATTTAGTTTTTAGACACACTGTATGTGTGGTGCTGCTATTAACATTTCTTACAGATTTTCATCTGGAGTGTACCGAAGCGAGATATTGTGGCGACGTGCATAATAACATTGCAAGCGAAGTCGATGAACTTTTTCGCATTACTAAATCTGAATTTTTGACAAAAGCTGAGTTAGAAAAAGTCATTGGATACAAGATGGATTACAATCACGAGTATTTTGTCCCTGTGGAACTTGAATTTAGAGCTCGCCTTCACTTGCGCCCCATCACAGATGATTTTCAAATTTTGGATCCAGATGATAAATGTATTCTGAGCCCATCAGATAATAGCACTAATTTGTTTGAGTCGGAAAAATTAGTTTCTCCATCTATCATTCCATTTGCTTCTAAGAATAAATACAAACGTACATTCTTTGAAATGGACTCTGATGTCACATTTGAGATCAAGTCAGCGTCGTCAACAGTTACTATGAACGCTCACTCCTGGGTTCTAGCAGGTAAATGCTTGAAACTTCAAAACTTTCACTTTCACTTTCACTTCAAAAATTTTGCGTTCAAACTCAATAACTCATGCATGCCAGATAAAAGTTAGCTTCCGATATTCGGCACAACTTATACACTGCTTTGTATTTTTAATGTAATTTATAGTTCGAAGTCCAGTATTTCGTCAAATGCTTACAACCGAGATGCTTGAAAAGAAAACTGGGATCATTAAACTAGGACAGGACGAAGCTTCACAAGAATCGTTAAAACTGTTTTTAACGTTTCTGTATTACAAGACGGGCTGGAGTTACTCCCACGAAGACGGTACTGACCAGGATCCAAAATACACATCTGTTGATGATTGGAATGCGGAAATAAGCTTCAAAGTTCTGCAGTTGGCGCATAAATATGTGGTCACGGATTTGATCGAGTTTTGTATAGAAAATATCATAAGTCGCCCGGATTCAGAATTCACGCTTTTCCTTGCTGTTCAGATATTTAAAGGAGGGATGCTGTACGAGATGGATGACCTCAAATGTCGCTGTGCCGAGTGGATTAAAAGGTACCTAAATTACAAATGATGCTGATAACAAATCACGATTTTATTATGCATAGATATTTGTTAATATTGTTTGATGCTGCAATATTTTCCTGATTATAAAACTAGAAGCAATAATGCGTTTATTTTTTAATAACATTTTAGGCAAACCAAAACTGTGAAAACGGAGCTTAAAGAATTGCTAAGTGAGGATAGCAGCGCAGTCGCTTGCGAGTTTCTCTCATATCCTATTTAATTATATTGATATTATGTGAGGATTTGGACGAGAATCTGATGTTTTGTTTGTAATAAATAGTTTCAAAATATTTGATCAGTCGATTGTTCGGACGTACGCATTAGCACGTACACTGAAGATGAAAATTAGTATTTACTTAAGATTAGCGACTTTAGGCCTACTGATATCTTGTAATGAATTATAATTTACCTATTTGCTTTGATTCAGAAACTTATTAACTGTAGATTTTGAAGTAAAGTTCTTTATAGAGGTACTGAACTTTCGTTGAGAATGTCATTGCAACTTCTTTTTTTTTTGCTGTCATATTTGAAATATGTATTGAATTAAATTACTACGTATGTTTGTGCTAAACGTAAAACTAAATTGTATTCATTCTTATTCTATTGGTATGCAGCCAGCACTTTGAATGTAATTTACTTATTATAAGTTTTACTTTAGATACTGTGAAAGTTTGAAAATGAATAAAAATTCAAAAGTAGAACATTATTGTTAGTATTAAAAAAATAGAAGGTGTAAAGTATTTAATTTGTAATATACTAATAAAATCAATATGTAAAATTCAAAAATCAGGTATTTTAATAATTCACCATACTTTGAATACTTCTACGCGCACTAAACTAAATTCAAATTGGACCAAATTAATAACGATTTGTTTTTGATGTCGGGTAGTTTTGCACAATTAGTTATAATTAAAAAGATTAGAGATAATTATAATTATAATAAAATTGCGTGCTGTTGTTCTTGGTTAAGATGTTAATTACTTATAACAGTTGATTTTGATGGTGGACGGTAGAATACGATGCGAAATATTCTTCATTTCAAAAAAGCAACAATATTGAATGTATACTAGTCCATATACTAACTAGTTAGAAGGAATCACATATAATTATGGGTGTAATTATTACATATATGCATTTAATAGTAGTGGATAGAATGTCTGATGTAAAAGCGTGTATCCATATCATACTGGCTGTATAAATTATCATACTACCTACCTATATTTACGTAGATTCCAATTGCCCTGGCAAGTCTATCTAAGCAAATTTTACGGGAATAACGAATAACAATTTTAACATGTAAGGAATATTATTACCATCCCAATTTTTGTCTACCTGTAACTGACGAAGCGTTATTACCAGCAGTTAAATTAATCATTTTATTTGATCACAGGCTTGGAGGGGCTAAGATTTTACCAAGGCATTGGCTTATTAGTTAAATATTTGCCCAATGCTTGCATGGGATTTAGTTTGTTGTAGAATCTATTCCTATTGCATTATGCATCCGTTTGACCAGAGGCTTAATGGCTCTTTACTCTGGCCAACCCAAATCCCATCATGGAGTTTTTAATTAGGAGATATGAGAAATTAAAAAAAATGTTGGTACGCGATACTACTAAACGATAGGACAATATTATAACGAAGCTTAGCGTGGCTTGAGTTTAGATGGTGCAATGCAGTGTAGACATAGAGACAAAGTTAAAACATGAAGTCGTGAAACAAAATTATTTTTATCATTGTATTAATAATTTTCTAGCCACGTTCAATTTATTTTATTGGCTTAAATTTTGTTTCTCCCATTTTTATTGCGTTCGTGCCCAAAATATTTTTGTAATCAATGGAAAAGAAATTATTAACATACAGTAGCTCTGGACAAATGAGGATTCTGAAATTTTTAAAATTTAAAATTGCAGGCTGTGATTGGTGAAATGCTAAGAAGTTATAGGACGTAAATAATTCAAAAAAGTGTCTAAAAGTTAAATTTTCCAAGACCAGGCTACCACCTACCACCCGCTTGACCGGTTCCTATCTAATGACACCCCAATAAAGGGCTTATTCGTAAAACTGTAGGAGGTTGCTTCGCTTCTACTTCATTGGCGAACCCACTGCGCAACTGCGTTCAAAGTTCATATGCGGGTGCCTTGTGACCCCGTGTGACCTAAGCATGTCTAATACGTCATTTTGTAGGGAATGTAGATTTCTTATGTCCCATGTTAATTTATTTTAATATGTGCTTGTTTGCAAATGTTAGGGACTAATAACTGAAACAAGTCAGGACCGCCCCATAAGAAACAACGGTAAAAGTAAGTGACGCGATGAGCACCAGTTCTCCCCCCAGTCAGTGGTGCTATTGTAACTCTGTGATCAAAGTGAGTGTTTCTAGTTATAAGTAATACATCTGTGAGCAGGCTGAAGAAAATTTGCAATTTTACATTCACTAGTTCAAAAGATAGACGTTTTTGAATGGAGAAAACCGTGGTCTGATCTGAGTCTATTTCATTGAAACACTCATTTTTTGGTTATTTAATTGTGAAGTAACCCCTTGGCCCCTGGGGGTAAACCAAAGTTTAAACATAGCACCTAGTTAGTTGTCAACAAAAACTAATTATCTTGTTTATTTATTCGTGCGTGGGGGGAATTTACGCCTCAAAAACGTCTGAGTCTATTTCATTGAAACACACTGTATTATGATACTGATTACTAAGAAAAAGTCAAGGGCTGATATCTGTGACAGTGGCTATAAAAAACAATGTTATTACTACCGATGATATTTGTTTTTATATTGTCATTCCGTTACGGTTGCTCAGTTCCTAGTACTAAGACCTTCGGTGGAAGTAGAAGTAGTACCCACATGGGTCTTAAAAGTGTAAAATATCCTTTAAATGTTTTTTAAAAGTGCAAAATATTCTATTTATATGTTTTTTAAAAAGTGTGAAATATTCTATTTAAATGTTTTTGGAAATTGCAAAGTATTGTGTTTACATGATTTTTGAAAATTGCAAAATATTTCATTTACATGATTTTAAAAAGTGAAAAATATTTTATTTACATGTTTTTTTTAATTTGCAAAAATATTCGATTTACATGCGTTTTGAAAATTGCAAAATATTGTTATAACTTGTTTTTTAAAAAATTTTAATGTATTTTATTCACATGATTTTAAAAATTTCAAAATATCCTATTTACATGATTCTAAAAACTACAAAATATTCTATTTACATAATTTTAAAAAGTGCAAAATATTCTATTTACCTGCTTTTTGAGAATTGCAAAATATTCCATTTACATGTTTTTTGAAAATTGCAAAATATTCTATTTACATTTTTTTTGAGAAATCCAAAAATTCTGTTTACCTATTTCTTGAAAAATGCACAAGGTTTCATTCACATGATTTCATGATCATGTTATTTTAATTTTTTTTGTAAAAAGTACATTTTGTTTAAACCTAAAAATGGATATGGGTAATGTTAGTTTATCACAGACGATATTATGGTTGTCATGCAATAATCAGAATTATGAAACGATGTACAGAAATATTATTTTGACAATAGATTATAAAGAGCACCCTCGTCTATATTATAAAAGTTGCAAAATTAACAAACAGCTCATTAGAGCGGGAAGCTCACAACGGCGGTTTAGTAAGAAACATCAATTTATTTTAACTTTAAATATTGTATTTCACAAAAAATAAACTTGAGAACAAAAAAATGTGAATATACATTTTACTGTTACTCTAATATTCCAGCCAAGTTTTTGTCCCACCACTACGACCTTTACCATCAGCACATTTTCTCAACATCTCGCGAAACACTTAGAAAAATTTCTAGTCTGCCAAAGACTTAGAATATTTTTCCTAAGACACACACACACATACTGCTGCTCTCAGAAAATCACTCACAAACCTTATACTTAGTTACTCACTTTAATTTAGTCTCACCCTAGTAAGGGACTGACTTGAATAGCCCTGAGTACAGCATTACCCCATTGTTGTATTTCAAGATAAATAGAGAAGGTATGGTTAATCTTACGTTATTTAAATAGTATTAGTTAACTTTGGATCACCTAACAGTTAGTTCAGGTGAATCAATATTAAATAAATATTAGATTAATAGTGTGTTTATTGTGTGTTAATTTACTTATTGATGAATAAAGAGACCTGGTGCCTAAGGACCAGCTCACTAAAATACCAACCTGTGTTATTTGAGTTACTTATTGAGTTCACTACACTACACCCGTTTACGGAGAGTGTCCTCACTGACCCTCTCTAACAATTGTGCATAACCTAACATAAATATTAGGAATATTTCTGGAAGGTAACAACTAGGTATGGATCATTTTTGTTTCCTTAATCACGATTTGTCAGCCATTTACAAATTGTAATTTTTTATTTTATTTTTACTTTAACTTTTGGAGGCAAATTTTATAAGCATTATAAGCATTAAGTGGGGAAGGCTAACAAAGGAAATTTTTCGCTGTCAGTCTACAGTGTTCATTTTAATTTTCTTTATTTATTCATTTATTCAATCAAAGAATGAATTTTTTACAAATTTAAATTTACGATGCAAGGGATTCTCTGTATAATTGAATTTCATCCAAATCACAGCTTTTGAAAACTGAACCAATCGCGGTCATATTCAAAGTATTTGCTATGTTCTTGGTATACGTAAACTCTTTACCAAAACTCGGAACTTCATAGCAAATGGATTTTCCGTCCAAATTCTGTCCTTCATAGAGCATCCAGTCGCCTGTGCCAGTGCCAGCTAAGGATCCTATAGAAATGGATATATCTGTCTTGGCTTTGGTTAAGAAGATCTCATCCCCTTTAAAATCCGTCCCAGAGGACAAGCTGATGGCGTCCGTTGCAGTGTTATTAGCTGCAAAGTACCGGAGCGATTTCACGGCCGTCATATTTGTATCGCTACAGAATGTAGAATTACTCCCAGCGCCAAAGTATGTATCAAATTCTGTATAGTTGACTGCTGCAGAAATTAACCACCTAAATATACAATATAAAACTATAAAGTATTCCCAGTATTACAGAAACTTATTTTCAGTTTGTAAAAATTCATCAATGAGCAAAGCTCACACATCATGTAGATTGAAGAAGGATGTGCTATCTACTTGTTCTCTAATGCGTTAAACATCTACTCATTTCACCTGTTATATTTGTTTATCTTATGACAGGGCCATAGATTACCCATTTTAATTGATTGACACAATGTATAATTAATTGAAACTTTGAGCTTGAATTTAAAGTGCTTGCTCAAGGTTGGTGCTCATAGTGTGATGACAGGTGGGTAGTCCTTAACGATAATTTAAGTGACGTTATTTATGACAAATCTCTTTTACGATTTTATAATGGTAATGTGATGTCTGGTAAGTGGATTGATCTTAAAGGATAACTAACTTGACATCATTTATGCCAGTCTCTAATCTAAGCCGTTTACTTAATAATTTAATGACTTTGTGGGTGGATTCTACAGGACAATTTACGTGACATCATTCACGTCGACCCATAGTTATAGACCATGTAGAGAAATTTTTACGATCGATGATGTTAATTTTTAATTTAGTTAGGTAGGTAGATATGAAAATTTCCAATTATTCATGTGATAACAAATGGAAAATTAAACTTTATATTTACTTGGGAAGTATTTCACATGTAACTCTAGGATTTAACCGATTGTTACCAAAACGTCTTCTACTGGCCCTAGACACTTCCACTAGTATATAGACTTGAGTGCATTTTGCGCTGTTCGCGCATAAAAGGCGCCCGCATTTTGAAAAAGTGGTCGAATTTCAAAATGGACAAATCCTTATGGGATTTAACATGTGAAAATGAAAAAATCCAGGTCCCTTCCTGTGTTTTTCATTCATTTTTGGCAAAATCTCAAAATAACTTCAAAATACCAAAAAAAGTCGCAAAAAGTTGTAATTGCGAGTTTAAAGCAAAAACATCATAAATAATTGTTTCAAAAGTATGCCTGTCATTCATACATTGTCATATCGTCGGTGAAGAGTCATTCTGTCGTAAGTCCAGTGCACATCTAAAATCATGCTGTCAAGGTCGTGTTCGCGTTGTCCTTTGCATTGGGCGAGGGTGGAATGTTATTGACTGTATTGTACCCATAACGTAAACTTAGGGGTCGTCCACAAAAGACGTAATAAAAATTGCATTTCCTGAACATTTTCAAAAACACTTTTTGAAAAGTGCAAAATGTCCTATTACCATGTTTTTGAAAAGTGCAAAATGTCCTATTTCCATGTGTTTTAAAAGTGCAAATTGTTCCATTTACATGTTTTGCAAAAGTGCAAATTGTTCTATTTACATGTTTGCAAAAGTGTAAAATGTCCTGTTTGCAGGTTTTTGCAAAACGCAAAATGTTTTATTTATTAATCAAAACTTTATTTGTTAATCTTTTGAATTTTATAAAATAGCGAAAATAAAAAAATTATTTTTGAATTCTTGATTTTGTTTTAAATGTAATTATACAAATAACTATTTACAAAAATACCGCATATCTTTTAACACTACGCGGGTCTCCATTCGAACATGGGTCTGTATTAGAAGGCGGGACTGTATTAAAACGTGGGTCTCTATCAGAAGGCGTGGCTGCATTAGAACGCGGGTCTCTATTAAAACGCAGGTCTCTATTAGTACGCGAGTTTTTAATACAACGCGGGGGATAGGCGTCAGATGTTTGATACAACGCGGGTCTGTAACATAAAGCAAGGGTTCGCTATGCTTAAAAATTGCGCATATTATGTGGTTGGAAATGTTTACTTTCCAATACAACGCGGGTGTCTAATATAACGTAAGCCTACGATTTCTATTACAACATATATCAAAAGGTATACGTCATGTAATAATGACGTTCAGTCTCTGTCAATGTTTGTAACGATATTGCTTGTGCTTTGACATCTCCTTCACATTAGGCTTGTGAAAGTGTGTTCAGACATTTGCTATCCAAACTTTTGCAACCTAAGCATTTTCCACTGGGGCAATTTATACCCGGACATTTGCGACGCGCAACCAAGACTAGGATATTTGCTAATATCGTCGAAAAAGAGCCAAAATGACCCATAACCATAAGCAAATTCCACTGAGAGAAGAAAAATGATGTTCATAAAAATATGTATATTGTATAAAATATAAAATATAATATTTTATGATGTAAAATGTAAATCGTGAGTTGAAGTCAGACACGGACGGATATTTCCCCAAAAGCCCTTCAGGCAAAGTTATCCCACTAAATAAGTAGATAATCAAAAGGGAAAATAGTATTCCACACAGCGGAAATGAGTATAGGGATAATAGCATGGTACGCGAGGATCTTCTATCCTCACGGACCATGACCATAACCAGTTTCTACTTGGACTCCGGCGAAGACAGAGGTACTCCTTACTCGACCGTGCTACGGCAGAATTGTTGCTACGAGCAAACTATAGGTGCCCACGTGGACCAGGAAAATCCTACGAGGAAAATATATTTGTTGCTACGAGCAAAATATTAGGGACCCAAGCGGACCAAGACATCCCACGAGGAAAAGTGTATTCATCGCTACGGGCGAATATTTAGGTGATCAAACGCTGACCCTTTGACCCTACGAGGGAGAATTATATTTGACGCTACGAGCGAATTTATAAGGGAACACAAGGTGACCCAGAAAGACTGTCCACGAGAAGTCAGAATATATATCCGTCCGGCTCTGATTTCAACCTACGAGGTCAGTTAATAATTTTGTGAAACTAGAATCTGAATCGTACGACGACAGATAGGGAATTTACCTAGAAAAGAATAATTGAATTTAAAAAGTAAACGCTACTTTCATTTTTGGTTACGGACCATTTTCATTTGGCGTCACGAACGCAGTAAAAGTATTATTAAAGTTAAATAAATACAGGGCTGTATAAGACCCTTAAAACTAATCTACATTATATAGTTTTGTGTGTGATTGCATCTTGGTGTACAGGTTGATATTCGCATATAAAATATATAATTTATATTTAAGTATTTATAATAATTTAGTATCATATCTTAGCCATAATCATTGTAGGGAAAGCGCATCATAACCCTCCCCACCCATATAGCATCGCTAGCGTTAAGCTCATACTCTTTGCTAATTAAATCCCTCCATTTGTCGTGCATACTATTTAGTATCTCGCCGGGCCGGTCCTGAGATACGAGAGAACCCCCCAGGTAAAGTATCTCCGTCGCCCGTTCCTGATTCGGATTTAGAAGACCGCATTAAAAATCCCTATCAAGAAGGTGCGGGGTAAAATAAGACTATTTTACCCCCCTCAATTAGTTAATCGTAGTTAGAAAATAATTGTAGAAAAAGTCCCATTTTATTTGGGCCCATAAGTTAGGAGTTGGTATACTGTACCATTGTACAGTATAGCAAACCGCGTGGCCAGGCAGTTTATTAACTGCAAGCTATACGCGTTACAAGTAGTGCTTACGGAGCTATATGTAACTAGCTAGCCAGAAAAAGCGACAGGGACGACCGACTTGGCAACCTCGCATGAGGCAGCGTGCACGGCACATTATAATCTATAGGAAATAGAAAGTGAAAGGGACGCTTCGAAATTCCACGAGAATTCAAGCCAGTAAAAATTTTGGAGGGAAAATCATCCCGAGCACACAGTGCACAGAGGCCGAGACGAGAGGACATAGCGAGGAAACGCTCCCGCAGAATAAAGAAAAAGTTGATTTTTGCCCAGCAACAGTGGCTGTGGACGTGAAGCTGAGAGGACGTGCCTACAAGGAGCGGAAGACAGGGACAAGTACCTACTGGACTGACTGCACCGCATCTCTCATAGTGTAAAATTTTGCTGAAAATAATTCAGAGTTCAGAAAAATAAAATTTCCAAACCATTGTTTGTTATTACGAAACTTAAGAGGTTCACATTTGATAGCAGAATTTACGAAATTCTGACCATAAAGAAAGAAAACCGACGTGCTGAACTTCTGCGAGAAAATCAAGCTATCAAATCCATAAAGGTACGTAAAACATATAGAAAAGCATTATACATTATGTATGTTAGATTTTGCATTTGATTTAATAGGCAGCCATTCGTAAAATATTTTGAATTGCCACTCGTAACATAGGACATGGTTCATGGTCAGGCAGACTCGTCATTATTATAAGTTTCAATAGTTACAAGTTTTGCTTTATATTGCAGGAAACACAGTATATTATTATAAATTGAATAGTTTTTGGAAGTCACTATTTTCCAAAAATACAGTTTTCTACGAGAAAATAGCCAGTCAGTAGTGTGGTTGGTTTTGGCTGACATTATTCAGTATTGTCAGTCTTCAGGCTGCTTTTCTGCCTTATTTTGTAGAATTTCGAGAAGTTCATTAGTTGCCATTAGTAGCAGTTGATCCTACGAGGAAAATAAAAGTGCAATCAACCATATTTTATCGGATTTTCCGATTTATTTAGGGAGTTTAGTAACTGCCCATTTGTTAACCATTATATGTGTATTTAAGGCTAGCCAGTACAATCAAACGGCAGTCAATTTCAATTTTATAAGGAATTACGAATTCCGATTTTGTAAAATCAAGTTTGTGTGAATTACCCGTAATAGTTGTGCTGCGCTTCATTGTAGTGAGCAAACATACGTAGGTAGGTTAGTTGAACCATTCCGTGTTGGCATCGCTGACCGGAAAACTGAAAAATAAGTCATAAAAAAGTGTCACATTGTGAACTCAGATTTTAAGTGATTTTCCAAGGACCTGGGGGCCTTTAGAAAATTCACTTCTCTTCATTTTGCGTGTTTATAATAGTAAGCAGCCGATTTTGTGTGTAAAATACCAGTCATTATTGTGTAGCATCAAGAATATTGCATCCATTTTAGTGTAATCATAAAATATTGATCTATTTGTATATGCCATTTATTGATTTATGTGTATGTTATAATTTGTGTAAGTTTATTTAATTGAGTTTGATTATTTGCCGGATCAATAAATCCGAATCATAGGGTGTACTTACTCAGTAGCCATATTCAGCGAGAGACTGCATCTCGACTTATTGTTAAGTATTTTAGTGCAAGGGATTAAACCTTGACTTCTTTGGTAGAGAGGAATCCGAGCCTCCTTAGTCATTTATAAGTTCGAAGTGTTGCCTTCGAAATTTTGAAACGCTCAAAATTGTTGCTGTAAAAATTATAAAGTTATTACTATTAAGTTCAAGGGGAACAGCCACCCCAGTCATTTTGTTAACTGTTCTAAAATTGAGCGAGGGATGTAACCTCGGCTTACTGATTCCTTTTTGTTGCAAAGTATGTGATTTCGAACTTCGATACGGTCGAAATAATTATTCGTTTGAAATAATAAAACTTTAAAGTAAGGGGAGTATCTACCCCAATTTTGTGATTGAAATAACAATCCAGCGAGGGATTCCAACCCCGACTTACAGATTGTTATATTTTGCATGTTTTTGAGCAGACAGTTTCAAGATTTCGAAAAGTGTTCGAAATTATAAGATATTATACATTTTGATAAAAATAAAATAGATTTTTCAGTGAAAACAAGCGAGGGATTAGTTACCACGACTTACTTAGGTAGTTACTACTACATATTTGCCAGGTACGTAACCTGGGCTTTTTCATTTGTGCACATAAAATTGCAGGGGATCAATACCCTGACTTCAATTGGTTTGACTAATTCACAAAAGTGTGGCCGTGACTTATTAGTCATCACAAGTGTAATAAAATTGCAGGGGATCAATACCCTGACTTTAATTGGTTTGATTAATTCACAAAAGTGTGGCCGTAACTTATTAATCATCACAAGTGTAATAAATAATTGCAGGGGATTCAAATACCCTGACTTTAATTCAGTTGCCATTTCCTACGGGGGAATAATTTTGTAAGGGGTGTGTTTGAGTGAGTGATTAATTTACAGGTTGATAAATTGTAAAGTCAACTTACATATTTTGTTGGCTTTAGAATTCGCCAGTTGACAAATTAGTATTATCGCGCTATCGTGTACGTAAAGTCAGATGCAATTCAAATTCCGGTGCATCCCATATGTGACATAACTTTCGGTCTTTGCAGATTGCAATCATATCCAGGGTGTGTGATCGATGTAGGTACATACGAGCAACTCTGAAATCAAATATAAAGCCACATTGATTAGCAACTAAAATTGTTCTGAGATTGCCACGACAATTAATAATCATAGGCAATTGCACTTATGATTTTCAAGCTCAAACTCCAAAATTAAGCAACTTGAAACAATAACTATAATATTATAATTATTTTAGATATTTACGAGTAGTTCTCAGCGAAGATTAAGCCAGAACAGCAAAATCTACGGATTCAACTCACGGATACGGTCCGACTTTTAGTGTCAACTCGAAACTTCAACGTCAATTCGGAAGTCTTCGATCAAAGGAAGTCCTACGTGGATTCCTCAAACAGTAATTCCTTCGAAAAGTAAGTAGAACACAATTAGGCATACAAATTATCAAAGGAAATAATTATTTTATGGATTACGAGTCCAAACTGTTGTATTTCCATTTACTGTCAAAATTTGTGCACAATCGATATCTATGTATCCCTGTGTACAACATATAACAGTGTTGTAATTTCGGGGGGCTGTTGTAATTTGTTCACAATTTACGTTTTGGGGGCATTTTATGAAAACAACACACAAAATAGAAAATAACGTTATATTTAATTATAAAATTGTAGAATCCTTACAAGGACGAGATACGGGCCCACGGGACGTACTTAAAAGTCAATCGGACTTAGGAATCAGGATAATTCCGGGAAGCAGACAATACGGATTAGAATTCTTCAACTTCCGCCAATTATATAAACCGGAAATTATAGCACAAATCCCACCATTCCACGGTGTGAGTAAACGTAAGTAGAAACAAAATAAAGACTTAAAATTATTTAAGTATTTCACTCAAGAAGTGGAACTTTATTTTAAATTTTAATAAAAAAAAAGACTGGTGCACGTTGATCTGTGTATGCACATTAAAGAAAGAAGTATTCTTACGTTGATACTTACTTTTCTAGCCTCACGTGGCCATTGAAGATAAAGTCACTAGTTGTGACCGTGCCCTCGGCCCTCAAGGATTCAAACAAATCCGAACTTAAAGAAGATTCTTCAAGTCTCCCATCTGGGGAAGAAGAACGAATTCTTGGAAAACGTAAACTGGTCGTTTACATTCGTTTAACTTTACGAAGTAAGTAACGCACAGTTATTAGGAAGTGTACGAAATAAATCGTCGAATTTATTTTAAAATAAATTTGAACCACCAATCAAGGGGTAGGAAAATAAATAAGAGAAATTTTGTCGTGTTTATCACGAACGTATAGTAAGGAATAGGTATATACGTAGTCATATATATTTAGGTACTTACGAAGTACATAGTAGTATTAGAGACATACATACTTTCGTGGTAACTACTGGTTAGTGCACATCCATACGTTGGGGTTCAGAGAAGTTGGCGACGGGTATTCCTGTACTATTTTAGTACAGAACATAGGTACTTACGTGGTACATAGTAATAGTAATTATATACATATTTTCATGGTAACTACTAGTTAATACTCATCCATACGGTGGGTGCAGAGAAGTTAGCGACTAGTATTTCCTATCTTTATAACATAGTACTTAATAAATTAATGGTAAATAACAGTCAGTACTGTTACATAACTAAATAATCAACAAATTAATTCAAAAATTAATCCACTTCGAAATATTTGAGTTTTAAACTTCAGTTCAATTTCAAATCAAAATTATATTATAATTTTGAATTTTCTTTTCAAAGTTTTGAAATATATTCTACGAATCTGGGTTATTATTCAAAATTTTCAAATTTTCTGACGCAACATCCTACGAGGAGTTAATAAATATTAATTGTCTACGTGATTCATTATTATAGAAATTAGTACTGCAATCCCAAATAGGATTAAAATTAAATTAGGAAATTTTATGAAAATTTTTAAATGCTGATTTTAGTAAATCTGACATCAACAGATATTGCCTTTATCTTTTTCACATTTAGTATTTTGGTTTTATATAAAATTTGGAATAAGTTGATGATTTATCGCGTTCAACTGGAACGTTGAATGTTTATTGTATTCTACTTGGGTCCATATGACTGGGTAGCCATAATAGCAATTATAGTAATTTATTTAATAGTTAAAATAAAGATATCTCTTGAACGTCATCGACGAAATAACCATTGGAGATACGTTTGGATTCTTACTGACAATTCCAATTTATTCTAGTTTTACAGGATACACTCCTGAACCTGACTTACTAGTCGAGGAAGATTTTAGTGATTGACACACAGTTTGCTGTAAATATAGAAGGATTTCTTTAGTTGCTGACTTATTACTTTAATTTGACAATTTGACCAAAAGGTACGTGTTACGACACTACAATTAAGTTATTGCTTCTGCTTAAAAGCTTGCTTTTTGGTATTATTGAAATTCGGTGGCTGTTGCGCGAGACATATGTACCCTCGTCCTCATATCACATTGCAAAGCATATTATTCACCCATTATCATCATCATTACTATCATAGTATTCATAATTCATTTACAAATTAATTCATTCTTCAAATAAATACAAAGTCAGAATTGTGTCAATATTATTAATTCAAGTAAAAGTTAGTTAATCATTGTGAATTACAAATTGTTTATGAAGGTAAAGATTTAAGGCCTGATTGATTTCAAAGTATTAATCAGACTTAAGTCAAATAAAACAAAAACAAATTCGGTTCCCTAAAGCAGAAACGCATCCGGTTCACGTACGCTAACGTCGACGTGGGCATTGTTTTATCAACGAAATTAAAATAAAAATCTGGTAGTTAAGTACTACACACATAGGTATTCCGACATATTAAATAAAATACGAAATTAATAACTCTTACGGAGAGACTAAAAGACTAGATATTTATTTTACATTTTCCCAAAAGGAAGCAAACGCGCAGTACTCATATTAAGTACTGAATTAAGGTATTGTATTCACATTTGAATAAAACAAGGAAAACTATTGTCACTTATGAGTGAACCATCAAGAAATATACTACAACAATACTGATACGTCAGAAAAGCCAAAATAATTCATTTTTAATTGTCGATATTTCATCGAAACTACAATCAATCCTAAGCCCTGTGTATTAATCTCGAGTTAATCACAGAGAAGGACATTTTGGATCCAAGGATCCACTACGATTCCATAGATACATCTTGTATTAAAGAGGAAATTCCACGCGAATTTCCAGTTCAACTTCAAACTGGAAAAGAAAGGCAAAGACGATAAAATCGATTCTCAGCCAAAAGCAAAAGAGGAAGCAGTACCTATCACCGTAATAAAAGAGGAGAAAGAAGATTTTGATCTTTCCGATTCTTTTCTTTTTGGGGACGACCCTACATTAGACATATCTACAAGTTCATCGAACTTCATAGGATTAGCAACTCAGTTCTCAGATTCTCCAAAAAGCGAGAAATCTTGGCACGACGAATCATTAGAATTCGAAAAGGAGGATCTAGAATATAAGCTCATACACTACAAGGTTGAACTTTGGGAACCACCCCAACATCCATCCTTTCTAACTTTACATTATCCATATCTAGATTTAATCAGTAACCGAATCATGACGGTCACCCACGAACAGCTCGAGGGTATTCTGAAAACCCTTTTGACTAAAAATAAGGGATTAGATGCTGACCAGCAATTGGTGATTTCCGAATCCAAATTAATGGATGGAATACCAACTTATAGTGGCGAAAAGGAAGCTCGAGGGTGGGTTGACATTTTCAAAGAAGAACTCACTACTCGAAAGATTCTAACTACGGATAAAATCTACAAGGCATTAGATAAGGCCTTGGTTGGGACAGCGAGAAATTGGTGGATAGGCGAAAAACCGAGATTTATCGCCAGTTATGCTACTATAACTGACCAGACTGAAAGGGATAGGATCAAGGATGCTACCGTTAACCAAATATACCAAGCACTCGAATTAAAATTCGACCGTGCATATGTCAGTAGCAAGGCAGCCTCGGAGCTTGCCTCAACAATTTTCAATCCCAAGTTAAGTGGGAATGAATATGTTAATCGACGGTTACAATGCGTAACACAAATGGATCCCAATATGGATGAGGAAGGAAAGCTGATAAAGTTACTAGATGGCCTTCCTCCACCACTACGAAGAGAAATGATGAATTGCACGGATATAAATAACTTTACGAAAGTTTTGAATAGACATATCCTTCAGCAATCAGAGAGTCTTTTGAATAATAGCGTCCAGGAAGTATTTGATGGACATCAAAAGAAGCCAATTTATATCAGAGGGTTTAATGGAGGTATTTCTCCCAACAATAGCCGTAATGGGAATCAACCCAACGGAGGTCAAGTTCGACATGGAGCTGACCCAGGGAAATATAATCCTAATGTTAAGAAAAATAGTGTAGCCACAGATGGTCAACCCACGTGTTATGAATGTGGTAAAACGGGCCATTTTGTGATTGATTGTTGGCAAGCCATGCAGCGACAGGGTATTCCGTTACCCCCTCAAGCTGCGGGATGGGCTAAGATGAATAATGCGCCCATGCCAAGAAATTCCTACAACAATAATAGGGGAAGAGGAAACAATAGATATAATGGAAACGGCAATAAGGGTTATAGAAACAATAATAATGGGTACAATAGAAACAATAACAATTATAACCAGGGATATCAAGGTGGTTTTTATAACCAACCCCCTTCTTATAATCAAAATTATAATCATCAGGACTTCAATCAAAATTATACAAATACAGTACATCAAATGCGAGCCATGCACATAAATGATCGTGATTACAATTACGATCCAGCTCGTGACATGGGAATGAAAACCAATTATCCAGCATTGCCAACAAGCAGTGACCATCCGCCGCAAAATAATCAAATTTATGGGAGTCATAGTAATCCAAACCCACAAACGTTGGAACAAGTACATCAACAGATGTCTCAAAACAATCCAAGGTTCAGAATGTTCAGAGTAAGATCAGCTGAGGATTCAAAAATCCCAGACTCAGAGACAATACCACTACCAGGGACATCAAGTCGAAAAAGTGAAGACTCACCCATCACATCGGTATCCTCGAGTAATGATGAAAATAGGGAACTAGATAGGTTAATGGCAGCTTACGAGCTGACGCAAAAAGAAACTTCCAGTCATTTAGACAATAAGAAGGAAGCATCGACATCCAGTAATACCTTAAATCAAAGCCAAGCTTCGGCAAGTCCGAAGACCTTACAGGTTAGGAGATTAAATCAAGCACCTAAGGAGGTGAAAAGATTATTCCCATTCCGTAACTACTATGGAGTGGCAATGGATTTTAATGTTATTGTAGATACTGGATCTACATTCAGTATCGTTAATCCCAGGACAGTGAAACTGTTGGGATGTGATCATATCATCACATCGTGCCAACAAATCGAGGCGGACATGATCGTCTACGATGGTAAACCATTACAATCAAATCAACAGGTAACATTGGGATTCTATGTGGATGAGCTCCACACATGGGTAAATTGGACATTTTACATTGTCGAGAATATGATGGATAGTATAGTGTTCGGAATGGACTTATTATCGAAATATGACATAACAGTAAGTTGTCAATCCGGAAAAATTGCGTTTTCTACAGAGAACAGACCCAGTCCAGACTACGTCTATACATCTGATGAGTCAGATGAAGTGCAGATTCCCAAGGGAGCTGAGACACAGGTAACGCACGCGTCGCCTTCGACTATTATGACAGCTTTGCCAATTAAGAAACGACAGCAGAGACCTACTGGCTCTGACCAACTAGATAAAAATAAAAGCGATGATTCAGATAAATCATCGGACATTAAGACAGATAAAAATATTTATGTGCAGGATCACGTACGTTTAGAGATAGGGGAAGAAAAGCCCATCAACATATATACTGATGAGAGTTCATTTGACGGTCACATAGTTACCGAAACTAATTATAAATTACTTTTTAATTTAAAATTAATGATAATCCCGGAACATATTAAATTAACTCAAGGAAAAGGAATAATAACAGTAATCAACATGAGTAAGACCGGTATGGGCTTACAAGCTAAGAGTCGGATAGCGACATATCACCATTTGCCAGACGAGGTAGTAATACGCCTCGGAAATAGACAGACACAGGGCATGATAATTCATAACTAATTAAATCGTGCAGCATTAAAGGCTGACATAGAGAAGAAATACAAAGAATATGAGGATTCGAAATTAAGATGTAATCTCGATTTCAATAATTATTCTCCACAGTTGAAACTGCATTCAACTGAGTTACAGGTTCCGCGCCCTATATTAGGTGAACGACCACCTATTGCAGTATCTACTGATACTGACCAACCAGAAACTGAAGTAGAGAAGACACGTAAACAACATGCACAAATGTTACAGCAAAAACGAATAAATTCAATTATGACTTTTCGGTATCCCAAAAATATGGGTGAATTGGGTGATTTCATTGGGCAAACAAATAAATTCAGTCATACGGTCCAATGTTATTCTCAGGTGATGCAACCTCTTTTCGAATTACTACGCAAATCACCACCATTCATATTCACGGCAAAGTGTCGTGAAGCTTTTGATGCTATCCGGTATCAGATACTCACTGCTCCGGTCATGGCGTTACCCGATCATTCCATTCAATTGGAATTATGGTATCATATATCTGAGAATCATATACTCGCTATATTGGTACAGAATAAAAACGGCGTACGACGCTTACTCTCTCGTTTCCAATATTATTTAGTACAGGTAAAAGAGACCTTCTCAACGTTGGATAAGCATGGTATTGCGCTTATCCAAGCATTACGGAACTTCCGTAACTTCACTACAGGTCGGACCATTCATGTGTATACCACTGACGCGGTACTACCGACAATTCTGAAAATCTCAGATTTACCTCCACGGATGGTACGATGGAATTTAAAATTACGAGAATTTGACATTAAAATACTTTTGCTGGCTGGACTGCCCGCACAAATAGACGAGTTGTTGCATACATATACGAGAAACAACCTTGACCGAGAGATCATATTTTCTTGTCGACTTATTAAAATAGTATGTCGTAACTGAAAGGAAAATGAATTTATTCGTCGTTGCGCAGAATTAAAGCATAGAATTAATAATTTGCATCAGCTACAAGCTGAGGACGAGAATATAGACAAAATAATACAACGATTACGATTTGATAAAGACAACGAATTAGTTGGAACAAGTAGGTATAGAAAAATATATCGTTTGAGAGAGAACGACTTATTAGAAAGAATTACTACTGAATTCATGAGTGGACCTTGTGTTCCAGTCATACCCCATAAATTGGCAGCTCAATCTACTTAATTTATGCATCAAAAAAGTCATTTTGGAAATGAAAAATTACATATGATTATGCGGGAAGACTATCACTTCCTGAATATGGGTGAGCTCATATCTAGGGTTATTGCAGACTGTACTCAATGCCAACGTTATCAAAGCAGTCAAAACCAAGTTCCCGGTTCCATACTCCGCATACAATCAAACATTGATAATATGCCTGAAAACATTACTCCTGCTCCAAATAATAGCCCACTTTTTCCTTTGATTCATTTTTCACCTTTTCAATTTCCTGAACCGTTTACATCATCCGACGATTCTCAATCGCCTGTTGATGCGGGTCCACCTTTTCCAGGGGGAGAAGGGGATGGTGAGTTAGTTAAGATTAATTCAGGACAAAAGGTCCCCATTACATTGAGATTGCCACGAGCAAATGAAGTCCTTACGCAGGAAGACGTATTAAGAATAATACGACCGTTACAGGCTGCCGTTGGACAACAAGTCGATATTGATGTACAAAGAGTACAGACGCAAGGGTTTCCCAAAGCCGAGACGCCTCCACAAGGAGCCGGCCCGACTCTGGGAAGGCCTGCTACTAGACCAAGACGACTTACTCACGTATTCGACGGTCCTTTATATGACGTCGATTAAAAACGCTTATTTGCTTTGCTTACGCTAAAAGATTCATAGTACATATATATATATATATAATATACATAAGATAATAATAACTATATAAATATAGGTTATACAAGTTGTGTCGTCATGAATATTATAGGATGAACGGAGACAAAAAGGTCCCGACAAAAGAGGAGAGGATTCCTGAATGTGGACTTTGCCGTAATATGCACCACCCAGGAAGATTTCACTTCATGGACACGTGTCCGATATTATTGAGAAGACAATGGTCGAATATGAGGGATGACCCTGAATATGTTTGCATATATTGCAAAAAGAGACATTTCGTAGTTAGATGTGAGGAACTCCGAAAATTAACAGATGAGAATATGTGGCCATGGACAGACAACTAGTCTGCCAACATCAAAATTTTATTTACAACTGGCGATACAATACTTTGTTCGCAGATCTGTTACTACAGAGTTAGGTTATTAGAAAGTAGAAATGAATGACAAAAATATATTTATTAATCTTTTCTTCAAATTTAATTGATGTATTGAAAATTGAGAAAGAATAATATTGCATTTT
The DNA here is from genome assembly GCA_949802685.1 of Dicyrtomina minuta. Lineage (NCBI taxonomy): Eukaryota > Metazoa > Arthropoda > Collembola > Symphypleona > Dicyrtomidae > Dicyrtomina > Dicyrtomina minuta. The sequence goes on along the minus strand of OX461810.1, from coordinate 80,739,960 downwards.
GCTGTAAGTAAGAAGAGAAATTTTCATGAAATCGTCATGACCAAAAGGTACATTTGTGTAAGGTAAATCCAACCTACTGGTGATTATTGTGAGATAAAAGACTACGATAAAAATGACTATGTAAAATATTGATCTCCATAAAATTGACTGCATAATATATTTATTATGATCTTCGTAAAACTAGAGTAGATATAAGTACGAGATACGTCTCAGGTTACGACCTATGAAATTTTGATATTCCAAAAGTATTCTTTGAGCACATGATATTACGGGTTATATAAAAGGTTCAAAATAAAATGTTGAATATCAGTGAATTGAGGGTTTTGAATTTTTTATTTTTTTATTTTTGCTTTTCCCCTTTCCATTTCAACATTATAGATTTGCAAAAATGTCGTTTCCAAAGGAGAACGAACGCTCAGGGATATTCGCACGCCGATCTCCCCTTCCTGAACCCGTACCAATGATCATAGACGATGAACCATTTATTTACGAAAATGAACTACCTAAGTTAATGCTCGAGGCGGCGAACTTTACTTCGTTAGTCAATTCGAGACCAGCAGAAAAATTGTCGCCAGAAAAACCTCTTCTGGAAGATCAGGAGCAAAAAATCTCTGTTAATATTAGCGCCAGAGATATTTCTGATTTATCCCTGTCAATCAATCGAAATTGCGTGGAAACTACTCCACTGACTGAAAAGGGCTCTCGCCAAATCAAAAATTGTCAGCAAGAGAGAATTCCCAATAGAAATAATAGCTCACGAGCTTCGAATCACTCGCGGTCAAGTTTACCAAACTTGGTCGTTGGAACGTCTCAAGGGACTCTCCAGAAAAACCCTCGTCAAAATTCATCTTCAAGTTATTTTACGTCAGATACGTCTGATTCCTCATTATAATTGATAACATGTTCGGATACGTCCACAAAAATTTTTATACAATTATATATATATATAAGTAGTTAGTAGAATTTTGCTTTCACGTGATCTCAAATTAAAATGACCAAATGAAATAATTACCGTTTTGACACGTCATAATAGACATAAGCAAAAATTAGTATTTTTGAATATAGCTTAGAATTTTTGATATATACATTTTCATATATTACTTGACGTTTAATAAAATAAATATTATTTTGTCATACATTTATTTTATTAAATAAATTACCTGTAAAAGTTGGGATATTTCCCAAAAGACTGAGTAAAATGATGTTCAAAATCAGTCTAGAAAAAGAGTACAAATGAAATAATAAATGCCATACAGGAACTTTAATCAATGCAATAGTGTGTGTTCTTTTTCTTTCGCATCATAGTTTCTTTCAGGTCCATTATTTGCTTCGTTGCTCGCACTTAAGGATATGGAGAAAAAGATGTGGATTATTGGACGTTCATACTATTGGCTGTTTCGTTCTGTTGGATATTTCGTTTGAAGATAATAAAAGATTTGGTCCAGAAGAAGACATTATAAAATTATGAAAATTATTATTATATATTTGAAATTATGTTTTCGTTTTGATAAGGGCATCAAAACATTTGGTCCAGAAGTTTTGAGAGAAGAAAAATGATGTTCATAAAAATATGTATATTGTATAAAATATAATATTTTATGATGTAAAATGTAAATCGTGAGTTGAAGTCAGACACGGACGGATATTTCCCTAAAAGCCCTTCAGGCAAAGTTATCCCACTAAATAAGTAGATAGTCAAAAGGGAAAATAGTATTCCACACAGTGGAAATGAGTATAGGGATTATAGCATGGTACGCGAGGATCTTCTATCCTCACGGACCATGACCATAACCAGTTTCTACTTGGACTCCGGCGAAGACAGAGGTACTCCTTACTCGACCGTGCTACGGCAGAATTGTTGCTACGAGCAAACTATAGGTGCCCACGTGGACCAGGAAAATCCTACGAGGAAAATATATTTGTTGCTACGAGCAAAATATTAGGGACCCAAGCGGACCAAGACATCCCACGAGGAAAAGTGTATTCATCGCTACGGGCGAATATTTAGGTGATCAAACGCTGACCCTTTGACCCTACGAGGGAGAATTATATTTGACGCTACGAGCGAATTTATAAGGGAACACAAGGTGACCCAGAAAGACTGTCCACGAGAAGTCAGAATATATATCCGTCCGGCTCTGAATTCAACCTACGAGGTAAGTAAATAATTTTGTGAAACTAGAATCTGAATCGTACGACGACAGATAGGGAATTTACCCAGAAAAGAATAATTGAATTTAAAAAGTAAACGCTTCTTTCATTTTTGGTTACGGACCATTTTCATTTGGCGTCACGAACGCAGTAAAAGTATTATTAAAGTTAAATAAATACAGGGCTGTATAAGACCCTTAAAACTAATCTACATTATATAGTTTTGTGTGTGATTGCATCTTGGTGTACAGGTTGATATTCGCATATAAAATATATAATTTATATTTAAGTATTTATAATAATTTAGTATCATATCTTAGCCATAATCATTGTAGGGAAAGCGCATCATAACCCTCCCCACCCATATAGCATCGCTAGCGTTAAGCTCATACTCTTTGCTAATTAAATCCCTCCATTTGTCGTGCATACTATTTAGTATCTCGCCGGGCCGGTCCTGAGATACGAGAGAACCCCCCAGGTAAAGTATCTCCGTCGCCCGTTCCTGATTCGGATTTAGAAGACCGCATTAAAAATCCCTATCACTACTAAAAGTAAACTGAATCATATCCAAAATATTCTAAAAACAAAAAGACCCAAATCCATGTATTTCCACGCGTACTCTTAGGTCATTGGAAATACAAAATGCAGTAGGTGAAGGTGCAGATGCAGGTTTGGACAGGAATTTTTTGCTTTGAATTTAGGCTAAATGTATCTACTAATAAGTTGAAGCGATACAAATGGTACCTTATTTAATTTCCAAAAAAATTTGCGCTTTTCAAAAATATGTAAATAAAAAATTTTACATTTTTGCAAAACATGTAAATAGAACATTTTGAACTTTTGACAAACATGTAAATAGAACATTTTACACTTTTGAGAAACATAAATAGAACATATTGCGATTTTCAAAACATGTAAATAGAACAATTTACACTTTTGCAAAACAAGTAAATGGAACAATTTGCACTTTTAAAACACATGGAAATAGGACATTTTGCACTTTTCAAAAACATGGTAATAGGACATTTTGCACTTTTCAAAAACATGGTAATAGGACATTTTGCACTTTTCAAAAAGTGTTTTTGAAAATGTTCAGGAAATGCAATTTTTATTACGTCTTTTGTGGACGACCCCTAAGTTTACGTTATGGGTACAATACAGTCAATAACATTCCACCCTCGCCCAATGCAAAGGACAACGCGAACACGACCTTGACAGCATGATTTTAGATGTGCACTGGACTTACGACAGAATGACTCTTCACCGACGATATGACAATGTATGAATGACAGGCATACTTTTGAAACAATTATTTATGATGTTTTTGCTTTAAACTCGCAATTACAACTTTTTGCGACTTTTTTTGGTATTTTGAAGTTATTTTGAGATTTTGCCAAAAATGAATGAAAAACACAGGAAGGGACCTGGATTTTTTCATTTTCACATGTTAAATCCCATAAGGATTTGTCCATTTTGAAATTCGACCACTTTTTCAAAATGCGGGCGCCTTTTATGCGCGAACAGCGCAAAATGCACTCAAGTCTATATACTAGTGGAAGTGTCTAGGGCCAGTAGAAGACGTTTTGGTAACAATCGGTTAAATCCTAGAGTTACATGTGAAATACTTCCCAAGTTAGTAATTTTAATTAGGTGGCAATAAAATCACACATTTAGGCGTTGAGTTGAGCTGCGCTGCACGCAAATTGCGCCCTGTGGAAGTGGAAAGTCAGCAGCAGTGCTAATTTATCATTATGCCTGCAATGACATTGCTCAAAAACAGCCCACAGTTACACAATCCCATTGAGTTTATTTAGAAAATATGTTTTTCTATAAGTGTCCATCATCAACAAATATTTACTAGTTTGTGTTCACTGCATTATTGTTTTAATATCGTAACTGTAACTATGAAATGAACAGTATGCAATTTTTTTGTAGACATTAGCATTGAAAACAATACAAATTCTGTCCAGTTTCTTTTGTTTTGTGTTTTTTTATTTTCAGTTTTTAAACATAATAATATGTGAAGAAATTTTGAAACATGTTATTGTTTCCATAAAAACGTCATTTTTTATTTTTAGGCTTAAAAAAAATAGGGCAATAATTACATATTTATGCGTACCTTTAAAATACCTGTATTTTTTATAGGTAGCGTAGACCCCAGCAACTTGATTTTAGTTTTACTATAACCTTTTGTTTAGATGCTGTGAATGTTTGATAAGAAACAAAAATTCAAAAGTAAAATACTGCTATAAAATTATATTTTTTTACAAAAATAATAATTTTATTAAGGAAATTATAATTTTTTTTCAATTTTATTCCTTAGTAGTAGTTGCAACGCAATTGCATAATATTATGATATTACTAGCAGGTTAGCAACCCGACGGGTTGCGATTAAAAAATGTAATATATATTTTTCAGTTTTAGTTGTTACAGTAAATAGGGTTGTGGTCAAATCGACTGTAAGGTTGCCTAGTATAAGCTTTAAATAAAGTTTATTGTGGGTTAAGTTATTACTATATCTTTTGGACCGCGCAAATTTTGACCAGATGCTTGCACGGGGTATGTTTTAACCTTAACATTGCCAGGGTAAAGCTTTAATCTTAACTTTTCCAGGGTTAAGTTTTTCCCATAGACGTGGTAGGAGTAGGTTTTAACCAGAGCTTTATTATTATTATTATATAACCAGAGCCTTGTCTGTGTTACAGTATGGAATCAGACTTCCTCGGGGTGAGTTTTGATCATTGACTTGCCCCGGTAACGCTATAGCGAAAGACTTCGATCAGAGGCGTGCACGGGATAGGTTTTACTGTATCGTCGGATGGCTTAATTATTTACCACAAACTTGCCCGAAATTAATGATTTGCCTCACCGGCCGCATGCTATTATATTTGTTGACCCCACAGGCTTGCTTGGAGTTAGCTTTGTGCAGAATTTATAAGAATTTGTTATACGGGGGAATACAATATTTTCGGTTTTTTTTATTGGTGGTGGCAGTGGTCGAGATGTTAGGAATTGAATTCTAAAGTTTTTATTAATACTGGTGGGTGTTGTGGTAGTAGGGGTTAATTTTAAAGTTTTGGGTAGTGGTGGTGGTGTTGGCGGCGGGGTTGAATTTTAAAGTTTTTTTTAGCAGTCGTGGTGGGGGTGAAGGTTTAGTTTATAGGTTTTGCCAAAACAAATCTTTTTGGGGGTGGCAGTGATGGGTATTGAATTCTCCAGGTTTTGTTAGTGGTGGTGGGGATGGTGTCGGTTAAACGGTGGTGGAAAAGGCAGGTCCAATATTATGGTACATCCATTTCCGTGTTGTCCGTAATTATATTTATTTTGATGTATTGCAATACTTAAATTTTTGGTACATAATTTGTTGAACATTAAAACAGTGCAGTACATCAAAATAAATATAATTATGTATGGGCAAAACGGAAATTAATATAACATTATTGTGCCTGTGCTTTCCACCACCGTTTTACAGACTCCATCCCTACATACCACCAGTAATTATTATTAACTACACGCTATACTGCTAATCAGTCCATTCAAAGCGCATATTATATTTTTTGATTACCTTATATCTATAATAATGCGCGGGCCGGTAATATTACGTGGGTCTGAGAGGTCTCAGTTTGAGTAGTACACGGGCATGTAATAGTACGCGGGTGAAGACGAAGAAAAAAAGTGAAATTTTTACTCTGGTTGCAAGGTAATAATTGCAGGAGAAAATAATTTCTATACGCCGGCACGCCGGTAATTTGTACATTGTATTTAGTACGCGGGTCTTAGAGGTACAAATTTAAATTGTACGCGGTATGTTCCATTATAGAATATACGGGTAGTTCGTTATCAACATAATCCGTATTCATTTGAGCATCCGTTTGACCATAGACTTAACTTGGTGGCTCTTAACTGTGGCCAACCCATATCCCATTAAGAAGTTTTTAATTTAGAGATTAAAAAGAAAATAAATTGATGGAACGCGACACTGCTACGCCAATATTATTGAAAAACTTCCCATTGCATTGAGTGTTGGTTCTGTACTGCAGTGTAGACATAGATACGAAGATAAAAATGAAGTGGTTGAACAAAATTATTGTTATTATTATTATTATTAACAAATTCTGGCCAAGTTTCATTTATTTTATCAGCTTTCATTTTTTTTTCTCAATTTTTTATGGCGTTCAAGTTAGAAGTATTTGCAATTAAAAATCTAGCTCTGTACCAATCAGGACCCTGGAATTTTTAAAAATTTGAATTTCCAGGCTGTGATTGGTTTAGAGCTAAAAAGTTAAAACGTGAATAATTCAAAAAAGTGCCAAAACACTAAATTTTCCAAGACCATCATTCCATCCGCTGGACCAAGGCCTATCTAATGACACCCCCATAAGGGGTAAATTCGTAACACTGTAGGAGGAGTTCACTGTGAGAGCTCGCAACCCCTCATAATACTGCACATTTTAATTTAGAGATTAGTAAAAACTAAAATTGAATAAAATGTTTAAATTAATTTATTTGTAAGCGTTCAGGACAAGAAAAGGACCAATATTCATCATTACAAACTTACATAATCTCTTAATTAACGCGTGCAGTGTTACGGGGGGTTGCCAGCTTATACAGTGTACTCCTCCTACAGTTTTAGGAATTTACCCCTTATTGGGGTGTCATTACATAGCCCTTGGCCAAGCGGAGGCCGATATAGTCTTGGAACATTTAGTGTTTTGACAATTTTTTAAATTATTCCCGTTTTAACTTTTTAGCTCTGCACCAATCACAGCCTGTAAATTCAAATTTTTAAAAATTTCAGGGTCCTGATTGGTACAGAGCTAGATTTTTAATTGCAAATACCTCTAACTTGAACGCCATAAAATTTGAGGAAAAAAATGCAAGCCGATAAAAAAAGATTGAACTTGGCAAGAAAATTACTAATCTAATTTTATTATTTTATTTAACTGAAGTTTACTATTGTCTAACTTACAACTGCATCGTATCCATGTCTACTACTTATGCATTACTGCACCCACACTGAAGTCAAAACTAAGCTTCGTAATAATAATTCCCTAACAGTAATAATTTATATTTTTAATCTTTTAATTAAAATTGCATAATAATGAGGTTTGGGATTTTCCCTGTTAAATGCCACTACACGTTGTGTGCGCTTCAGTTTTCAACTATTTGCACTTTTAATGGTACCGCTTGACGCGTCGGCAAGTCAAGGTTATTATTAGTGTCCTTTCCCTTCGAAGCCTGTGATATTGCATATGCATATTGCATATGCTGTAGCCGGAAGTAAAAGATTAAGTTGAACAAAATAGGGTGAATTTTACATCGCACAAAAGACTCACGATCAGGTTTTACCTATCCAATGCGTAAACAACAAAAAATGACTGAATGTAATACGACTTATTAAACTCTTATTAATTTAAAGCCTTAATTCCGAGCTAACCTGAAATCAAAACTGAGCCCAGCCATGTCGGTGACCATAGCGTAATCAGGTTAAGTTTCTGATCAAAATATACCCGGATTGCGCCTGCGGCAAAACCATGCCCCAGTTAAGCCTTTGGGGCCATCCATGCATTACGTTTCAGGTTTCAAGGGGGAAGGGGTTTCAGGCCAATGACACGTTGAAACTGCAAACGGGGTGGGGGGTCAGGAAAATGACGTTTCAGGCAATTTTTGTAAATTTTAAATTTTTGATTACGGCAAATCAAAGCAGATACATTATATTGATAAAATGTAATATGTAGTTTGTAATTCATTTTTCGCAAAAATTTATATATAAACCTTTAGAAAATATAAAAATTCTTTGAGCTACTATTTAAAAAGTTGAAACGTTTATAGTGGAGAGGGGGCTATCGAGAAATGATAGAGTAGTGACAATTTGAAAGGGGGGAGGGGGTTTTGCACAAAAAGCTCAAACAAAATATATGGATGGCCCATTTAATCAAAGCTTAGCCCGGGCAAGGATGTGATTGAAGCTTACCCTGGGTGCGTCCGTGACCATAGCGCAAACGGGCAAATCCCTGGTAAAAACTTACCCCGAGAAAGCCTGTGGGCTCAACAAATTTAATAGCATGCGACCGGTGGGGCAAATCATTAATTTTGGGCAAGTCTGTGGTGAATGCTTAAGCCAGCCAACGCTACAGTGTAACTTATCCCGTGCCAGCCTCTGATCGAAGTCTTATACTATTGCGTTACCTGGGCAAGTACCTGATCAGTACTTACCCAGAGCAAGTCGGATTCCATACTTTAACCCGGAAAAGGCTCTGGTTAAAACCTACTCCTACCACGTCTATGGGAAAAACTTAACATATGCAAAGTTGAGGTTAAAGCTTACCCCGGGCAAGTATCCGGTCAAAACTTGCGCAGTCCAACCCAGTAGAACCTTTAGTTTAAGCTTATACAAGGCAACCCTAAAGTCGATTTGACCACAACCTTATTAACCATCCCAAATAAAAGTGAAAAATGTATATTACATTTTTTAACGCAACCCATCGGGTTGCTAATCTGCTAGTCATACTGTTAAAACTTGCAGTACAGGCCAGCATACCCCTCCACAGGAGCTAACACTACGCCTTGTCCAACAAACTCCTCTCTCAGTTTTTAACTTTTCACACTTTACATTTAATCAATCAATGTGCCTCCATGCAAGGAGTTCATTCTTTCAACAATATCAATGACAATGTTGCGTTTTGCACCTTTTATACCCGATTTACACTTTTTGCTATTACCCAATCAGAAACTTGCGATTCAAATTTTCAAATATTCGGCGATCGTGATTGGCACACAGCCTGATAAAAAATGATTTATTTCAGTTTCAAATTAATTTAAATTCAAAAAAGTTTAATAACTGTTCGAAACATTGTCACACCGAAAAAAAGTTGAGGTCAACGAAGAAATATTTTCAATAATTGATGTTAATTTTTTTCAATAAATCATTTTGATTATTTTCAATAATAAAATTTATTAAAATTATTTTTAATTATTTCATAATAATAATTTAATAATACTAGCAGTTAGCAACCCGAGGGGTTGCGATTAAAAATTGTAGTATGTAATCTTCACATTTAGTTGTTACACTAAACAAAATTTTGCATTGATTGTGATCTAATCAACTTGAGCTTTGGCAAAATGCTTGCCTAGATTAAATTTTGACAACAGACGTGTTTACTATTTGTCACAGGCTTGCCGGGGTCAAGATTTCACTATAGTATTAGCTGGGTTAAAATTTTACTACAGTATTGGCTAAGGTAAAATTTTACCACGGTATTGTTTGGGTTAAAATTTCACAACAGTATTGTCTGGGTTAACAATTTACCACAGTATTGTCTGGGTTAAACTTTTACGACAGTATTATCTGGGTCAAAATTTTACCACTTTATTCGCTGGGTTAAAATTTTACCACAGTATTGTGAGAGTTAAAATTTTACTACAGTATTGGGTGGGTTAAAACTTTACCAGAGAATTAGCTCGGTTAAAATGTTACCACAGTATTGGCTGGGTTATAATTCTACTACAGCATTGGTTGGGTTAAAATTTTAAAATATAGTCGAGAGAATGACGACAAAACGTCAAGACGCGTCGAATTGTACCATAAAAAGTGTAAACAGTTGAAAACTAAGGGAGAAGTTTCGGTTACAAGGTGCCCGGTCAACTTGACACTATCCTATCTAATAGTGTACTGCACGTCTTAATTAAGAGAATTTTACCACAGTATTGTGAGAGTTAAAATTTTACAACAGTATTGGATGGGTTAGAACTTTACCAGAGAATTGGCGGGGTTAAAATGTTACCAAAGTATTGGCTGGGTTAAAATTCTACTACAGCATTGGTTGGGTTGAAATTTTAGCCCAGACCCCCTTACCCAGCTGGGGTAAGGTTTTCTTACACGCTTGTCCGTGATTATGCTTGCTGTGATCACTGCTCTCTATTTCCGTATACACCTGCTTCACATAAAAGGTTGGTTTTAGCGTAACCAGTTACACGATGGATCTACAGCTGAATACCATAACCGTCGACCTAAAAACCTCTTAATTTCATATTTGGTTAAAGCTTTGGACAACGGCTTGCACGGATTACATTATGGCCACATCTATTTCCAGATTTACGTTTTTGCTAAATGCTTGCATCGGGTTAGTTTTGATCACCGTCTTGCCTGGGTGAACATTGCTTTACAGTGTTATGTTTTACTTTAGTCTTGGCTGGGTTAAGTTTTTCCTACAGGCTTGATCGGGACTATGCTTGCACAGTCCATTCAATTTAAATCGCAGCTGATATTACTATACCCCCCTTATACGCACCAAATATAAGGTGATTGGTAGTGGAAATTGAGTAACGCATATCCCTTTCCATTGTGTAGTTTTTAATTAGTAGATTAGTAGATGATTTAAAGTCCTCATAGTTACTATTTAGATTCTTTAAGATTTATTAAAACTTGTAGTAGGATTTAAAAAGAATAATATTTTGGCTAAGCTGAACTTTTTTTCTCTTTTAAAACGTTTTGAATCAGTTTTTAAACTTTTTTCAGTTCAAATGAATTTGAGATTAGAAATAAATATTTTTTATCGTGCTCGGTGCCTATCAAAATCACTTAATTTTTGAAATTTTAAAACCCTGTGCTGTGATTGGCGCAGAGTAAAAAAGTGTAAATCAGTCATAAAAAGTGCAAAACGCTACATTTTTCAAAATATTGTCGAAACAATGACGACAAAACGTCAAGGCGCGTCGAATTGTACCATAAAAAGTGTAAACAGTTGAAAACTAAGGGAAAAGTTTCGGTTACAAGGTGCCCGGTCAACTTGACACTATCTGTTGGAGGCTGCCAACAGCAGTTGCAGAAATTGTGAGGGTGTGGATGAAGAGATGAAAATGGCAAAATGACTGAGTTGGTGATGTTGGAGATGATGAGAATTTTGATGTAGAAATGGGTACCCAATTATGAATTGACTGTGAACTAAAGTGAAGAAATAAACGTACGTAGTTAGTCACAGTCAGAAATTAAATTGTAGATTGAATTACTTTCATTGAAAATCCACGAAATAATAATTAGGAGTTTCTACAACAATTGACAACTTAATAAGTGGTAAAGTAAGGGTTGGTAAGTGTAAAATATTGACAATAAGAAATATTAGCAGAGACAACAACTTAACAGTTCGAGATCTGAGATAGGTCTGAAGTTTTTGAAGCGTAGTCTTGATCCAATTTGAACTCTGGAACAATGTTGAAGACGTTGAATAACAGGCGGTTAAAACACAAGGGAACCCTTTATAATTTAAGTAGAAATGATTTAGCCTAGTGGTTGAAACAAAGAATTAAGGTCATAAATAAATTAAGTTTAAATTGATATGACAGATTTGAGGGGACCCTCGGTCATGGTTGTTGGCGTTTAACATAAACAAATTATTTGTACAATGTTGGATTCATAATGAGAAGTTACGAGTAATTATACATACATACTGGAGTTCATATCTAAGCCTAGGAAATTTTGAAGTGAAGGAACCTTTTGATAGTAGGTCAAGTAAAAAATAGAATGTTTCAAATAGAGCTGGTTTGTACAAAGTTTAAAACATACTGATCAAACAAAGGTACATTTACAAGCACAACAAAACAGTAAATTAGGCTTATAATTTATGTAAATAAAACAGTAGTTGATAGTTACAAAATACGTAATCCAACTTACGACTTTCAGGTACAATTTGCGTAGAATAATTATAATAGTCACAAGTTGAACATGATGGCTTTTGGTTGAAGGTTGAAGTTGGCTTAAAATGATTAAACATTTTTAACAGTCACAATTTTTGAAGGTACCTTCAATACAAAGTTTTAATACTAAGTAAAGATAACAGTAAAAATATGAATACGTAATCATCAGGGTTCTGATGAACTGCAAAAGCTGCGTAATAAAGTAAGTTGTAGGATCGTGACTAAAGTCACAGTCGAAGTCTAAAAAGACAGCCCATATATTGAATAATAAGTTGGCTGTAAATGAATAATTTACAGAAGTAAATCATGTAACCTACTTATAAATTACAAAGTCAGGAACCTGATCAAATCAGTTAAATGAATTGTAGTTCACAAAACGAACTACAGTCAACAGAATGCAAATAAAACAATAAAGTAAGTAAAATTACAACAGTTTAGCAGTAGCTGAACTTCTCAATAGAGCAAACAGCAATACAATGAACATTAAAAGATACTAGTTTTGGTGTGCGAGATATTTTGAAAAAGGAGCGAAAGTTAGGTACCCAGTATTTAGTGTTAGTAGCCAACACTATCCTATCTAATAGTGTACTGCACGTCTTAATTAAGAGAAACTTGACACTATCCTATCCAACAGTGTACTGCACGTCTTAATTAAGAGATTAATTTATCTCTGCCCAGTAATATTCAACTTTTTTAAGTTTTATTTATCCATGCATTTGATCAGTATAGTAGCTTTGCCCACACCACGCCTAACGTGGCTCTTACAGCCACCATTATAAATAATTACAAATTATAATTGAAAAATATATTTTTTTAATTTTGGATATCCGCAGATATCCGTTGCACTATCCGATCGGATATTTGTGCTATCCGATCCGATTTAAGTATCTAACGGATTAGATAAATCATTATCCGATCCGAACTAAGCTCGGATAAAACGGCCAACTGATCCGATCCGCTATCCGAATTATCCGATATCCGGTTTATCCGATCCGTAAGAATCCATAGTCATTTATGGGTTAGTATTTAATTTGTTTATTTTAAATATTGGTTTATTGATGAATTCATGTAACCAAATTAATAAATTAGTGCATCAATCATGAGACCCGGAATTAGTTCATCAATTTACCACTATTGCAAATTTTGAACATTTAAGGGGTCGCCCATAAATAGCATCATGGGTATGGCCAAGCAGCCTATTTGGATATTGATGGTACTGCATGCTAAAGATAGCCATTTAATAATAATTATAATTTATTCATTGAGTCGATTTGGCGTCAGCTTGTACAACATTGTTGAGTTTTTACAAAGTAATTATTGACAATTTGATCAAAAGATCAAAAATATCCTTGGTAATTTAAAATATATTGTCGGCGAAGTTTCTTAAGTGACTTGCTTGGTTGTGCTGTAACAAAAAAGGGTTAAAGCTGCGTTTCGAAAAATAATCATGTCATCATAGTGTCAGGTAGTATCAAATTTACATTGCATATATTTAATTTCTATAAGTAAATAATAGATAAATATATAAAAGCGTTGTGGTATAAGTGTGATGGTTAAGCTATGTTGGGTGGTGGGGAGTTTAGGGAAAGGGTTATATCTCTTCAATACAGCTTAAGTAGAAGTTCCGGATTCTTAGAGCCTCGTCCAAGAAATTAAAAAGTTGTCCATAACCCTCTGCATCAGTGTAGCTGCTGAAGATTGTTAAAATTAGATTCTCCCTCTTGGGTCTGCTGGTGGATAGCTTCCTGAGGAATTTTGTCCGGGGTGGTTTTTAATGAGGACAGTCAAGCATTATATGAAAAAGGTCTTCCACCTCTTTTCCACATTGATGTTATGAGATTTAGTACAAATTTTGTCATGTTCCATTCCGTGTTGATCCTAAAGTATTCCGATTTTAGTGCATGGGTTTTGATACTGGCATAGAGTGTCATCGCGCTGCTGCTCTGCATTCGCAGAACGTCGTTGTTGATGCAGTTCAGTCGAAATTTTTCAACAATTTCCTTTTTATGCTTCTTAAGGTATTCAAAGTTTAGGTTTTCAAAAGCTTGCTCAAGTTGTGCATCCGCAAAAATCTTTTTTGTTTGAAGCATCTAGTTATATCGAGGATCTGTGGCTTTGGAGTTCATAGTTTCTAAAAAGCAGCTTTTGGTAATGTTAGTTTCTTTAGCGTTGAGCGTCTTCTCAAGGAATCTAAGCAATGCTTTAAATAATATTAGTCTAATGTTTTGCGCCCTTGTTTCTAGGCGGAGGAAAAACCCAGGGGTTAAGTTGGTAGCGTTCATGAGCCGTCAGAGGAATACAGTCTGGAAAGTCTCGAACTCCTCGCAGTAGCGGAGTCCCCATATTGGTGCTGCGTACATAAGTATCGAGCTGACTAGTGATTGAAAGAGTTTGAGGTGTACGTCAATGTCTTTAATTTTGGCGCGATAAAAGAGTTCAAACAGCTTTGATTGTGCTGTTTTGGCCTTGTTAAAGAAGTGTGTTTTAGCTTCAATAAATATTCTGCTTTGGGTAAAGGAAACACCTAAGTATACATACTTGTTTACTATTTCCAGGGGCTTGCTATCCCAGTAAAAGTTTGTCGAATTACGTATCTTGTTGAATTTTCTGAAGATCATGACTTTGGTCTTGGCAAGGTTGACCTTCAGATCGTTTTCCCTAAAGAAATGGCTAAGGGTGTTAATCTGTCTCTGTAGATCCAATTCATTAGAAGCAATAAGTATAATGTCGTCTGCGTATAGCAATATTAGCAGTTCAATAGTAAACATCTGTATTCCTTGGATGCCGCTGCTTCGGAGAATCTCTGTAATCTTGTCGATGTAGATAGTAAACAGAGTGGGAGACAGAGTTTCTCCTTGCAGCACTCCACCCATAACGCTTATCATGTCGGTATAACCTTCTTTACAGCGAATCTTTGTTTTTGCTTGGTCGTAGAGTTCTTTGACTTTGGCAACGAAATGGTCACTAAGGCCGGCTTCTTTTAATCTTGCCCACAGCTTGTTTCTTTTTATTGAGTCAAATGCTTGGCTTAGGTCTTCAAAGAGAGCAAAGAGTTTTCCTTTCTTTTGAAGCGCCGGTCTATTCAGTTGCTTTAGTATGCAGGCATACAGTGCAAAAATGTGATCAATGCATCCTCTGCCTTTCCGATAGGCGGCTTGGTTTTGGGAAATAATGTCGTTTTTGGCGCAAAAGGAATTTAGTCTGTCTGACATAATACACGTGTATAGTTTCGTGATTGTGTTAATCAGGGCAATCGGCCTGTAGTTGCTAGGCAGAGTGTCATCGCCTTTCTTGTATATAGGTGCAGTAATAATTTTTCCCCATTCTTTTGGTATTTGTTTTTTGAAAGCTATGTTGAGTTGTTGTAATAGATATTCATAGGAGCTCTCGTCTAGAGATTTCCAGATCTCATTGGGTATTCCATTTGACCCTGGGGATTTATTATTTGCTAAGGTTTTTGTAGCTTTATGTAATTCCATCATAGTGATGCTTTTGTCGAGTTCTTCTGTGTTATAAACAGCGTATTTTATTTCTTCGTTAACAACTTCTACTTCGTTAGCCTTTTCCGTCTCAAATACCGTGCGAAAGTGTTCGTCCCATTGTTGTTTTGGGATGTTATTGGTCCTAAAGCCATATTTCTTGTCTTTTAATGCGTTGATTGCCTTCCAGTAGTCTGCTGAGTCTTTGCTATGGTAAATTTCCTCTTGGATTTTGTTGTAGAAAATTTTCTTTTTGTTGTAGCAAAGACTCCGGTATGATTTCCTGGCTTGTAAAAAGCGTTCGAGATAGCTACATTTTTCAAAATATTGTCCAAAAAATGACGACAAAACGTCAAGGCGCGTCGAATGGTACCATAAAAAGTGTAATTAGTTGAAAACTGAAGGAGGAGTTTCGGTTACAAGGTCCCTGGTCAACTTGACACTATCCTATATAACAGTGTACTGCACTTCTTAATTAAGAGAAACTTGACACTATCCTATCCAACAGTGTACTGCACGTCTTAATTAAGAGATTAATTTATCTCTGCCTAGAAATATTCAACTTTTTTTAGTTTTATTTATCCATGCATTTGATCAGTATAGTAGCTTTGCCCACACCACGCCTAACGTGGCTCTTACAGCCACAATTATAAATAATTACAAATTATAATTGAAAAATATATTTTTTTAATTTTGGATATCCGCAGATATCCGTTGCACTATCCGATCGGATATTTGTGCTATCCGATCCGATTCAAGTATCTAACGGATTGGATAAATCATTATCCGATCCGAACTAAGCTCGGATAAAACGGCCAACCGATCCGATCCGCTATCCGAATTATCCGATATCCGGTTTATCCGATCCGTAAGAATCCATAGTCATTTATGGGTAACCCATTAATTTGTTTATTTTTAATATTGGTTTATTGATGAATTTATGTAATCAAATTAATAAATTAGTGCATCAATCATGAGACCCGGAATTAGTTCATCAATTTACCACTATTGCAACTTTTGAACATTTAAGGGGTCGCCCATAAATAGCATCATGGGTATGGCCAAGCAGCCTACTTGGATATTGATGGTACTGCATGCTAAAGATAGCCATTTACGCAACGGGTAATCTGATGATAGGAGAGTCATAGGGACTTAAAATAGGAATATTTTGATAACATAATTTATGAGTGACCCCTAATGTATTTTTTTTTGAATTACTAAACCCTTAACTAATCATTATCATATCTTATTAGCTGTTTTTCATGAAAAATGGAGATAATCAAAACCAATTTTTAATTACAATGGAGATGATCATTGTAATTTATTTTAGCCTCAAAAGGAGATGATCAAACTTCATTCTTCATCAACGATATAACTATGCAAATGGTATTCGAACGTGATGACGCTAGCAACCCACCAGGTGTCGTCTCAGGCTATCTTTATAATAATTAGGTACGTGCAGTATTACAAAATATAGGCTTCGTGGTAAAATCTCTTTATAAACGTCCAATTATGTTTTACTCCTCAAGAGGTTTTTACAATTATGCCTTGACTGGGGTACTATAAGATATAGGTTATAGCAATGTCCATTGCATCAATCTTAAGACGAATAAATAAATGTGACTTTTTGACTCCCTTTTTCACGTTTTCTACTTTTTGTTTTTAGCCAATCACGGCATGATATTTGAATTCTTAAAATTTAAACCATCTTGATTGGCTTATACCTATATGAATAATTTAGTTAAAAAATATTAATACAGAGTGCGGCTCAAAATTATTATTTAGAATTTTTAGATTCTGAGCTTAAGGATTATTTAAATGGCTATGTCCATCTGTCTGCTTTTTTGACTGTTGTTTATGCTCTACAGGTCACAGTTCTTAATAGATGTTTTTTTAACAACTTTTAAACGGCCACAAATGCGAGGAAAAAGTGTCTTTTTGTTATAAGAGTTGATCGGGCTAACCAGTTTTGTACAACTAAAAGTTGATGGGACCCATGTCAAAACTCATTTAAAGAGTACAAACAAAAACTAGCAAAACTACGATAAGCGTATTTACAGACATGGCTAGCAGAACTTTGTTTCTTTTAAATCGCGCGCCACTAATGTATAAGAAGGAAATCTTACACTATCAATAGTAGCATTAAAAACAAGTATGAGTGAAAGGGGAGGGAGAGTCTTCTCTTTCTTCTCTTTATATCCAACGCCATATTCGTTTACAGATTTTACAAAAGTACTTTGCTCCTCATAATAATTATCTGCCACCAGTGCCACCGTTGATTCTAGTCAATGCAACGTGGTTTCCTAATTTTAACAAAGAATTACGTAATTATTGGTGCAAGCCTAAATTATATGTACAATACGAGATTATCTATTAACTTAGCTAATTACTATGTCAATCAAAAAAAATCTGTTTATAAGATAAAATTTTATTTCAAATCAGAGAATTAACGACCAGCTATAGATTTGAATCTTCTAAATTGCATTGCAATACATCATGTTATTAACTTGCTAAAAAAATAAATTGTTCAAATGTTGTGAATGTGTTTATGGCGGTCGTGTGTGTGGATAAAAAAAGATATATCACGATCATAGAGCCTCTGAAATGAATTTAAATGCAAAATTTTATATATGCCAGTTAAATGTAGGTAATTATTCTCTATTCAGAAAAAATATAATTAAGACCTTCAATGGATAAAAGCGGGATTTGATACTATATGCGTCAGTTATGATTATGTGTATGTATGTATTGTATTTATACAGCTTATGACTTCAACCATATGGCTATGTCTACTGTTTTTATTATACAACATTTGCTTTATGAGCTTGCAGGGTGGATCAAGTGATGAAATCACAGGACCACTATAATGCAGTGCTCAGCATTACTATATTTAAGAGAAAATTGTATTTGGTGCCTAAGTAACGGCCGCCCACATTGAAAAGCATAGATTATACTGGACTTCTCCAGATAGTCAGAAAGTTTTCCCACTGAGTGGAGGAAACGAGACAAACAGTATGACAGCCAAACCAGCCGAGTTCTTCATGCACAGCTGAGAATGGTACTGTCTGTCTCGTCACCCACCGACAGTTCCAATCACGTGTGACGGTATTCGAAAATAGCTGGTACTTGAGCTTCAGAGTGTAGAGAGAGAGACGAACGAATTTGTTGCTTACTATACCGAAGTACGCAGGGAAGCCGAAATCTCGCAAGACTCCGTTTAAGCCAATTACCTATGCCACTGGAGATGTAAACATTTCCGCATATCTGTAATTGTACACACTAGCCCGCTTAGTAGCTCACTCCGCCGCTCAGACCCAACTCCTCAGCCAAGCCTATCAACTTATTTTCTATTCCCATCGGAAAGGAAAGATCGGCTACCCCGGCGTGTTCAGTCAAGCCAACCAAAAGGAAAACTAGACTTATCGAGGACGGTGGATTCCCACCCCTCGGCCACGGACCGGGTTTATGTGTATTTAATAGTAATACAATATACGCTAATAAAATTACTCATTTGTTTCTAATAAATATGCTAATTTGGGGAGACACTTGTGAAACATGGGAGTTATGTGTTCTTCTTTTGCTTCATTACATCATTATACAAGGAATTAAATTGAATTTTAAAATTTGTAGCTCATTGCATTCACTTGCAACTATTTACAATTTTACTATAATAATGTATAGTTCAAATCACTAAAGAAAATGGTATCGTAAGTCTCCCCTTCTGTTAAGTTGCTTAGAACTATTTTTAAACACAGGAAAAAAAATATTTTTCAAGAATTTGTAGAAATGAAAAACTAACAATAAAAATACAAAACAGCTTGCGACCAGGTTCTTGTTTTTTTCAGTAATTCTTTTTTTACGAAATCCTTTTTAGGAACAAGTTAAATATTGTATTAAAGATATGTATCTAGTACGTGCAAAGTTGTGTACTTTATGCTTGTGTAGCGTTTAGGCTACGAAGTGCAAGGTCAATGGGCACGCTGCTCACATTTTTCACAATATCTATACACAAATTGCTCGTGGAGGCATCCACCTTCACTGATAGTAGCACTAAATTTTAATTAAATAATATTATGCAGCCAGCATCCAGCACTCTTATTTGTTAAATATTACTATAACTTTTACTTCCAATACTATAAATGTTTGAAAATAAATAAAAATTCACAAGTAGGATGTTATTGTTATTATTAAAACTAAAAAAATTTTAAAGTTTAAAATAATAATAAAATAATAATTATTATTAAAAATTCAAAGGTATTAATTATTTTCTAAATTATTTTAAATACTTTCACTCGCACAAAAACAAAACACAAAACATGGTTTTTGAAATTTAAATAAGTTATTTTTAAATAATATTTCGTAAGGTGAGCTGTGAGTTAGACTAAAATAAATTAGAGGAACAAGGCCCAGTACGGAACGGAATATAGTGACAGACTGACTCATAAATATTTGAGTTAGAATCTTACCACAACCACAGTCCACAGTTATCACTTTTAACATTTTTAGCAATAAATTAAGGGGTATTGCTATTTCAACCCCCACAACCCCCATAACCCCCTATGATTTCAAGCCTACAACGGTCCACACAACAACCCCCATAACCCCCCTCGTATAATCATTAATTAACAACAACCCCTCACAATTATTTATCGTAATTAGGCACTAGAACGAATTTACAGATTAAAAGTGACTTAAATTCCAGTAATTACATTCCAGGAACATTAAAATGTCAGATTCACAAATATTTAGTTTTCGCAGTCTGAATTCTGAATCTGTTCTGGCAATTATTCCATTTTAAATCCAAGAAATTTACGCGCACATGCCATAGAATGTCAACCATCGATCACAATAACAATGAACTCTCACTTCACTTTACTTCAGTTCTCTGCCAAAAGTGCCAAAAGACCGAAGACGAGACCGAGACCGAGACACGAGATGAGGAATTATTAGGAAGAGGAGACTACACACAGACCGACCATCGAATCAAATACTTCGATATTCAATAGTTGTTAAGTACGGTTCTGGTCTACTCGTGGGATGCAATGTGAAATGAGTGTATGTTTCTACTGTGGAGTAGAACCGTAGCTTAATCGTTGTAAGTTGGTATTGGTTTTATTGGTTTCTCGCAATGGCAATGTGAGAGGTGCAGTTAGTGGTCGAAGTACGACTTCTGTCAGTAGAATGTCTTGAGCCTCTCATTCACAATACTGAGAAGGGCTCGGTTGACAGTAAATGTTTACATTATAGAATGCAACGCAGTGCATTCCTTGTCACATCTACATCTTATGGCATATGTACATACAATGACATAACATACGGCCCCTCCGATTTTTATTTGTTTGGTCGGAGTTGGCTTTTGTTTTAACTTATATATATATACTATTCACAATAAATACAACTTAAACATATACCTAAAAATTCATCTATGACTAAATGAAATGTGTCATTGTCGCCATTTGCATTTACATATGTATCCTATTGTCTTAAATGGTTTACACATAAATTATACGCAGTTCAAAATTTATTATTTCCTCTTTTCTTATTGTGCGTGGATCTCATCTCATAATTTCAAAATCTCAGTGAATATTTCGAATAATAAGGTGAGTGAGGTATCAAAAAATTCCTAATTAAATACTCTATATGATTTGATAATTTGTAGAGTGATTATAATTAAAGTATTAAAGTTAATTAAGTAAAATGAAGGATTTTAACTAAAAATATACATTATTACTCGTTATTGCCTATATGTTTGGATTTTGTTGGTTTTAGTTCGCGATTTTGGTGGTGATGGGTTCGTATAGGAGTCTGCCATCAGTGACGCGTGTGTTCGGGGACATCGGAGTCTACCCGGGTCTTTTCCAATTTTGGCGGAGTACATAGGAAAAATACATAGGTACGCACAATATATCATTTTGAACCTATTTAAATGGACTATAACATTAACATACAAACTATAATTAACTAACTATGATTAAAATTAATTACAATTAAAATTATTTTTCACTGATAATGATATAATAAAATTCAAGTGACCAAATACTAATAAAAATCGTCTCCCTTGGAGTTTTGTTTTAGTTTTTCAGGTGACCCGACCCTGTTTGTTGATTTTTAGGGTGGCCAGATTTTCAAAATTTTAAGGCGGTAAATGCAACTAATTCTTCACAAATACAGGTATGTACGTATATATTATTACAATATGGGTTAATTACATACTTATATTTAATTATATGACAATTATATTTAACTATCGTAACTTTTAATTACAATTAAAATTTAAATTGTATGTAAATAATTTAACTAATGTTGTTACTTCCCATGGAAGTTTTTGTTTATGGTTTTTCAGCCCTCAAAAAAGAAAAGTAGCTAAGGTAAGTAGACTATGAACTATATACTATTATTTGATTGTAACTATTAGTGACATGTGTCTGCCTTGACGGTTACAATGTTTAGAATGTATTGTTAGGCATGTGGATATTATCTCATGGGTAGCCTAGACAGCTGGCTTCTGCGTTTGCTATAATTCCCAAATGAGTTGAGACATAAAATATAGTCGCTAATACAACTCGAAAAAAAAATCCTAATGGGTACATATCTTTTACGCTCCTAGAGCCTTAGGTAGGTATATATTTTTGGATTTTCATTAAATTATTGTATAATTAATGTAGGTAAGTAGTATACTTGTCCCGAGTACTACACTGTTAAACTATCTAGCCAAAATTAATTTAAATTCTTAAATGAATAAAATAAAATATGAAAGTTTTTTAAGAGGTACGGCTCTGTCCGAGCTCCTCCAACTTAAACATTAATCTACAATAAAGGAAAAAATAAAAATAAACTAAATAAGTTGAATAGTGTAGGAGGTCACCCTTATGGCGTGTCAAAATGGACAAATAACTACAACAAAAATTCCTATCATTATTTTAAAGTTTAAACTTAATTAATTTGTCAAGCATATTAAAAATAAAGACAATTTTGTAGCTTTTTGTTTCAATAAAATAAAAATAGAATAAAAATAATATAAAAATATAGCGATCAACTAAATTCAGAGCGATCCGTGTTCTAACACAGTATGTGCGAAAACAGGACTGACCTTCCAAACGCACTTGCAACCTTAGCTCGACTAGTCTGTCCCCCTGTTTAATGGGGCCGACTTTTATTTGTCACGAAGTTTGCTAGATTGCTGGTGAAATTCGGCCCTGCAGTGACTAGTCACCGAGACACAGCCCCCATTTGGTACTCGCTGGAGTGGTTGCAATCTGCGGTTGGATAAAAAGACCAAAGAGTAGCGAAACACTGTAAAGATACCAGTATCCACCTTGATAGTTGATTCTATATATAAATTTAATCATTTTAAAAATTTTAAAAATTAATTTAGTAGCTATTTAGCCACCAGTATTATCTCTTAGCCTACGAATATTGTCTTTGTTTAAAATATACTTGTCATTTATAGTATCTAGTAAATTAAAGTTCCTGGAGCCTTTGGGCCTTCCGGGTTTACGTCTAGGTTGATTTGAATTTAGAATCGGTTGAGTAGCGAATTGTTGACTCGTCGTTATTGTTGTGGGTTCAGGATAGAGGGTTGGTGGTTGAGCATGATGGTTTGGAGATAGAGAAGTTAACGGTGCTGGAGCAAGTAAAGTAGGGGGTCTGGAGTCCTGGAACGAGGACTGGCCCTCAGCCGCCGCTGTGTGGGTTGGCTGCATAATAGTAGACTCCTCAGTTGTGGTGGTTGGTCGGTCCTCAGAATCACCGTTTGCATCAGACTGCCTTATGTTCCTCCTTGGTGGTATCAGCTCTCCTCTCCTGATGTAATAGGGCCGCAGTCTCTCAACGTTGACATTGAACTGAATAAGTTTAGACTTGTGACGTCCTTCCAGTTTGTAGACATTTAGGCCAACGTCTTCTAAAATTAAATAAGGGCCTACAAAAATCGACAAAAGTTTTTTAGATGTTCCTTTCTCTCGGTGCTTATTTTTTAATAACACCAAATCGCCAACATTAAATGTACGGTCTCGTCTAGTATAGTTAAAGCGTCTAGCCCAGTCAGTCCTGGCATTTTCTATTGCTAGTCGAGCCATTTCTCGTGCGTCGGTTGCTCTCTGATGGATGTCTACAGTTGTCTCCTCCGCTAGGTGTGGAAGAACAGTGTCCACCGGAAGAGTAGCCTCCCATCCGTATAAGGTATAGAATGGTGTTTGGTTGGTGGTAGAGTGGACGCTGGTGCTTAGGGAAAAAGTTAGAAAGGGTAAAGCTAAGTCCCAATGGCGCTTCTTGTTGCTGATGTAGCATCGTATCATTTCCATCAGTACGTCATGGGTGGACTCGACGGCTCCGTTGGTTCTTGCCACATACGGGCTGGAGGTGATGTGAGTAGTCCCCAGGATTTGATTTAGCTCCATTATTGTTTCATTAATGAACGATTTTCCATTATCACTCTGAATTATTTTGGGTGTTCCATACTTTGTTACGATCTCCTCTGTAATGAATTTAGCTGTTGTTTTTGCGGTGCAGTTGGGTACAGCCTTGCAGATTAAAAATTTTGTGAGGTAGTCCACAGCAGTCAGAATGTACCGGTTTTGAGGAGTTGATGTAGAGATGGGTCCTGCGAAATCAATCTGTATTCTTTCGAATGGTTGGGTTGGTATTTCAATAAATTGGAACAGACCTGCAGGTTTAACTCTCGGTGTTTTATTGTATTGGCACTGTGGGCAGGTCCTCACATAGTTTAATATGTCAGTTCTCATTTTTGGCCAGAACGCCCGTTGTCGAATTTTGTGAAGGGTTTTTCTGATTCCAAGGTGGCCTCCAAGTTCTGCTGTGTGCAGACTGTGCAGCAAATGGCCTCTGAGGGACGCAGGTATTACAGTGAGTGCCTTTGGTCCTCTTGGATCTGTGTTTTTAAAATACAACACACCATTGATTAACATATAATTTTCAAGATTAGCTTTCCGGTTGGTCTCAAGTCTTTGCATTATAGCAGCTAGGGTTGGATCTCGTTGTTGTTGAGCTCGAAACTCTGGGTCTACATTTGAAACGTTGATTGTCCAAATTGATAAGTCCAGGTCAGTGGTTCCTGCTCTTGAAAGCAAGTCGGGTAAAAAATTTAGTTTTCCAGCTAAGTGTGTCAAATTAATAATATTAAATTCTGCCAAAATCATAGCCTGTCGAAATAATTTTGGAGTCATTGGTGTCTTTTTGGATGTGAGTAGGGATGGTAGGGTTGAGTTGTCGGTTTCAATAGAAATGGAGATGCCTTTTAAAAAATGAGAAAGTCTTTTGAGAGCCCAACATATGGCTTCCATTTCCAGTATAGGTACTTGATAGTTTTTCATGGCTGGTGACAGCGCTTTGCTTATGCAGGCGACTATTTTTTCCATAGGTTTTCCGTTCACTATGTGGGTTTGAAATAATGTAGCTCCCAAGCCTCGAGTAGACGCGTCCGTCCGTAACGTGGTTGGTAGTGTTAGATCATAGTGAGCCTGGATGGGTGCGGTGGTGAGGGCGAGTTTCAGTTCCTCAAACGCCTCCTGGCATTCCCGTGTCCAGTTCCAGGGTATGTCCTTGCATAACAGATGGTTTAAGGGTTTAGCTATGGCCGCTAGGTTGGGAATAAAAGTAGAATAAAAATTTATACTTCCCATAAAAGATTGAAGTGACTTTACTCTAGTTGGTGGGCGAATTTTGCGAATAGGGTCGACGAGTTCTGGACTCGGTCTTCGGCCGTGCTCATCTATCAGAAATCCAAGTATTTCTATTTCTTTGTATCCCAGTTTACATTTTGATGGTTTGAGTCTTAAGTTGTTGTCGATTAAACGTTGGTAGACTTTTTCCAGTGAGCTGATATTTGAGTCCACGTCTTCACTTGGTGCTATAATATCGTCCAAATAATGGAGTACTTCAGTGTACTGAAGGTTCCCTAGTAAGTTGATCATCATTTTACTGAAAAATGAAGGAGCTCCTTGCAGACCAAAACTGAGTTTCACGCATTCATACATTCCGTGGCGTGTAGAAAAAGCAGAGAGTGGAATACTCTCATCATCCAAAAGTATTTGATTGTAGCCAGACTGAAGGTCGAGGGCGGAAAATATTTTCATGCCTCGAAAACGGTGGATTATGTCCTGGATTAGTGGCAAAGGAAAATTTTGCTTACGTGTTTGCTGGTTCAAAATTCTATAGTCACAGACCAGCCTGTACTGGCGTTTATTCGGGTCCGGGCTCTTCTTATTTACCTAAAACGAAGGGCTGCTCCATTCGCTATTTGATTCCCTTATCGTTCCTTCCCGTAATTGTTCCTCTACCTGCCTAGCAATCTCAATATGTTGGCTCTCTGATTGTGGATGCGGTCTGAGCTGGAATGGAGTGTGGTTGCTCAGTTCAATCTTATATTTTGCGTGAGGATAGGCTCCAAGTGGGGTTCTGCTAAACATAAAGGCCTTCTGGTACTTCTTGACTGAGTTTCGGTATTTTAGTAAGTCTTCAGGACTCAGTTTCGGATCAAAGGCTACCCTGTCCACCTCCCTCTCCAGCTTCTCTCCTTCGTACGTAGGGATGGTCGGCTGTGTCTGAGTTGGTGTGGTTATAGCATTGATGACTCGAACAGTTGTGTCCTCGTAGTTGGTCAGCTGAGCGGTGGCAATGACGGCCCTTGCTGGTATTACTATGGTTTCCTCAGTTGGGTTGACGGCTCAAATATACCTAGTCAGGTGAGAAATCATAAAGTCAGGAATAATTAATTCTTTAAATTTTCGGTAGCCTAAAGAGATGGCTTTGAATCTGGTAGGTTGGATTTCCTGTTGGTTTTGCATACAATAAATAGGAATTTCAATCATTGCAAAAGGTTCTACTGTTGTTTTCCTTCCCGCATGTACTCTAAGTGTTGCCGTGGTTTGCCTTTTCCTTGTGGTTTGGATGGCTCCGACTGTAGGTTGAGTAGTTCTTGCTTCGGTTCCAGTAGTAGGTTGACGCGATGTGTTTGCTTGATCAGAGCCTCGCATTTTTTTGTAAATTCTCATCGATTTTTGGTCCTCAGTGTTAGAGCTCGAGTTCCCTTCACACCGTGGTGGTTGTTGTTGTTGACTGCGGTTGGAATTAGTCGTCCGTGTCGTATGTACCTGCTGCATGTCGACTTGCATAGGGTATGAGGCGGGCGGCTCCCTCCTGTTCGTTGTCATTTTTAAAACTCCAAAATAATCGGATGATAGTGTCATGTTCTTAGTGTTTATGATGACTTGATATTTCGTTATAAAGTCCTCACCTAAGAGAATTTGGTGGGCTGCATTCTCAATTACTACGTATTCGTGGGTTATTGGTTTGCCATTCAGCTCCAACGTAATAATAGCCTTTCCTAAGTTTGAAATTCGATTTCCACTGTAATCAATAATAGGTACATCATTATGGCTTATTATAGATGCATTTAATTTCTTTGCGTAGTTTTGGTTTACGATGCTAATGCCAGCTCCTGTATCAATAAATAAAGTCACAGGGAACGTCTTGGCGTTTCCTGTTGTCGTTTGTTGTTGGATGGTCCTTGACGTGTTTCCGTTGGAATTAGCTGACCCAGTTGTTTCGGTTGTGAGTTGACTAACTGTTTTCGCTGGTTGTTGGAACAAGGAAAATCTGTTAAATGTTGAAAATGAGTTATCATCAGGTGGCCTGGAATGGGAGACAGAGCGATTTGGCCAGATCACTCTATCTAAGCGTTTAAATTTTGCTGATTTTGGGAATTGTTGGTGTTGGGTTGGTTGTTGTTTCGTTGGTTGGTCACACCATTTCCGTTGTTTTGATTTCGCACAGCATTTGGATGGATGAAGTTTGGAATGAAATTCTTTCCTTTGTAGTTTGAAGTGTTTTGGTTGTTGTTTCCGGTTAGATTGCGCTGCGAATTTCCATTCTGGCTTCGTTGTTGGTTAAAGTTTTGATTTTGCCGATTATTGGAATTTTGATTTTGCTGTCGTGGATTTTGTTGGTTGTTCCAATTCCGAGGGCAGCGACGTGGTCCATGTCCGAGTTCGTTGCACGTTTAGCAACGGATGTTGCTCCAATCCATAGGTTGACGGCCCCGTTGTGAGTTGTTGGAAGTTCCACGTTGGCTTGATGAGCTGGAACTTTGGTTTGTGTTGGCTGGCTGACGTGTAGAGAGTTCGTTTACCTTTGCGGTCAACGTGGCAATGGTGAGTTGGAGAGCTTCTATCGGGTCTGGTGGCGTGGAAACAGCCATGATTGCTTCACGCTTGATGGGTGTCACCTCTACATAATCATTAGTATCATATGCCAATAATAATTTCTGTAAGTCTGCCATATTTGCCGGTTTTTTCTGGGTTCGCAGAAACATTTTGACGTTTTCTCTTAAATTCTTAGAAATAGCCGGGAGCAACAGATCGTCCCCTAACTTAGTGTCTCCGCAATGATGCTTGAAACGGAGTAAAAATGCCGTTGCTGTCTCGTCTAGCTGTTGTTTCTGTGTAAGAATCTCATCCAAAGAAAATGCTGGGTCTTGGGTTTGTGGGCAATCGGTCACAATACTGTCAATGATAGTTGCTAAAGCTGTGGTGGTGTCTGTCATGACTCCATTGTTGACTCCCATCCAATTTTTAATGACTGGGGTGGTGACAGCTTTGGTGAAAAATTGCTTAGCTACTTTTTCAGCTATTTTGAGTTCTGTTGCCCAACTTTTAAAATCAGCTGTAAATTTTGTGAATTCCTTTTCATAGATCTAGGGTTTTGTATATTCTGGAATGGGTAGACTTGGGACTTTATATGAAGCCATTTTGACTTTTTTAGGTACAATGGGTTCTATTGCTTCCTCTTCTAGTGGGTATTGAAAGATTTTAAAATAATCCTCTTCAAAATTCTGATAAAGCTGGTCTAGTAATTGTTGTCTAGCTTTTCTATTTTGTGCAAGTTTCAATGCCGGTGATAATTCTAATCGCTTTTTCTGTCGTCGACTTCTAACTGGCAAAGCTAATAGATTTTCGAGCTCCTCGACTTTATGCTCTATTTGTTCCTTTATCTCAATCTCGGGTTCCTGGCTCTCAATATTTTCAGAGTTTAATATAGAGTTTTTACTTACAGTTTTGTCGACGGTTAGAGTAGGTGAGATGAGGTCAGCAAATAGGTCGGGGTTTGTGGCGGTGAACGACAGGCCTTGGAGTTGATTCGAAAGGTCCAATTCCTCTCGTAGCGATATGTTAGAATATTCGGTTTGTGGTAGTTGTTTTTCTAGTGATGAGTCCTCCGAACCGGAGTGGAAGCCTCTGGGTGGTAGTCGTACCTGGTTGAAATCTGGTTGGAGAATCGATACTTCCTCTAGTTCAGGTGAAAAAGTTCCAGCTGTGGTTGCAGTGGTTTCGGCTACTGATGAGAGTGTTTCTTCTCCTTCGTCCTCTAGTGCCTTGTCCAACTGTTGGATATTTCGGTCCAAGTCCCTTCGAAGTTGTAGTTCACGTCGACGTTCAGGGTTGCTAGGAGTTTGAGTAATAGGATGAGGCTGTCTGGAAGTTGCAAGTTCACTCGGTGTTGCTGGTACGT
Source organism: Dicyrtomina minuta (assembly GCA_949802685.1). NCBI lineage: Eukaryota > Metazoa > Arthropoda > Collembola > Symphypleona > Dicyrtomidae > Dicyrtomina > Dicyrtomina minuta. The sequence continues at coordinate 80,711,110 of OX461810.1, read as the reverse complement.
GGCGTGGCACAGTTAAGTCCGGAAACCTCACGGAGCACTCGGATCTCAAAACGATCTCTTCACCTACATAGATTCCGTATTCGTAAAATTCAGCCTTCACGTAATCTTCGTGAACACCGGGTTGTAGTACTATAGCTGTTGGTGGTGTTTGTGTGGGTTTTCGCGGTTCACTTTTAGGTTGCTCGGTTGTGGTTGATTCTGTAGATGTTTGCTTTTCTGAAGTCTGTGGTTGTTCACTGAGTCTTTTATTTTTCCTAAACAATCCTCTAATCATTCCGCGTTATTTTCACTTGTGGTTTTAATTTAAGTTCACTAGTAAAAATATTTTTGTATTTATTTAATTGTTTTTATTTATTAGGTATCGTTATTTCCAACTAAAAGTTGAACACCGCACCTTGCACCAGTGTTAAGTACGGTTCTGGTCTACTCGTGGGATGCAATGTGAAATGAGTGTATGTTTCTACTGTGGAGTAGAACCGTAGCTTAATCGTTGTAAGTTGGTATTGGTTTTATTGGTTTCTCGCAATGGCAATGTGAGAGGTGCAGTTAGTGGTCGAAGTACGACTTCTGTCAGTAGAATGTCTTGAGCCTCTCATTCACAATACTGAGAAGGGCTCGGTTGACAGTAAATGTTTACATTATAGAATGCAACGCAGTGCATTCCTTGTCACATCTACATCTTATGGCATATGTACATACAATGACATAACATAGTCGAATTCTAAAGTGATTGATTTATAACAATATCTGAAAGTCAGTAGGAGAGGTGCTTTACAGTGTGATAACTCAGCTACTTTGGCACTGCAAAGTACTAACAAGCGATTATTGGAAGGTGTAAAGTACTTGAAACGACTTGGCATAGGGTGTCGTGTGTGCAAAAAGTATAATTTGCGGGTGTAGATGCCACATCATAGGGGGGTTGTTGGTGTAGAGTCCATATTTTAGGGGGGTTGTTGGTGCAGAGGCCATATTTTAGGGCGGTTGTGGGTGTTTTATGCTCGTAGCTCAACATAATTGGGTGTAGAGTACGTAAATATGGGGGGTTGTGGGTGTGTAATGCTCGTAGCTCAACAGAATTGGGTGTAGAGTATGTAAATGTGGGGGGTTGTGGGTGTTTTTTGCTCGTAGCTCAACATAATTGGGTGTAGAGAATGTAAATGTGGGGGGTTGTGGGTGTTCTATGCTCGTAGCTCAACATAATTGGGTGTAGAGTACGTAAATATGGGGGGTTGTGGGTGTTTTATGCTCGTAGCTCAAGATTATTGGGTATAGGGACCGTGAATGAAGGGGGATTGTTGGTGTTTTATGTTTCGAAATTGATAAATACGCTTTTTTGGGAGGAGGATTATGGGGGTTGTAGTGTCACATAATAGGTGGGTTGTTGGTGTAGAGTCCATATTTTAGGGTTATGCCCATAAAATAATAACTCACATAACCCCCGTATGGGTTTTAAACTTTCACAATAAAATAAACCACACTACAACCCCCATGACCCCCTTCCCGAAATAGCGTACTTATCAATTTCGAAACATGAAACACCCACAACCCCCCACATTTACATACTCTACACCCAATTTTGTTGAGCTACGAGCATAAAACACCCACAACCCCCCATATTTACGTACTCTACACCCAATTATGTTGAGCTACGAGCATAAAACACCCACAACCCCCCACATTTACATACTCTACACCCAATTATGTTGAGCTACGAGCATAAAACACCCACAACCCCCCACATTTACATACTCTACACCCAATTCTGTTGAGCTACGAGCATAAAACACCCACAACCCCCCATATTTACGTACTCTACACCCAATTATGTTGAGCTACGAGCATAAAACACCCACAACCGCCCTAAAATATGGCCTCTGCACCAACAACCCCCCTATGATGTGGCATCTACACCCACAAATTATACTTTTAACACACACGACACCCTATGCCAAGTCGTTTCAAGTACTTTACACCTTCCAATAATCGCTTGTTAGTACTCTGCAGTGCCAAAGTAGCTAAGTTATCACAGTAAAGCACCTCTCCTACTGACTTTCAGATATTGTTATAAATCAATCACTTTAGAATTCGACTATTGAATATCGAAGTATTTGATTCGATGGTCGGTCTGTGTGTAGTCTCCTCTTCCTAATAATTCCTCATCTTGTGTCTCGGTCTCGGTCTCGTCTTCGGTCTTTTGGCACTTTTGGCAGAGAACTGAAGTAAAGTGAAGTGAGAGTTCATTGTTATTGTGATCGATGGTTGACATTCTATGGCATGTGCGCGTAAATTTCTTGGATTTAAAATGGAATAATTGCCAGAACAGATTCAGAATTCAGACTGCGAAAACTAAATATTTGTGAATCTGACATTTTAATGTTTCTGGAATGTAATTACTGGAATTTAAGTCACTTTTAATCTGTAAATTCGTTCTAGTGCCTAATTACGATAAATAATTGTGGGGGGTTGTTGTTAATTAATGATTATACGAGGGGGGTTATGGGGGTTGTTGTGTGGACCGTTGTAGGCTTGAAATCATAGGGGGGTTATGGGGGTTGTGGGGGTTAAAATAGCAATACCCTAAATTAAGCAACATTAGTAAGCAAGTAAGTCTCAAACAGGCTTAGCTCTAAAAATTGTAGAGACGTACTAGAAGGCAGTACGGTTAATTTTAGGAAACAAAAGTAAAGATTTGCAACTGGGAAAGGAAGTGTAGCTATGCTATTAACTTGGGCAGTTTTATTTTTATGGACCTTGCGTCGTGTCTGCTCAGTTCCTATTCCTAAGGGCAGCCTAACTGCGTATAATTGGACGATAGTGTCAGGTGAAGAGCAGAATATTGATGATGATATTCCAGAATATGGTGTGGCTGTCCGCCTTACCACGATTGTAGGGGAAGTGCAAGGTTTTTATAAATACCACGACGGAAATGCCACCGATCCCAAACCACTAAATCCCGTATCCACCACTAACAATGACGGGGCTTTAAATAAGAATGGAACTCCGACAATCATCCCAATGCAAAAATGTCCCGATCCCAATCCCAGTTCACCTTACTCTCCACAAGTAGGACATTTTCTAAATATATGTATCAATAATTTCAATTTTCTTCAGTAATGTCCAATTATGATTAGTCCCAATTTCATTAAATCGGGGTTTTAATCCTAATTATCTAAAATTTTGTGTTTCCATCCTAGAAAGCTCGCATCCATTTCCTAATTATTGGAATAGCTACCGAAAGCAGATATGATTTGGAAGCAAACACTTCCAACTTGGTAAGCATGTCGAAGCGTATTTTTTTTTTTACTTTATTGTAATGTATCTAAAAAACAATTTAACACAAATATGTATAATACTAATGTCTACCGTTACTATACCATTCCAGAGAAGTCCTTGTCTTCCCCCTGCGACAACTACAACTACAACTACAACTACTGCCATCACTCCCAGCGATGGATCAGGAAAAGACTTAAATCAACCTGGTGGAATAATTCATACTTTGATCTGGACTACAATCATTATGATTATTGACATTTCGCATCATTAAATAACTGTGTATCATGTGCATCATTAGGATTCAAATTGGACATATTATTATGCAACGGACAGTTTGATATTCTTATGTGGAAAAAGCTAGAAGAAAATTGAAAACACTGTGGACGAGACCTCTGAATTTTGAATTACTAAACCGCAATCAGAACAAGATATGCGATAAAATATTAAAATTAACATTGACTCATCTAAAATTTAGAGTAGTAATAAAAAAGCCTCTTATAGGAGAAAAAAAAATAATTGAATGTAATGTTATTATTTAATCTTGAATAATTTGCTATGCCAAAGCAGAACTAATCTACTATAATTATATGCCAAACCAATGTCAGCGTGTTCTTGAATGAGTTGCGACCCAGCTTATGTGGACTATCACATTAGTTGAGCAACAACTTTGACAGGGCCAGATGATTGCCAGATTGCAAACTTTAATTTATTGACACAAATTAAACTTGTTCAACACTTTGAGTTTGACTTTGAATTGCTTCTGATTCATACTTTGTGTAAGCAATCAATCCCAATGAACAATTCTAAATATATACATAGCAAGTTTACAACCATTAAGTATTTAAACCACATGTTTAATCTTAATTCGTAAATAGTGTGATACGACTGTCGACGACTTGCTAGAACTAGACGAAACTGAGGATAAGGAAGTTACCAACAGCACCAAAATGAGTTTTCAGGACGTACTAGATGCCATCTCGCGGGGAAATTTGGAAGTAACAACTAACTTATCTAGTAAAATAGCAGCAGTAGAGAACAGCATTCACGAGAGACTTGACTCAATTGAACACACACTCAATGACAAGGTTGACGTGCTAACGTCGCGAATCCAAATTCTGGAAGACGAAAACGAGCAACTAAAAGAAAGAATTGTCACTTTAGAGCAGAACCCAATTAGCTTCACAACCGCTAGCAAGGAGCTGGAAAAACGAATCCTCAGAATGGAACTGGAGGCCAGAAGAATGAATCTTATTTTCACTGGTATAAAAGTGCAAAGAGAAGAAACCCAGGCAACGCTTAGAACACAAGTCACCAGCTTCATCCATGACATCCTGACGCTAAGGAATATAAACCCAGCCACGATTAGGAGGATCAAAAGCAAAGGCAGCGTCCCAATGGACAAAGTATGTGTCACTTTTAGCTCTCTTGAAGACCGAAATACGGTGATGGGGGCCAAAAAGAAGCTAAAGGAAACAAAAGACTCAAAGTATTTTATTAATCCTGACCTACCAGCGGCGATGGCTAAAGCACAATATGAGGAGCGCAAAGCTAAGAATGCGGCAAAACCACAAGAAAACAACGTGGAGATAGACATGCACACTGCATAGGATAGTGGCGGGCCCATACACATTAAGCACACAAATAAGATACTGACTGTAAATAGAATCCTATACTGGAATGTAAATGGACTCATTAGAGACAAACAAGACAAAGCAACAATAATTGTACAAAATGACGTGGATATTTTTTGCTTATCCGAAACCTGGATTTCTGAAATAAATGACGACTTAAAGAGAATTTTTAATGACTACACTATCACTGTGACTCCTGCTGTAGGCGAACGAGGCAGAAAAAGTGGAGGACTCATAGTGGGAACGAGAAACAGTGTTACTAAGCTGTGTAAAACTGTGTATCAAGACCGGCACAAAATTACAATAGAATACATATGCCAAGGAAAACCCACCCTCATCTGCTTCGCATACATACCGCCAGCATCACAGTACGACGAAGAAATCGAAAACGTTTTTAAAGACACCCCTCAAATCAACAGACAAAGATGCATTTTAATGGGGGATTACAACAGTAGGACTGGCAGCTTTAAAAACCCCTCAGAGGCTATGCAACATCTTAACAGAACCAGAAACTCGTCCGACCCGATTACTAACAAAAGAGGAAAAAAGTTAATAGAGCTTATCACGGAGCATGAACTAATAATACTTAACGGGAGAACTCCCTCTGACCAGCATGGCCACCCTACTTACATAGGGCACAATGGTAGCAGCCTCATAGATTTGTGTATATGCAATGACAAAACGATAGACTACGTTCAAGATTTCTCAGTAATCGAATGCTTGGAATCAGATCACTTACCAATCCTGGTCAGAATCGCGCATAGCGGGCAAAACCAAGCTTGTGCTCTAAACGTAGTGGAAGATAAAATACAATGGAACAAAGAGAAGGCCAGAGATTTCCAAAACCAGCTCAAGGAAGACAGCGGAGAATTGAACTTTAACCGATGTGATTCCAAAACTCTCAATAACTTAATCTACCAAGCGGCCAACAAAATAGGAATGCGCACTAAGACCAGTTCTGACTTAAGAAAGAATCACGGCCCCAAATGGTTCGATAAAGAATGTAGCATCGCTAAACGAAATGCTCTTTCTCTCCTGCACAAGTACAGAAATGACACACGACAAAATCGAATAAATAGTGACAGCCTCGACTACCTGATACAAGCCAAGAAAGAATACCGCAAACTCTGCCAGGAGAAAAAGAAAACATTTTTTGATGCAGTTCAAACAGAAATCCACCATAGTAAAGACTCGTCAGGATACTGGAAGGCACTGAATATGCTAAGAGACAAAAAGCACAGTTTCAAAACAAACAACATTGAAAAATCTCAATGGGACTTGCACTTTCGGTCTGTCTTTGAAACCTCCGATACCGACATTGCGGAAGTGTGCAAAACTTTCGTAAAAGCTTCCCCAGGTGACCCTGCCTTACTTGACGCTGAAATCACACAGCCAGAACTGTTTAAAGCAATCAAGAACCTTGCCAATAACAAATCGCCAGGAGCAGATGGCATACCCAATGAAGTGTGGAAAAATCTGGACTCGTTATCGTACAACTACCTACTTCAGGTGCTTAACAAAGCTAATGCCGAACAAATACCAAATAGCTGGGCAGAAATTATAACAGCACCGATTTACAAGAAAGGCGACGCAGAACTACCTATCAATTATAGGCCTATTGCCCTGATCAATACTATCACCAAGCTATATACCTGTATAATGTCAAACAGGCTTAACTCGTTCTGCTTTACAAACGACACAATATCGGAAAACCAAGCAGCCTACAAAAGAGGGCGAGGCTGCACAGATCATATATTTGCACTCTACTCTTGCATCCTGAGACAGCTAAATAGGCCAGCCCTAAAGAAGAAAGGAAAATTGTTTGCGCTGTTTGTTGATCTAAGTCAGGCATTCGATTCCATTAAACGGGACAAACTGTGGTGTAGACTGAAAGAAGCGGGTCTGAGCGACCAGTTTATAGCTAAAATCAAAGAACTGTATGATTTGGCTAAAACCAAAATAAGGTGCAAGGACGGTTACACGGACATGATAAAAGTGATGGGAGGGGTCCTTCAGGGTGAAACGCTGTCGCCAACTCTCTTTACAATATACATCGACAAAATAACTGAAATACTCCGAGCCAGTAACATACACGGAATACAGATGTTCACCCTTGAATTACTCATTCTCCTGTACGCAGATGATATCATCCTCCTTGCATCAAACGAACTAGACCTACAAAAACAAATAAACACGCTCAGCAGCTTTTTTAAGGATAATGACCTAACAGTCAACCTGTCCAAAACTAAAGTCATGATCTTCCGCAAAGGCAACAAAATTAGTAACTCCATCAAATTTAAATGGGAAAGCAAACCATTGGAGATTGTGAAACAGTACGTCTATCTAGGCGTCCCCTTTACGCATAGTGGAATCTTCAATGGAGCAAAAGAACATTTCTTTGGGAAAGCAAGATTAGCGCAAACAAAGCTTTTTGAACTCTTTTACCGCGCAAAATTGAAAGACATAAGTATACATGTAAGACTATTTAACTCCCTTGTCAGCTCGATCTTAATGTATGCAGCACCTGTGTGGGGACTACGATACAGCGAACAACTAGAAACTTTTCAAACAACGTTTCTTAGAAGGCTAACAGGAACATCTAACTCAACACCAGGATACTACCTGAGACTAGAAACAGGAGCGCAAAACATCAAGGTGCAACTGTTTAAAGCTCTCCTGACGTTCATTCAGAAGATCATTAACTCTAAGGAAGACGGCATATCAAGGAACTGTTATAAAGAGATGTTGCAGATAAAAGGAACAGACCATAGATACAACTGGATAATACAAGTGAGAAAGCTCTTTGCTGATGCATCAATGGAAGGAACGCTAGAGAATCTAAACAGTGAGTATCTGAAGTTACATAAATCTGAAATCCTGGAGAAATACCGACTTAGCTGTGTTAATACGGACGTACAAAGGATGCAAAGTTGCAACACACTTAAACACTATAGCCGCTTGAAGACCCACGCCCTAAAATCGGAATACTTTGAAATGGGATTAGCATGGAACAAGGTGAAGTTCATACTGAATCTAAGATCTGGCCTTCCTAGAATTGTCCTTAGGGGAAAGATCATCAACCTCAACGGAATGAACCGATTATGGAAGCGTGTAGAGACACCTGATTGCGACCTGTGTGGGAGGGAAGAGGAAGACACCTTCCATGTAATGCTCAACTGTCCGCATTACGCATATCCAAGAACCAAATTTCTCAGAAAACTAAGCGACGCAAGACCAACTAGGAAGACCCTTATGGAACAAACTTTCAAGGATTATAACAACGCCGAGGGATTTGAACTGCTATTTAATTTCTGGGATACAGCCATTAGGACTCGAAATTTCTACTACGGATGCATCGGAGAAGCCTGACTCCCCCCCCCCCCTTCATCAAACTACAGATGACTCCCTTCCTCCTTTTTCTATCAAGACACCGAGAGAAAAAACATTACTCTATATCACATTCACATTATAATTTATAACATGACTAAAAATGACTATATTATACTGTGTAAGAATAATAACTAACATGCTCTCTTTTCAGCCAAGAAATAACCATAATTACATATACTAAATCAAACATATTTATTATCATATCAAACCGAGGATCAATTACCTCTGTAAAGCTAAAAATGTAAATAACCAATGTTGTATGGGCTGCGGCCAAATCGACTTAATGAATAAATTATTATTTAAATAGTGTGATACAATTTTCAATGTCACTGGTTAAATTCCTACATGCAAAAGTTTACATAAAGTAAATTGGTCATTCCATCACCTAAAGAGAATCGGACACTTTAAAACTTTTTTCAACACTTATGCAATATTACGATAATGCAAATTTATTCATTTATTTATTTATTTTTGTTTGCATATTGTTCCCAAGCCTGAACAAGTAACGACAAAAATTACAAATGGCCCAAGTCTACGCTAGGTACTCGTTAAGAAAGTATGACAAAGGCCAATCTGTCAGTATTTTTTGTAATGTTTTTGTTTATTTATTTATTCATTTATTTACTTGGCCAATCACCTTATCTAAATTAAATTTACAATAGGTTGGGATTTCGGGTACAACTGAATTTCTCACAAATCACAACTTTTGAAAACTGAGCCAATTGTAGTCATATTTAAGCTAACACGTGAATAGCCCCAACTAAAGTCTTTACCAGAAAACGGGACTTTAAAACAACTGGACTTCCCGTCAAAATTCTTTCCTCCATACAGCATTCAGTCGGAGGTTCCAGTCGCAGCAAAGGCTCCTATAGGTATATGTAATACATTGTACAATGTATATGGTCAAAACACTACGACGTGTTAAATTAGTTGCCTACGGCGAGCCGAACAAAAACTTTACATGCTGATAATGTCATTATTGTTACAGTCAGCAGGCAGATAGTACTTTAGTGATGACAATAATTTACCAGTTAATAGCTTGACCCATTTATTTCCCAGCCTTTAAATTTTAAATTTTGATTTTTTTTTCAAAATTTCTTAGGATAAATCATTTTGAACTTCTTAAAAACGCTTCTAAAATCAAATATTTAACACTTTCTAAAAATTTGCAAATAAAAAGACTAATAAACTTTTGATAATCTTAATTCAATTTTCATTCAATGTTATCTCATTTTTAGTTTTCCTATTTTGACAATTTGTTTTGATTCTTGCTTGAATTGGAAATGATTCATTTTGATTTGTTACTGAGATGCTATTTAATTATTTTGGTTAGGTACTCATTTAAATATAAATAAAAAAGCATATAACTAAATTAAAATGCCGGAAATTATGATTAAAATAGTAATAATTCTTACCTTATTATTAGGTAATTATGCAGCAAACAAATAATTTAGGCTAAATTAATAAATATTTAATACTTTGATGAAATTATAAAGTCAACGTTATAACGCCTACGCAAACGAGGCAAATGAAAAGTGTGAATAATTTTGTGTCAAGACATTTATTTTCTTAATTTCTTCTGTAAGTTTAATTTAATAAGCTTCTCATGTGAATGTTGACCAACATCCAGGTAAATATTTATTATGAGTGGCAAAACATTTTTCAAAATCTGTTTAAAATTATGGCGTTGGAAATAAAGAGAAGAACCCCTGTCAACTCGAGGCTAGAAGAACCTGAGCCATCGCCATCTGTGGATGTGTCTTTATCTGTGGTTGTGGTTGAGGTTGGGGTGGTGGTGGTGCTTGGGTCGTAGGGAAGATTAAGTCTGGCATTTTCCAAGTTCTCATTACAAAGATTTGTGTTGCAAACGCAATACTGAGTGTAATTTTTGTGATCAACGTTGTTAATAAAGTTACTAAGGTTCTTGAAACCGGCCATCTCTGCATCGTCAGCACAACCAAGGTCTGCCCTATAAATGTGCTTGGGTCCCTTGCAATCTCTTTCAATATCATTCAAGATTAAGGCAGGGTTTGGTTCGTCCTCGTGTGCAACACTTATTACACAGTATGGTTCTCCAGCAGAGCATATTCTAGTTTGTAATATATTAGTAATGTTGCATCTTGTGTCTGATTTTTGGGAGTTACAAAACTTCCGCACTCGTAGCATTCCAATTCAATGACGTCTACATTAAATTAAACGTTGTTATATGTATCTTAAGTTAGACGTTGATTTTACAAAAAAAGTTAACAAATTTTAACCTTAAAAATCTCGCTTTGAAATTTAACTATTGGGAAAGTTGAAAGCGAGAACCTTAAGACTAACAAATCAACGTCTTATATGCGGAGTTCAAAATTTTCAATCAAGGTTTATTATGCATTGTTTCGTGTAGTCATGTAGACATTATGATAGGTGCTTCGTGATTATTTTTGTGTGGATGAACAAGACAAAAAAAAATATTATACCAACCAGTAATGATGGCACAATATAGGAGAAATGTCAAAGCCAAAGTCAAAGGTATGACAACAAATTGACCAAATGCGATCATTTCGAATTCAAATGCTCTACTACGCTGCTAAGTCTATTTAAAGTTTATTGAAATAGTAAAATATTTTGCAAACACTGTGAGATAAAAATATTTAGGAAATAAATATTTGACGCTTAAAAATGCCACATATACTACTTGTCTAATTTTTATTGTTGTGATTAGGAAGTACTGCCGATATAGATACTGTTTTGTAAAACGTATTAGTTTTAACGGTTTATAAACATTTTGTAATGCAACAGCAGTGTGCAACATAAGATATCGTCAAAAAATTACTATGTATCCTTAATGTTATTATTATTTTCTTGTAATAAAATAAATTTATTAGTAATTTTATTGATACAAGTATTCCAAAAAATATTTTATTATTGAAAAATATTATGTAAATTTAAAAAAATTGTGCTACTAAAAATATGTCAGTAATTATAAACTAGTAATAATTGCTGTATTCCTAAGAAATTGTTAAATTGCACTATGTAGAGGTTCGACAAATCTAAGGTAACGATCTAACTATATTCACAGGTTTTATTTTGCATATTTATTTCATTGTATGTAAGAACAGCTCACACATCTGACGGTCTTGATTTAATAAAAGTTCGTTTAGTTACAGCCGTTGCATTAAAATATTTTTAAAAGTAAAAAGTAAAATAGGACAAGTTAAAGTCGCCATATCTAAAAAACTACATTTCTGGATTTCTAGATTTTTCAGTTTTGGTAATGCACATAATGCTTTTTTCATATAAGTGCTATGTATAAACCCAAACATCAGTTCACCCTACGCACTACGCACTAAAAGTACGTAATGTGCTGCACTATTTTTATCAATTTTTGTAACACAACAAAAAATCGTTTCTTGTATTTTCCCGGCTTTAAAAGTTCAATTTACTAACGGTTACTTATTTCAGATGTGCATAAGTTATAAGGCATAAAGCCAATAGGCAGTATTAAAAAAGCAATCGGCAGTAACCTGGCAGTTAATTAAGCGTGAGGCAATAGGCAGTATAGTCGAATATTGTAATAAATCACAAAATTGCTTCTTGTTTTGAGCCTGTTGGCAGTATTATGGCAGTATGAAAATTATATTCATAATCAGAGGTTTAGCATAACTTATGCATCACATCTAAACGAATGTCAATATAAATGGGTTTGCATAATAGTAAGGCGGCTTTTTAGTCTTTTTTCTCAGTTAATTTTTATACTCGGCAAGAACATGTCTTTACAAGCCAAGCCGTCTAGGTTCAAGACAGTTATATTTTATGAAGGAGTATGGATTGGAGAAAATGGAAGTTATGGGATTGTTTGTCGGTGCCAGGGGTACTATCACTAAGTTTTTTGAAGACTTTAGGAAATCTTTTATATTGCCACATTCTATATGGTCTAAGAAGTTATTTTGGCTGCTGTCCGAGGATCAAACAGGATTGCACATCATCATTTATATGCCATAACTCCATCTTAGAATTTTTATCTATGATGTACTATATTACATTGAATTTATGTGTAAATATTTTTTGTAAATCAATGTATGTTTGTTACTGTGTCGTTTAGGCAAGTACGATTGTGTACCAGTGTAAATAAAATTTTTACGTTCTCTCTTATGGAGGCTGGTTGAATCTTGGAAAGAGTTGTCAGGCAAAAATTCAGCTCGTGTCTTCTCAAGACAATAGAAGCACATCGTAGTATCATTTGAAGGCTTTCCCTGTATCATCGCTGGTGTGACTGACATGGGCTCGCACTTTAATCATGTTGTATTATGCCCATCATTTTTAAAGAAGTATGTGTGCAAGCACATTTATGGCCTAGCAGCTAAGCAGAACTTGATTAAATTTTCGCAAAATGCACGAGGATTACCGTACAACGAAGAAAAAGCGGCAGACCTACAAATGCGAGTCGCCAACCACTCATTCGACAATAGACAACTAATGCCATTTCGTTTTATCTTATTTTTTTAATCATTTCCATATTACAATTGAACATTTTCAAAACATTTTGTAAAAATAAAAATTTCATTTCAATACTCATACTGCTTATTCGACCCATTTAATTTATACTGCCTATTGCCGCAAACACTGTACTGCCTATTGGCTACGCGTTAATTCACTGCCAATTGCCCCCCCCCCCTATACTGCCAATTGCCATGCAGCCGGAAGACAGGACTTCAGGAAAACATCTAATTTTCTCTGAAGTATTCATTTTTCCAAACACACGTAAAAAAATTCAAGAGGGTAGTGGAAATCTAGCACATAAATAATAACCCTAAAAATTTTATTTAGAGGACTTCCATATAATATGCCTTTAAAAGATTAGTTTGGAAAAAAGATAAAGTTTAAAGGTTTTAATCTTCCGTGGTTGAGGATTTACGGGACTTTTGAATGTTTCAAGCGATGAATAAATTTTTTCTAAAACTAGAACAAATTTTTTTTTGTTTTTTTTTTTCGCAAATAGAACACACATGATCTTATTCAACTGTAATAAACAAGAATAGAGTTAATCAAAGAATGACTGTTGTTTCGTTTGAAGTGCAGATTTGCATTATTCACGAGCAAAACTGCGGTCATGCCAAAATCGGGACAATGTGCGTCCCGACTAGAGCCTAGGCGGGACACGGGACATCGATGCTCAAATCGGAACGTCTGGCATCCCTACTTTCAGAAATAATTTCAATCGTAAAAGGATTTTGGCATTTTGGTGAAAAAAAGTCATGTGTTTAAAAATGTAAAAGTGGGACGTTTGGTTTTCGTATTTTATGTTGTCGTTGTGTTTGGGGAATACAACAGGGATTGAAAATTATACGGAATTCTGAAAACTTCTGGTGTTTGTATGTATGTAGGAATGAAGGGATGTACTTTGCCTTTAGTATCACGGCAGACACTATTTATTTAAACTACGAATTTGGTTTTAAAGTTTTTCTGATTCATAAGTTTTGAAACAAACATGCGAGCACTAACATCCCACAAAACAATCCTAATCATAACCACTAAGGTTAGGCAATATACAGTAACTATATACACAAAATGCTTGGTCAAGATTTGCGCTTCTGTGTGTGGAAGTTTACATCGTAATATTTATAGACAACAAAATTAATTAGTTAGTACACCAATTAAACTATAAGTTCATCACTTTAAAACTTGTCTAAACACATACCGTCGGTGAAGATTCATTCTGTCGCAAGTCCATTCAATTGGTAGCTGATGTCGTGGTCGCATCTGCGTTGTCCTTTGCATTAGGTGTGGGTGGTTTGTCACTTACTGTATTCTACTCATGACGTACACTTAGGGGTCGTCCACAAAAGACGAAAAATAAATTCTATTTTTAGAACATTTTGCACTTTTGAAAAACATGTAAATAGAACATTTTACACTTTTAAGAAACATGTGAATAGAACAAAAAGTGTTTTTGAACATTGCAAAATTTTCTATTCACATGTTTTCTAAAAGTGCCAAATGTTCTATTTATAATTATGTTTTTGAAAAGTGCAAAATGTTCTATTCACATGTTTTCTAAAACTGCCAAATGTTCTATTTATAATTATGTTTTTGAAAAGTGCAAAATGTTCTATTTATATGTTTTTGAAAAGTGCAAAATGTTCTACTTACATGTTTTTGAAAAGTGAAAAATGTTCTATTTACATGTTTTTCAAAACTGCAACACGTTCTTTTAACATTACCATGCTTTCGAAAAGCGCAAAATGTTCGTGCAAAATGTTCTATTTACATGTTTTTCAAAACTGCGACACGTTCTATTAACATTAACCTGTTTTCGAGCAAAATGTTCTATTTACATGTTTTTGAAAAGCGCAAACTGTTCTGAAAATGGAATTTTTGCTACGTCCTTTGTGGACGACCCCTAAGTGTACTTCACAAGTAAAATAGTCAGTAACATATACCACCTATAGCTATTGCATAGGACAATACGGAAGCGACCTCGACAGTAGCTGCTTATTAAGTAGACTTGCGACAGAATTGCTTTAAGAATCGTATGGACTTGCGACAGAATGATTTTAGCCCTGCACAGGACTTACGACAGAATGACTCTTCACCGACGATATGCAACATTGCGATGAAGTGCTTTATTTATTTCTATTAATTCGAATTTTCATTTAGTTGTTTTTTTCATATTTCACATTTTCTTAATTTGAAGTGGAATTCGAGTTGTCTGTCCTGTTAGGTACAAAAAATGAATCCATAATTATTGTCATCTTTAGGGTCTGTAGGTCTACAGATCTAGACAGGTATTATAATTATATTGTATGTTAAAGTAATGTCACTGGGATGGCGGGGGGGGGGGGCAGTAAAAGAATGAATATTTGGCGAAAATCATTTATGAACCTTCCCTTTAGTAATCATTACTGTTGAAATAATGAAGTAATGAAACAGTGAAATGCTAACACTTATTCTGTGTACAACTGGAAATACCAAACAAAACATCGTAATTTTGCGGTGTAGAAAATGGAAATTGTATGTGTCCATCTTTCAATACCTATTACCTATGACTTATCCATGCATACTAATGATATTAGATAATAATAAACAGCACTACAACGTATAATTAGACGCATTATTGACCCAATAGGTACTATTATTTAGCTAATTACCTATACCAATTTCAAAGTCGATACTATCCTTTTTTTAATTGTGGTGATATATGCTGACCTTACATAATAAATTAATGCCTTGTACTTACATTCTATTTGTAAGAATTCAAAAGTAAAAAAGCTTTCAAATTATTAGAAATAGGCATACAGGCAAACTGACAGTTGGCTGGATGACTGTTTAAAAAGTTGGCTGTCGATTTGGAACTGGAACTGTAAATACTGTCTGCTACCTACTGCAGCAAAGCAGTTTGTACTAAGTTAGTGTACTTATTATTGTATATAGAAGTACACTTCTTGTAGTATTTAAATCCCAACCGCCCAGCTCCCTGCACAACATTCAACTACAGACCTAACTACTGCAAGAAATGCAGTAGTATTTACTTATTTATTAATCCGTATAGTATTAAATGTTACGCTTGTTAGCGAAAGTATACAGGTATAAATAAACAAGCTCAAGTAGCCACGTCAGCAGTCAAAACATTACGTGTTGTTCATAAATGATGTCATCGAAATATTTCACTTTCTTGGGCTGAAGGCCTCCCTGGCTCAGCACAACCTTTGATGCAAACGGTATTCTTTACCATATGGAATGTCCTCAGTCTCCAAGTGCACCCACGTCCCTTATCTGTGAAGTCTATTATGGACGATTCCTTCTATTTTGTAATAACTACAAACAGTAAAACTTTATTTTAATTCAGTGTGCGTCGATTCTTTCTCAATACTGGCTGCAACTTTCTTCAGTTGAAGTGAAATTAAAATAATTAAACCATTTCTGTAATTTTTCTGTCATCATTGACATTGCATTGTATCCAAATCATTCACATTTTGAGATAACTGAAAAACTTGCTAGCGCATAAAACAGGTACAGTTTATTGTTTTGCAAATACCTATCTTTTTTATTATTTGGTTTTATGGGAGCCTTAACAATAAGATATGCCACTTTAAACTAGAAAAGCCAAATCTAATATTCAAACTTATTAAATACTAGGATCGAAAATGAGTGAAGAAGAGCAGGACAAGACAAAGAATAATGAAAAAGATACCGGCATCCCGAGTAAATTCTTTTGTCTCTGTGGTTATCATACACCCTTTGAACCCAATTTTTTCCGGCATTTTTGCACTCACGTTGGTGAGGGAAATTTCATCTGTCCGTATACGATGCGTAAAAAAGATGCAGCTAAAGACGGCATGCTTCCAGATCACATTATACTGGAGCCGGAGGATGCTATTCCTTCTGGCTACATCCGCTGCCCTCAGTCATATCGCACCCAGCAAAATCTCGAAAACCATGTCAGGACTCACACGGGGGAAAAACCTTTCATGTGCCGCTTTCCTGGCTGTGTGTCATCTTTTTCAATGCTACGTCAGTTGACCCGACATATGAAAGAGCATTCAACGGAAAAAAAACCTAAACCTTACCAGTGCAAGGTGTGTGAAGAGAAATTTACGTCTCGAAAGTCACTGGTGAAGCATTCCGCGACTCATGTTTCCGAAAAAAAGAAACAAAATATCTGCTCCTCATTCTGCTCAAGTATGAATTCAAATTATTTGTTGTGTTTATTAGTATTTGGTAAGACCGTGATGCGGCTGAGGTGAAAACAAGCATTCAATTTAAACATCTTTTGGAATTTTGTTATGCATAAAGTCAGTTCCTAATTCTTAAAAAGTATCTGACCTTTGTGTTTTATATAAATATCTTTTCGTGGAGCTCCTCATAATTTTATATATATTACTATTTAATTACATTTTTATAGACAAAACTTGAGTATTACAAATTATTTATTGCAACAAAAACCAATTAAAGGGTTTTTTATAAGAAAGAATATTACTATAAGATGATTATGTAATACTTCAAAGAATCAATTTTTCCGCACAATGTTTTTTGAATAAATTCAATATTAAGGTAAACTTAAATCAATGTTTCGGTTTCCATGTCTTAACATTATGCTTTATTGACAGGTACATACGTGACGTAATCATTCCATATAAAATGAATATCGTCGTTGAAGAAGCATTCTGTCGTTAGTCCATACGATTCTTAAATTCATTCTGTTGTAAGTCCATTGAATGAGTAGCTGCTGGCACGGTCCCTTTCGCGTTGTCCTATGCATTAGGTGGGGGTGGGATGTTGCTAACTCTGTTGTACTCATGATGTAAGCTTAGAGATCTTCCACAAAAAACTTAATTAAAATCCACATTTTAGGACCATATGGCTTCCCCCCTCCACTTCCATTAGCTTAATCATTGCGTAGATTGCTATTATGAACATGATCTGTCCTCATTAATCAAGTGGATCACTTGACTCCACGAATTTCGTTATTGATGAATAATCATTTATTGTTGCGGTTTGAAATTTTTGTGAACTTTTGTGAAATGTGCAGAGAAAAAAATAATTAATCATGCAGAGAAAAATAATTTCATATGCAGAGAATATTTGGAACATTTAAATGAGTTTTAATGCAGTGAATTATTTAGTGCCTTTGCATAATGTACATAGTTTTTTTATAAGTAGATTAATAATTTTGTACGAAGAGAGAAATTCAAATAGGAAAGCAAAGAGATGAGTGTCGGAAACCTTCAAGACTGGAATGAAAAGAATTCGACAGTACCATTAGACGGTGAATATAATTGTTGGCTCAGTTTTAGTACGCCTACCAATCAAAACCAATTTAAGCCACACATATGCGTGTTTGCATCACTAACGCAGGGGCAGGAGGATGAAGATTGGGAGTTGGAAAAACTATACGCTAGACTGCTTTTGCGACCGTGCACGAATATCGTCACCCCATTGGCTACTTTTAGGACCCACCTGCGTACCCTTAAAGTGACGTCATTTGTAAACGCTCCCAAATCTCTTTGCCTTTTGCGAGGTGTGTATGCACCATAGTAGTAATAGTGGTAGTGTCGTGTGGGTCTGACTACGGAATAGCGCGTGCTAACAGTAAAAATCCGAAACCGTTACCTAAATACTAAGAATTCGAACTTTCGGAAATTAAAACCGGTAATTTCAACGTCATGAAGTGTAATAATTAGTTTAATATTACTTTTAAGTTAGTTTAATAGTAATCTTAGCTCATGAGGTTCATGGTTCATAGGTTTCATGGTACATAGGGTTCATGGTTCATATGAAGGTTCATGGTTTAGTAGTACCCTAATACGAATTGGATCCGCCGGCGACAATTAAGACACGGGCCACAAATAGGCACCCTCACCCTATATTGTAAGAATGGGATTTTTCAATAATAGAATTTAATGAGCAAACCAAAAATTAGTCTCTATCAACAGCCAGGTATATATTTTATTTGTTAATAGAGTAGGCCCATATTCATAAACTCATATAATTCAAAAACGATTAAACATTTATATTACTGTACGGAAGATTAATTAATTTTCCACAAAAAAAAATAATAAACATGCACTCGAGAACACACAACACACCCACAAAATCAGCACGGGTCAATGTCAAGTTTCGTTTTGGCATTTGGAAATACATTTTCCAATTCATTTGCAAGAAAATGGAATTCTCGATCAAGCCAGACGTCCGTCATGAATCTACACCTATAGGGAATTCGGCTCACCAACATAGTAACATGCAAAGATGCTACACTAGGAATAGGTCCAAAATTGCGTTTTCGTAAATAATTAACTGCACTAAAGCTCACAAAATAAATGGCTTCTAAATTCAAATGCAATGTTTTTAGTTTCGGAAAGGTGTTCTGAATGTTAAAGTTTATATGTGACGGAAATACATCCAAACCAGAAGTGGATGTAGGGGTAAGGATGAGTTTTCCAACTTTCGGTAAGACTGCTGGCCACTTGATTCCTCTGAGTGTGTCCCCATTGTAATTTTCGAAACAAATATACTCAAGCGTGTCCCAACTGCACTCAAGTATTTGGTTAATTACTCGCACAAAACACATTCTGCTGTCTTCGCTCTCAGAGATGAGCTTGGCAATCCCGAAAAAGCAGATAGAAAGTGCTGTAAATTTAGTTGGAGGCATATTCCGAGTTTGGCGCTCTTTCTGTGAAATCTGGGACAGAGCAGTCTCAATCATTTCAATATTGTCAAAATTAAAACTTGGCTCATCATTTGTATTGATGTTGAATCGTCGAAGAAGGTGCAGTCGATTTACTGGCTTTATTAGGAAATGAAAATGGGCATATTTCAGCTCAATGTCTTGTAAATGAGGTGAAATGGAAATTATCTTTTCTAAAATTGTTCTTGAAGAAACTTGAAATATAAGCTTATTCAATTTAGTATTTTTTCTAAGTTTTATATCTCTTAATTCCGCTAGGACACTTTCTCCACTTGAAAGTAGTCCACAAAGATCAGAATTACTTCCCGTATCTTCATAACCTTCTGTGCTACGTTTTTCTAGATTAGCCGAAAGAGTGAATTTTTCTAAATTAGGAGCTTGCACATTCAGAAGAGTTTCTACATTTTTCATTAGAGTGAGCTCGTCAAGAAGTCGAGGGTACTTTACAAAGTCAAAATATAAACTTCGGATATGTTCCCCAAACTCGTTAAGAAAACTCTGCACTTGTGGAATGTCCAACGTCCCATATATGATAGCAAATCTGTTAATTGGAAATGTATCTTTGGACAAACTACCTCCCGCATCGCCACCGCCATCCGAATAAGTTGTCTTCAAAAAAGATGTTAGCTTCGATAAGGTGAACTTTGGTGAGTAAATGCGGGACCCAGTCCATCGCTGTGCATGGGCTTGATGATCAGGGCTGTACTCAAAATTTAAACAGTAAAAGTCGTTCCTTTTTAACAGTTTCGTTGACACGGTCCTCCATTTGTGGGAGACAAGTCTACAGCGGAACAAAGTGTCTCTATCCAGCCAGCTTAGGATTTGTTCCAAAATCTGAAAATTTATAGAAGTAAATTGCAGCTTATTTATTTTGTTCATTATAATGATAATAATTATTAATTAACTTAAACTTTTACGTTCTTTTAATGTAAATTATTTGAAAACTCATAATTTAAGTTGGCGTTAAACTTACGTGGTCGATTGACAACGCAAAATCCTGTGCTGAGATTTCGTCACCTATGAAAACTCGAGAACGGATTAAACTTGAACTGAGAGACTCTGGTGTTCGTTCCAAGGAGTTTCGTGCTACTACTCGTCTCAGTAACGGTTCCGAAGCCGACAGCTGATATTTTCCTTGTGAAAGCATCTATAAAATTGATTAAACACATTCATTACTTATTTATAAAATGTCAGACATCGTGATAAAGTAAAAAAAAATTAATAATTAGGTTGGTAAGAAATATCATTTTTACTTGCATGATTTTTTACTTTTTGTATGAAATTTAAAAGTTGTGTAATTTAATACTTTAATCACTACAATAATAACTTTATTAGTAATAAAATAAATAACTAAACAAATATAATTTAGGTTCATTATTCATTAGTTGCTTCCAATAAATATGTAAATGACAGCAATTATTAAAAGGAAGCATTTAATTAGAAGTAATTAATATTGCTTAATTTTCTCACCTTTGTGCTTAGAAGATACCTTCACCTAAGTTAAGTACTCTCAAATAAATTGTCACCAATGCTTTTACTTTTATAAATGTTTGAGTGTGATTTTTATTAATTTACAATAATTATTTTAACTCAAATTATATAACTCCGTGACTCAGTTCTGTGACTTACAGATAAAATGTTTGACGTAAAATCAACACATTGGTATTTATATATAGTTGCGCGAACAACTTCAGATTGAAAATGCGCTTCAATTGAAAATCAAAATTATATAGGAGGTGTAAGTATGTGAGGTTGATATTTTAACTTTTTTAGCTATGAACTTTTGACGAGGAAAACAAAAATATATAATGCTGAGGATAGGATGGCGAAGCGCAGAATGAAATTACAACTGACTAATTACGCAGAAAGTCTAAAAATATTTGTTTCTGAATTTTTCATATTTTGTTAAATATAATTATTTTTAGATTTCTTTATATTTCTTCCTTCAGTGAGTTATTGTTATGGTGATACTGGAAATAGAAATGTTCGTCGTGCCTCGTATAGTCGTACATATACTGTCTAGACCGCAACATGTGACTCGTTTAGTTGATTGCTACATGAAAGTTCATTGCCACGTGAAAAAAAGGGTTAAAATAAAAATGGGAATTACTGGAAAAGTACCGTTCACTTCATTTGCGCGTAAGTACCCATTACCCTTTTCATATCCAAAGTTGTGATTACTTTATCCTTCCCCTATAATTACTCCTTCAGAATGTTAAAGTGCTTACAATAACATTATTGCTTTTATTTTCTGTAGTGTTAAAGCTAAGCTTTACAGCAGAGCATTAAACTACATACACTCATACAATAATAATTATACAATTGTACATATCGCCTGTGAAGAACCAAAATGACCCATATCCAATTTAAGCTAGAATCAAACTGAGCTATGTCATAAAAACAAAATGAGGAACATTCGTAAAATGTTAATTACCTGTTTTTAAAAAGTGTGAAATTTTCTATTTACATAGTTTTGAAAAGTGCAAAATGTTATGTTTACAAGTTTTTGAAAAGTGTTAAATATTATATTTACATGTTTTTGAAAAGAGCAAAATGTTCTATTTGAATTTTTTGAAGACATGTTTCAATTTTTTTGTAGATAGTGGATATTGGTTTTAGCTACAAATGGATATGGGTCATTTTGGTTCTTCACAGACGATATATAAAAGCGTCATTCTAGCAATACTGCTGGCAATGTTTCCTAGTGCTATAAAATTACTTTTCTTCCGCCAGTCATCAGCTCCAGTTGCAGTCGTACTTAAAACTTAAAAGTATAGCTGAGTTGCGCTCTGACTCTAAAAGTAACCGTGGGTAAACTATACATTAATTGACGTAATTATCATTGACATTTCTGCTGGCCAGGAGGCAAGAAGGTTATGAGCGAGGGTCAACAGTTTAAGCTTATGAGAATAATATTTTTGCTAATTAAATATCATCAGCGGATGAGTCAAAATTGCCTATATCCAATTTAAGCTAGACTCAAAATGTGATATGTGAATCTAAGCACTAACTGCAAGATAAGAATTTGAAGCAGTTGATTTAAACTTCATCAAATTCTTATCGGTAGGTAGGATTCACAGGTTAAGTCGATTATTGATGTCCTGCAATTTTTAAATTTACGCAATGTTAAAATGATGTAATTGGGATGGCAGGAGGTTTTTAGGATAATAATAATTTGAAGGACATCATTTATAGACCTTTTATTCAATGATCATTGCTTTTAAAAGAATATGCACTATGACGATCTGTCGTGTACAAATTGTATTTATGAATTTATTTTTGCATTGGCCTTTCAAAGCAAGAAGTTTAAACATAACGTATTGGGTGTGAAGGTTTGGACAAAAAAATTTAGCTGTTTATTTATTCGATTCAATTATGCACTTGCCAAATCACCTGTTTCAATTTGCATTTACACTAATAGGGATTCTCTGTACAATTGAATTTCATCTAAGTCACAGCCTTTACAAACTGAGCCTATGTTGTTTATATTCAAACCCCCAATTTTGGGCCAAGTACACTCATAACTACGAATTGATGTGAAGCAAATGGACTTTCCGTCAAAATTCTGCCCTTCAAATAGCATTCAGTTGGCTGTGCCAGTCGCAGCTAAAGATTTTATTGGTAATGGTATATCTGCCATGGTCTCGGTGGCAAAGATCTCGTCCCCAAAATAATAAGCCCCAGGGTAAAAGCTGATGGCGTTTGTCGCAGTGTTTTTAGCTGCAAAGTGCCGGAGTGATTTCACTTTTGCCATATTGTAAGAGCTACATATTGTATTATTTGTCCCATTGCCAAGGTATGTACTATATGGTTGATAACCACAAGTGCGATTTTTAAAAGTATTAATTTGCTAATGGTAACTATAAACTGGTGCCATACTTAGTTTTAGTTGACCAGAAAATAAATTCCTAATTCTTTAGCACCCTTTAGCTCCTACAATTTTCGATTCGGTGTGATTACTTCTGAACGTTCTCTCGTTAGACTAAGAAGCACTGTCAAAGTCAAAATTACAGTTGCAAGTTTCATTTGAGTTTGTCTCAACAACGTCATAGTAACTTGAATAGGAAATATCTAAAAGTAATCTAGTAGTAATTTAGGGGCGCAATTTTTCAACAAAGGTTTAAAAATTTAAAAAGACCGGACCAGTAAAATCTGGTCTGGTCTGGTCTAGTCTGGTCTAGTCTGAGGATTTCGGACCAGACTAGTATTTTTTGGACAAGACCAGACCAGATTATACTTTCCTGGTCCTACCATATCTATTATTTTTAAGAGAATTTGACGGGAAAATTTTTTATTTTGCTTTTTTTGTTGAATTTCCTACGTATATGTATATTTATATATTATATTCAAAATAATTTTTTAAAGTTGAGTGATATGTTTTTTCCGAAAAATCTGGTGCAAAATTTTAGGGAAAATTTCTTAAGTAATTTTTTGTTTTGGATTTCCTGGTCCAACATGGTCTGGTCTAGTCTAGTCCGGCCGTCGGACCAGACCATATGGTCTGCCAGTCCGGTGATGTCGGACCAGACCAGACCATATATAAAACCCGGACCAGACCAGACCATTTCGATCACTAATTAAAATATACATCAAAATTTGTTATGTTAATGGAAACACTGATTGTAAATGAGAGGTGCAGATGCAAACAAATTTACATTGACAGTGTTTGATACCTTAAAAATGTTCGATTTGGATATTTTTGGAATTTTCAAAATATTCTATTTACATCCTTTTCGGATTCTATTAAAATGTTTGTGTAGATAGAGCAATTTGGTTTGAGCTACTATTGGTTTAAATGGTAAGTCATTCAGTTTTAGTTTTCTGTGAGAATTTCAAAATTACATTGTGACATCATTGGATCAATCAAACAGAATTATTCTCCTCAGCAATTCCCTCAGTGTGCACTGGGGTGAGGGTGGTAATTTTAA
Source organism: Dicyrtomina minuta (assembly GCA_949802685.1). Classification (NCBI taxonomy): domain Eukaryota; kingdom Metazoa; phylum Arthropoda; class Collembola; order Symphypleona; family Dicyrtomidae; genus Dicyrtomina; species Dicyrtomina minuta. The sequence goes on along the minus strand of OX461810.1, from coordinate 80,686,718 downwards.
GTGATTTGGTAAGTACCGTATTTCCTCTAATAGTACGCGGGTCTCTAATAATGCACGTAAAACGAGTATGGTCATCTCCTCCCTAAATAAGAGTGAGGGAGGGAGATCATACCTGAGTTTACCACATCCCGTCGCCATATGCATCTATGAAACTCCTGAAAAATTATGGATTATTTCAATCCCTATTTCAAATTTTGATAATTTAATGAATCGAATAATGAGGGTGTGAAAGATGGTAAGGGTCAGATGGTAGTATATAAGTTAATAAAAGGGGGTGTTCCACCACTCCGGAGGAGGCCGGAGACCTATGAAGATGAGGGGAGGGAGGCTCAACTGAAACTCCAGTCGAGGCACTCCAGCATAGCTACAGATGGTAAGAATGCAAATTTTTATTATTTTAATTTTAAATGCATAATTTATATAAACTTGGATTTATGCTTAATTTTATAAGTAAGAATTCCAAGGGCAGTGTAGCTCGGTGGCTGAGGTCAAGGCTGAGGATAATGTCATCCACGGCCATGGCTTCGCCACCACGAGCTCCCGACTCCCTGAGGGACTACGGAATCACCTCGACCGTTGATGGCAAACGGAGCGAGTTTACGGTCGGGTGATCCATGGTCCCCCAGACAATTCGGTCTGCCAGGGTAATTTTTGCCGATTGCATTTTTGCTACCAATGATGAGGAGGAGTGGAGAGGAAGAAGACTTATGTATTTTGCTTCTATTTGCAGGAGGACAAGCCGGCGTGAAGGTTGCGGGCCTGGAGGATTGGCTTCATCCTCCGACGGTCCCCGGCTCCAACGCCGCTGGACGGGACGGACAAGGGACTGTGAGAAGCGCTTGTATTTCCGAGCATTCCAGACGGCAAGCGCTTCATGTCCCCGCCATCCCAGTTCAGCAGCAACGACTTGTCCTGAATTTTGATGAATGAAGGTGAGTTTTATATTTTCATTTAGGTTAATTTTATTTTGTTTATTTTTCAGGAGGGTCGTTGGGGAAGTGGTGCTGACTCCGTGCCCAGCAACCACATCCAGCCCAGAAAGGACGGAGAGGTGCGGTGGAGAGTGTCCGGGCCACAGAGGACGGTATGCCACGGACACACACCGCACCATTACCACCAGTCCAGGCCGACCAACGACCCTGAATTTTGGGTGCCAATCAGGTAAATTTGTTTATTTCTACATTTTATTTTAATTAGATTTTAATTTTATTTAGTTTAGTTAATTTTTCCAATTAGGTTAGTCGGGGAGGTTGGGCGGACGATGGCAAAGCCATGTTGCAGGGAATGGCGAACAGTGTCCCCGCTCCACCGTCCACTCCAACTTGGAGGACAAACCCGCAAAACACAGCAAGAGCTGCGGGTTCGAACCTCCCAGTCTCCCCTCAATTTTGGACATGTTTTTAATGATTTTTGCCTACTTTGATGTATGAACAGAAGTCCCTAAATTACGTCAAGCGGGTTCAGGGAACCACTGCTGACGACTAAGGAATGAGCCGATGATTAAGATGCAAATTATGTTAACTTAATTTTATGTTTGTTAATTCTAGATTCCATGGTGGAAGGTATGAGAATCAATAGGAGGTTGCCAATATAAATGAGAACACTCAACGATCGAAGATGAGAAGGTAAGTTTAACGGATAAATATTTATATTAATTATTAAATCAAAAGAAAAAGGATAAATTCAAATTAACTGAAATATTTCCCTTCCGACATATGGTCGGGGGCCACAACTGAATAATAATTATTAATTAATGTTCTTGTTTTTGTTTTTGTTTTCAGGTTTTCGTCCAAATGATTTACAATATAATAGATTACAAAATAATGATTTATAACTGATACGCTTACGGATGCCACGGGCGTGGCATCTGAGATTTCCAATTCCGGTTCCAGGTTGATTACAGGTAATTTACAATATATAATTTTGAATCTTATAATTTATATAATTTGGTCCAATTGACCTCACATTAATTTATAACAAACTTAAGAAGAACTCGTAGAGAGGAATCGCGAACACGGTAAACACCATGAATAAGAATAGAAAAATATAGAAATTATCAGATTTTCTTTCTTTCTTGATTTTAGGATCTTTTTGATGGCACCAACAGGAGCCATGGGGACAATCCCCTTTTGCTGTTCTTATTCCTTTCGGAGTTTCCATGTTCCTCAATTCCTTTCTATTCATTTTTCTATCAATTTTCCAGAAGGGAAAATTGAAAAAGAAATTAAAGATTTCGAAGGATTTTTGGAAGAATTCGTGTCGGAGACCCTCTCTTCTTCGCGGCGTGATTCATTCTGCCTTAGCTAGTTCGCCTCCGCTCCTTCATCGCTTCGTCTCCTGTCGCCTCGGGAAGCATCATTTAATTCCTTTTGTGGCTCATAGACGCTGTGTGGTGGAGGGCTGCGAGTTTCATTTATTTTATTATCTCCTTCCATGGATCTTCCTCACTCTCTGTCAGATGGCCGATGCTGTCTGGAGAATGTGAGGAGAATCTGTGGGAGGACGTGTCGTGATTTCGATTCCTTTCTCATCATCCCCTCGTAGGGCTCCGTGTCCTCACGGAGGGTGGTATCTGAAAAGATTGGAAAAGAAAGCACGGCACTCAATTACATTTTAACTTTTATTATTATTTTGAATGGACCTTGAAATTCGGAGCTACTTATTTTCTGAAGGAATAAAAATTTCGAACTCTGGACCTGTGGAATTTTGGAATTAATTCATTTTTATAAGCTTTATTTAGTCATACTTGCCAAAATTCATTAATGTCATAAATTCGCATCTATAAAATTTTACTGGACTTGGAATGGAAATTATAAGAATATCTAATATGCTTCCTATGACTTAATTAGAATGCATGGCGAAGCTTTCTCTAACAAAATAATAATTTTTAGTAATTAAACAATAACTTGGCAAATTTCCTTAAGATCCTATGGCTTAATTATTTATGCATAGCGATCTGATTCTCATCTTAGTTAATTCATATTTCATTTGAAAACGCAAAGCTTGTTAATTAATTGGATAATTCATGTCTTCTAAGCTATTCTAACTATGCCTAAGAAATATCCTACGGCTAACTTTCTAATGCGTAGCGATACGACTATTCTAAGCATCTAATTCTAGATTCGAACATCAAAAGAGATAATGGGAAACAAAATGAAAACGGAGTAGTTATTACTTCTTTAACTAATTTACGTAGAGATTTTAAGTTCATACAAATGCCGTTCCAAAACAAAGACATAACTTTTTTTTTTTTTTTTTTTGTTGAGATCATAATACAATAAAAATTTTTAACGTAGAGATTATTTTCATAAGTCTTATATTTATTAACGGAGGTAAATTTTTATCTTTAAAGTAAACACCACGGGTCTTGAGACTATTTAATTTCACCGGGTATTTTAATTTAGCTCAATATTTATCAGAAGTTATTTTCTTTAAAGGGAAAATTTAATGGGGACGAAGGATCCTCGCCAGGGGAGGGATGTCTTCTTCGTCGATCATGGGATCTTCATGATTTGGAGTTGGATCCACTGCCGGCGGATCTTGGGGATCCTGTGGTTCGGGAATTGGTTCTTGGGGATCTTGGGTATGAATCAGCGGGAGAACATGCTGTATCGGTGCTTCTGGAGATGCTTGAGGCATGGGTAGATGTAAGTTCCCCTGTATCGCAGCCAATCTCAAAGGTGCATACCACTCAGTCTCTTCGTTATCCAATAATCGGACTGGGGGTATAATCGCTGGGACGAATACGATTAAAGTCTCTGTCGGGATTACGGGAGCAAAGCTTCCCGGTCCCGATTGGAATTCATATTCCAGACGCACGTTGAGATTGTTAACGTGCATGGCTAAGAGATCTCGAAGTCCGTAAGGGTTATTTGGTCTCAGAATTGTGTTAATTTTCCCAGGTCCCATCCATAATTCAAATCCCGGAATGACTTCGAATAAGATTCGATATGGAAAATTGGATCTGGGATCCCTTACCAGCGTTTGAAAGCGATGCTGTAGATAGACTTGGTACACCGTTGCAAGTGCCAAGGTCCTAACCGATCTGGCTTGCATCTGGACATGGGGCATGATTGGTCTTGGGTTATCTGCGAAAGCCGGGACAGTGATTGTGGTGGGGTTCGGATTTCGAACATTCAGTCCCCCGTGTCCTATTTGAGTGGCTTTTTCCTGCGTCTTCATATTTACCCGTAAAGCTGCTACATCTGCCGCTGTTGGTAATTTGTAGCTAGTTGAGGTGGATGGATTGATCGAGGGCCCTGGTTGAGCGGTTGCCAATCGACGTGAGGATTGATCATCTGTAGGGGTAGGTGACGTGGGAGCCATAGGAGCGGGTCGTTGGATACGTTCCGCCCTTTTGGGGAAAGGAATTCCCCGTCTTTCGTAATCTTGACGAATAAAATCTCTATCTCTCTTACGTTGATCAGCCCATGACATTTTCTTTGGTCCTCGTGAGTAGGGAGAATATCTGCTTTGCTCGGAATAATTTAGAGGAGGTCGCCCACCCAATGCTGCAATACCCCTGGGTTGTCGGCTTACTTCGATGGAGGCATCCGGCGTTTTCTTTGATGTCGGAGTACGACCTCCCGTCGAAGTCAGATCATAATTTCGGCCGACGACCTTAGGCTTTCCTCCGGATGTAGATGGTTTTGGTACATGCGTGAGGAGCGGCTGTGGGGCTTTTGAGCCTGATTTTAATAGATGAGGGCCGGAGCTTGACGGAGTAGCTGATTTTGCTGCCGCAATAGCAGCTCTGGCCAATTCTGCTGTGATCTTCTGAGCACTGATCACTGGGTGGGGCGGTGGAGGTGCAACGGATCTTCGTACGTTGGAGGGGCCTCCCATCTGAATCACCGTATTGTTGGGTGAAACTGGGACATATTTCCATTGATATCCGGGTCGCCCTTGATTTTTGGCTCTGTAACCCGGTTGTCTTTGTCTCATACGGGCGTGTTTATTTCGGAGCAGACGTTTTTCTACTTCGTTTTTCTTTCTTGGTCGTACCGGGACCCATTCCATATTCGGGTCGTGACTTACGGGGCGATTTTTGTTGGTTCGCCAGCGTTCCCGCTTAACACGTTTTTGTGGAGTTCGTGAAGGTTGAGGACGCGGTGGCGGAGCTTTTGATGAAGTTGAGGGCGTTGGGACTCTTGGGCCCAAAGAGACTCTTGGCGATCTTTTTGCGAAGCCTTCTTTAGACGGGTCGTATGCCCTCTTTATTACGTCTTCAATTCGCTGTTTTTCTTCATCTGTATCAGCGGTTGTTTCTGCTGAGGATGACGATGAAGAATGAGTGTATGCTCCCTTTGGTATCTTTTTAATTTTTGGTTTTTCTTCATCGGTGTCAACCTCGGTTGATTCTATGGAAATGGACGACGATGAAGATGGGGTCAGCTTCCGCTGTTTGTAGGGGTCATACGAATATTTGACTGCCTGTTTTAATTGATCCCTTTTTGTTTCTTCGGAATCGGAAGATGATGAAGAAGATGACGAAGAGCTTGAGGATGATGAAGACATCTAATTAGAGAAAAGGAAGGAAGAGAAACTGGAAATGATTAAATCGTTCACTTGTGAAAGTCAATATTTTTCTCCTCCTATGAAGCACTGATTAATTTTATGTTAAAATGAGTTCAAACGTCGATGTTTCACCGGTGTTTGCATTTTAATTAGTGTTTTTCACTGTAGATTTTAACTATTTTTAAATTAAGTTTCTGACCCTGAAGGGATCAGAAGGGAAAATCTCATTAATTAATTGTAGTGATCTCTTTTAATTTTTATGATCTCTGTTTTGGAGGTTCGCTCTTGAACCGACAAAATTTGTAGCGGTGGCCACCACCGCAATGACCGCAGTGCCTAACTCTTTTCTTTTTAGGCGGTTTAAAAAGGGGGCAGTCTCTAAAGATGTGCCGAATATCCCCTTTTATTGACTGTTCCCTACAATTCGGACATTCCCTAAGTTTTGAACTAAATTTAGTTTTAATGACCACATTCTTAAGATTATTTGGTCGCTCGTGGGCTTGGCCTTCGGCGACTAGGTTATTTTCTTTTTGCGCGGAGGTGGAGGCTGAAGGAGCTTCCGAGTCTGCATTAATTTTTGAAGGGAATTCCGGATCTGGGTCCCAATTTACGGTGTTCGTAGGGCTCTGTGGTGAGATTCTGAGCTCCTGGGTATCTGGTCCTAACCAGAAATCTTCTTGATCGGAGGGCACATTTCCCTCGTCACTGTCGCTGAGTGATATCTCCATTCATTGCTGCGATATAGGATTTTCATTCAATTAATCTTACATCCTACCTAATTTTTAGAGATATTATTTTAATTTTGATATGTTTTTATTTTTATAATTTCTTTATGATAATTTAGTATGGAGGTTCAGGAGTGGGATTCCGCATATGAGCATTAGTTTCCCAGTGAAATACTTTTGTTGGAAATAATCAGGGATCCAATGCTCATATGAAAATCGCAATCCTGAATCCCCTCGTAATTTTATACTAAGGGTTCGAATTGTTTGGAAGGGAAATTTTATTTTTAGAGAATTACTGAGTATTTAAGTTTTTATTCTGAATCTGATGGTGATGGGAGGAAGTGAGAAATATTGTCATGCATTCTTCCCATGCACTTTATCATGCTGTTGATTAACCGAATTGATTTTGTATTTTCCTTCCGGGTGGTGGGAGAGGAACTTGGTTCCTTTTCTCTATTTTTACGGGGTTTCGGAGGGGGATCTCTCCCTTGAGCGGCCGAGCTAGTGCCTTGTTCAGGGGCTTTTGAAAGTGCTCTTCTCGATCGAGTTGCTACTCCAGGTCGACGATCACTGTCCGTTAGGGTGCGAGGGGTAACCTCGCGATTCTTTCGCCGAGTTTTCTTTTTCTTACGGCTTACAGATTCTTCGTCTGTGTATGAGCTGGGATCCTCAGTCGTTTCTACCTGTGATTCTACTGTTTCGCTCTCGGAGATCTGTTGAGCTTCGTCTCTTTTTGGAGATTCAGTTCTAGATTTTCTCTGAGTGGGGATTGCGTTGACCCAAAAACTTTCACTATTTCGCTTCTTTCTAGGAGATTTACTTGGGCGAAAGTTTGACTGAGGTTCCCTACTTGGGGCAGAATTGGTATTTTCTTTTCTGCGATGCATACTCCTTGGTGGAGTGTATTCTCTAGCTTCACCAAACTGTGAAACTGGGTTGTTAGGAGGGGATGGGGTTCTCTCTCCGCTGACTCTGGTAGGTGGGGAGTTTTTGGATGAAGAAGTCTTGTCCCTACTCCTATTCGGATCACTGTGAGTGTAATCCCTATGGGATAAATTTATGTTTAAATTAATATCTTGTCTTGGAGAAGGTTGAGTGGAAGTTTGATTTTCCTGGAATCTAGTTCTGGGTGATTGACTACTTGAGTGTGTCTGAATTCTACTTTCCCTGACCTGCGAATCTGAGGGGTCAACGTGAGAAGGCGAATTTATATTCGCACTTCCGTGATTGCAAGAATCTTCGGCGCTCTGAGGCGGAAGTGGAATATTTTGAGTTTCCCCAGTCCAAGAATATTCGGGACACTTGGGAAATTGGTTTTGGTCTTCCCTGAGACTAGGTTGATTCTGAGCCGTGGGGCTCGGAATCTCTTCAGCGAGACTAAGATTTTGCGGGGTACTATTACGGTTGGAAGTGGCTGAATTTTGAGTTGAGGGGTTGTTTCGAATTGCCGGCGAGGTTATTGCTCTTGGTTCTCTACCTTGTATGTGGTGTGAAACTTCCCCTCTACCTAAGCTTGGATTCGAATTTTGACTACTCTCGGTACTCCACGGGAGTAGTTGATTTTCAATTTCAATATTGTTTTGCATACGCTCAAATCTTTTTCTAATATTTTGAACTGTATTTTTATTGAAAGAATAATTTAATTTTAATTTCGTAGGTTGTATTATTGAACTGTGAGGCGTTCCAAGTGGTTCGTTCCTCGAAAAATTTTGGGGGCTGGTATTTCTTTCCAAACCGGCGAAGGAGCAAGTGCCCTCCATGCGGGTGAGGGAAGGAATTTCAGCGGAATAAGGAAGTTCGAAGTCACCTTCGGAAATCCTTTGAGTGGGGATGTCTTGATGATTGGAGCCTGCAAGAATGTTGTGGCTGCTCATCTCATCATCAAAGACCTGAGTTTCCTGTCTATCATTTTGAACTGAGCCTGCAAGAATGTTGTGGCTGCTCATCTTATTATTATGATTGACAGGTGCGCCTTCGTGGCTAGAACTCTCGGAACTGCTTAAGCCACTAACGGCGCCGGGAAGTCGGATTGGGCCAGTGGAGCTCGAAGCATCGCTTAGTGGAACTCTCTCTGGTTGTACAATTTTCTCCAGATCTGATGGAGATGCTAATGAAGATGTTGAAGATTTGTCTGAAGTTTGGACCCGATGTGTACATCCATCTGGGTCTTGAGAATTAATATTCAGACCATCCCCGACATCACCCCCAGGCGTTTTACTAAACGCCGACATATTAACGAAGGATGGACGCGAGGGTCCAATGTGCGGGTCAGCGATGTCAGGATTGAGTGTTGTGGGTGGAGGAGCGCGGACATTCCAAGAGGAATGAGAACCATCCGTACTTCTCATGCTTTGTAGGTGAGGGTGTGACGCATCTGTGTCGTCACATCTCGGTAATTTGTCTGAAGGTGGAATATGTTCCATCGGGGTTTCGACAGGAGGATCTGCCGAATAATTGAAATCCCCACGGGGTAATACATCTACTATGGGGGTTCCATTTATTTGAGGTGGATCCTCAGTGGGATCGAGACGGGGCTCCGCGAGGAAGACCTCTTCCGCTGGGACAGGCCGTAAGTCGTTCAACCAGTCGGAGTCAACGGCGGATTCCTCCGGAGCGGGCAGGGGTTCGCCTGTAACATATTTACGTAAATTATGGCCGTGGGTCAGGCGAAGCTGACGTTCTGGCAAGAAAATATTTATGTCGACGTTGTGTGGACATAGGAAATACGAATGTATATTTTCATTAACACTATAAACTTTGTAAGGCCCCGTGTATTTCATAATGAATTTTGATTTGGTACCGGCTGGACGCGTGTAGTTGCGCTTCCAGACTAAGTCGCCGATTTGAAATCTTACAGCGGGATGCCTTTTATCAAACGCTAATTTTCTCTTTAATTGACTCTCACAAGAGTTTTGAAAGGCTTGCATACGAACGCGAAACATTTCGCCGATGCGTACCTGTTGCTGTTCCAAATCCCACTCGGGATTCATATGATCATCTAATAAATTTAAATTACGATTTGGAAGGCTGATGCCATGAAGAAGAAAGTAAGGAGTGAACTTGGTACTAGAATGAGGTGCACTATTATAAGCATTCTGAACTGCTGGAAGTTTTTCGTCCCAGTAACGCTTATCTTCAAATTGCAACTTCTTGAGAATGCTGCCGAAGGTGGAATTAACGCGTTCACAGAATGCGTTTGATGAAGCATGGTATGGAGCAATGGTGATTCGTGTAATATTATGTTCTAAACAAAACTTGAGATATTCTTTAGCTATGAAGGCACCTCCATTGTCAGAGACAATGCTCTTCGGATGATGTTGTTGGACGAAGGGTATGAGGTGCTTGGCGAAATCTTCCCAACTAGTGGAACGACAAGGAAAAAGCCAAAGAAAACGAGTGCATTGATCGATGATTGCTAGAATATATCTATGTTGTCTAAAAGTTTTGTCCAGAGGACCCATATGGTCCACTGAGATCCTATGAAATGGAACTTGAGGTGTGATCATGACATGCAGTGGTCCCTTATTCTTTCGGTTGATCTTTGCGAACCTTTGGCAAGTTTCGCATGTGCGGCACACATTTAAGATTATTTTATGCATATTGAAGAACCAGAATTTGTTCTTGAGTATCTGAGAAATTTTGTCACTACCTAGGTGAGATTGTTTATGGAAATCCTGGGCTGCTTCCTCCGACAAAGGATATGGAAGTACGGTTAGTCACATCGGACCTAAGGGGTCGTAGTTGATATGTTGTAGGAGCCCTTCTTCTGTGAGCTGATAATCCTTCCTGTATTTATTTTCGCCTTCGAATTTATTAGCCCTATCTTTCTCTAGTGACTTTATGATCTTGAGGCATCGGGGATCGAGCTTCTGGCTAGCGACGATCTCGTGGTCCAAGTCAAGGGTGGCGAGGTTCGGATGAACAATCTCGGCATCCCGAAGACTACGGAGGTGAACAGTGGTTTCGGGCTCTCCCGGATTTTTCCATTCTTGATTTGGGAGATCTCTTGGTGGTCTGCTTAAACCATCGGCCATTTCATTATTCTTGCCTTTGATGTGGTAAATTTTGATGTCGTAGGAGCTCAATTTGAGACTCCAACGAATGAGTCTTGAATTTACTTCAGATGTCTTGAGGATGGATGTCAACGCAGAATGGTCGGTGTAGACATGGATTGTCCTGCCCAACACTAGGCTGTGTTGTTTGGCAAGACCATGGATAATCGCATAGCACTCTTTATCAGGAGTGGACCATTTTAGCTGCGGACCGGTGAGTAGATGTGAATGACAGGCAAGTGGCCTTCGGTGACCATCGATCTTTTGTACGAGACAAGAGCCAATGCAGAAATCACTGGCGTCCGACCATAGTTCCAATTGACCATGGGGGACTGGAAAAGCGAGTAGCGGAGCTCCAATTATGAGCTGTTTAAGCGTGTCAATGGCGTTGCGACAAGCATCATCAAAATTGAATGGAGCATTTTTCATAAGCAGTTTGAAAAGCGGACGAGCCACATGAGAATACCCATTGATCATACGACGGAAAAAGTTAGAGATCCCTATAAACCTCCTAATCTCTGTAGTGTTCCTGGGATACGGATACTCGACAATAGCCTTAACTCTCTCACTGTCGATCCCTATGCCTTCTGCACTAACCCGATGACCCAAGAAAATAATGGAGGGGAAGCCAAAGAAGCATTTGGTCGGCTTCAATTTAATATTGGCTTTCAAGCAAGTAAATAAAACCTGTTCTAGCCTCTCAAGCATCTGGCTAAAGCTAGAGCCACCGAAGCTTGTGTCGTCGACGTAAGAGGCTAAAAAGTCACAAAGAAGTGGAAACCAAATTTTATTCATTATTTGTTGGAACAAGGTTCCAGAATTTAAGAATCCAAATGGAAGACTAAGGGGTCTAAATACTCCCATATGGTTAATATAGGCGAGAAGATTTTGGGAAGCTTTATCAAGCCCGATCTGTTGATATGAATTAGCCATATCGACATTACAGAAGTGGGTACAACCGAAAAATTTAGCAAATAAACTCATTAAATTAGGTATGGGAGCTGCTATGGGTTTAACCCGCTTATTGATGTCCCGATAATCTATTACTGGGCGCCAATCATTGACACCTTTCTTTACCACTAACATTCTTGATACTGTGGAGCTTTGACATGGTTCAATGCTTTTACGTGCGATTCCTGCCAAAGTTTCGCGTTCGACTACCTCCATGAATCTCTGAGACATAACTGTTGGATTGTGAATCATGGGAGATTGGTCTAACATTTCAATACTAGCTTCCAAGACTTGACCTGTTAAGGGATCCTTTACGGTCTCATGAAAATCTTCGGGTTGCCACCCGAAGACCTTATGAAATTTGCTGAGGAGATCCCTAAGCTGGTCTTTCTCTTCAGGTGCCAATTTTTCATAAATTTTAAATTGCTGAAATTCCTCGTCGGTGAGCGCTTTGCTCCCTTCGACGGAGGATGGCACAGGCGTTATTTTTGGAGTGCTTGGGAATTGCTGTTGATCAGTATTTAAATGAAGCATGCGTAATTTATGGTGATTGGGTGGAATAACTCGATAGGTAGTCAGAGCAGGCTGAATTGGGAGAATGATATCTTCAGGGTCGGAATTAATGAGGTGGCAAATGCCATGACCGTTTTCTATTCTTAAGGCGGGTTCAAGGACTTGAAGCCCGAATTTTTGAAATAAAAGATTATTGGGTTCCAATAGGATATCCCCACTGAAATGCCTATCTTCCACATACACGTTGATGGGATTAGGACGGTACGCCTCAATAGAAAGCGGGGTGACTGTGCACAATCTTAATTTAAATTGAGGTAAGAGTCGCTCTGCACGAGATGACATACTAGTTGTTGATATGGTTTGTACGTCATCGTCGGAGGAGCTTTCGGAGCCATATGAAGGGCGGATGGTGTGGACCACGGATTCCGTGTCCGAGCCATCCCCGTCCATAGGTGTAATTTCCGTTTTAATAACTAAATTATAAAAAGGATCATCGATTAAAGGATTAAAAGCAAATTGGAGATCAGCATTCACGTTTGATTCAGGGTCTATGCTATCTGTTCGAGTTATTTCCTTCGTCACCCTTAATTTCTTAACATTAGTTTTTCGCAGATGAAGGCAAGTTCCAGCTGCACGTTTTAAGCTTTTGCGTGGAGGCGGTTGATTTTCGTCATGTTCAGGAGGCAGGAAGGTCAGAAGACCTTCGTGACACAAGACATACGCATGATTTTCCCGCAGGAGGTCCATGCCAAATACCAGTTGGTCATTCGCTTTGTCCATGACGAAGAATCCCCACTTTATCCACTTATGAAATTCCTCAATATAAAGGATGAGAAACACGAATTTCTTTATGATGTGCTCCTTGCCATCATTAATGGATAAGATAGCCCTAATGGGAGCACATGGTTGAACTCTTTTCTGGAGTTCTAGTCTAACTAATGTACGAGGACTAATGGTGCTAATTGTGGCTCCAGTATCAATGAGGGCTTCGACTGTGATTTCTCCGCCGTATTTATTTTTAACTGGAAAAGAACGCTTAATTTCCATTTCGACTCTTGAAAAAGTTCTTACGTGTTGTAGAGATCCCGCATCGGGAACTTTGAAGATGTTATCGTTGGTGATGACGTCGTCGGAATTTTCTAAATTGAAATCAAAGGCGGAGTCAGTATCGGAGCCGTCATTGATAGGGGAGGTGGGTGCTGAATGATATGGTGAGACTTGTATGGATTCAGCTACCTCCGGTGGTAAGTAAGGAAGTGAAGGAATGTTGAGGAAGGGTACTAATTTCACTGATTTGTTTAGGATATAGCTTGGAGGTTCAGGTTCTAAGGCAATATCGGTGAGAGGCGATTGGGGGGGTTCAGGATGATCTATGCCCCCCCTTTCGAGTTTAAAGAATTGTGATTAGTAGAATAACCGAAAGATGCCGAAGTTCCCTGTCGCTCAGGTGGAGGTTGATCATTGGAAGTCACTGAGGAAGCTCCACGAGTGTTCAAACCTCTGAGCGGTGCTCCACTAGAAGGATGATATTCATCCGGTGGAGGATTTTGATTATAATCCCTAAAAGATGATTGCATAGGATATGCCTGTTGATACATCGGTTGTTGTTGAGGCGCGAGATATTGTACCGGAGCTGGTGCGTAATGCATTGGTTGGGTCTGCTGTTGTTTCAATTGTTGAACAGACTGAGCTAAATCCTGCAAGAGTTGTACCATATTAGGGTCTGCCACGGCCGGAGCCGGAGGAGGATTGGTATTGTTGGATTTATTTCCTCCTGAGGATGTATTTCCATTTGCCGTTTTGTTAGGAGTGGTACGTGGTTTCGGAGGAGGAGCGATGCGGCCTTGTTCCTTCAAGAGGATTAGGCATTTGCGGGCCCCATGGTTCTCCTTACCACATTCCATGCAATTCATGCGACCTTTGGAATTTTTAGCGGCATCACGTTGTGCAGATGTAAATTTGGAAGTATCAGCAGTTTGATATTCTAGACCATCCCAGGCCACATAGTAATCTCGGTGAAGGACATCAGTGGGTTTCTTTTGATACGGGTGTTGGACTTCAGCTTCGAGTCCTCTGATATAAGCTTTGGGAATGGATGCCGACGCCGAGTTACTCTGTGTACTGGGCTGATTTTGCTTCGCTTCTTGTTTTTCTGCAATATGACGTTGCATGACAATGCGGAGGCTCTTTTCAGTTGTGCACTGCTGTGCTTTTTCAGCGATGTCGGGCGGTAATCCCTTAATTAATTCGCGCATCCGTTTTTCGGGATCCATGTGGGGATCAATGAGATCCAAACATTCGCCACGGATGGCTAGGTAATCACGAGCGCTTTGATCAGTTTTATAAGCAGTGGTAGGAAGATTTGCCTCGGCACGGTCTGCAACGTAATTGCGATCAAAGTAACGAACAAGGGATTTTGTGATTTCATCCCATTTATCGGCGCAATGATCGAAATCATCGTAATCCATTCGGGATGTAAATCGATTTTTATTGTTGCGCCACCATTGAGCTGCTTGATGGGTGAAGACCCGGTCAAGCCTAGTGATTATGGCTGATGGTGGCAAGCCATATAAGCATACTAAGGAATTAGTATCAATGACCCATTTACGAGCCAACATTTCGCCATTAAATTTTGGCAAGAGATCGACATATTTTGTTAATTTATAATGATCATATGCAGCAGGGTTCATAAGTCTATCTGCGCTTCTCCCTCTTGGAGGAGGTATTGCAGGTGGTGAAGGCATACGCCTATGACCTGGTCGTCCCCAGGGGGATGATGGAAGCTCTTCGTCGGAACGACGAGACTCATCACCACTGTGAGGGGATCGATTCGATCTATGACTGCGGCTGCTACGACTTGATCGTCGTGGCGGCGAAGAGTCATCTTCATGCGATCTGCTATCTCTGTTGGAGCGTCGAGGAGACGGCGAATACTCCCTATGGGATCTACTGCTACGACTTGAGTGTCGTTGCGATCGTGAATGGTCCCTATGCGATCTATGATCTCCTTGATCTCTTGTAGTTTCTCTTTCCCTACGTGCCGAATTATGTCTCGATGTTGGGTGAGATTGTCGACCCTCATCACGGTGTTGACTCCTACGCGAATGACTCCTGTCCTCTCTAGGACGGGATGCCAGTGGCGGAGTTGGTGTTCTATCAGCGTGATGATGACGAGGTGGGGTATCCGGTTGTCTGGAGCGAGAAGTTCGAGGTGGAGTGAACCTTTGATCATCGCGATGATGAATGGGTGGACTCTCAGCTCGATGAGATCGAGACGATCTTGGTGGAGTGCTAGGTCTCTCGCTGCGGTAGCGATGAGGTGGACTCTCTGGTCTCCTTGATTGAGAATGTCTAGGCGGAGTAGGCTGCCGAGATGATCTAGAATTATAATTTGGAGCAGGACTTGTTTCAGGTGGTGCTGGGTATGAAGTTTCTCTACGGGGTTGATTTGTTGAAGAGGGGAATGGCTCCCTTGATAAATATTGGCGCGGAGAAGCATCAGTTTCCTGATGTCTTCGCAAATCAATTTGGGGATACACGTTATCGAAGTTCACGTGGGTTGCACGTTGAGGAATGTTAGGGAGAGGATCCACCCATGGGGTAGGCTCCTTCGATCGATCAAATCTTCCTTCGTACGTGAGTGGTTGTACATTATTACTCATTGTTGGACGTTGCTGTGGCCTTGTGAATGGACGAGCCGGTGGTTTTGGGGCATGTGCCAAATAAACCTTCAGGTCAGCTCCGGGAGGAACTGGTGGCAAAGAGCCTATAACAGAAGATGGAGTCTGTACAGTATAGCGAGTCGTGTTGACATCGCGGCTCTGTACCAATGCAGTGGCCGGAGGTGGCACGAGAAGATTTCCAGTGACGTTCATCCGTTGAGGCGGTTCCATCCTACCAAATGGAGGATTTTGGAAATGAGAAGGCCTACTATTTTTAGATCGCTGATTCTGTTCTTCATCCAAATGGACAGATGCAAGTGCGGCTCGGAGCTGCTGTTGCGTGACAGGAGGAGTGGGTGAGGGAGCCGGTATGAGGCGCCGATTTCCCCCTCCTTGTGTCGTCTGTTGATTCGATGTTTGAGCAACATTATTTTGTGGAATGAATGGTGAACGTGATCGATTGGAAGTTGGAGGATTACTCTGTGATCTCTCCTTTGGTTGGAACCTGTAAGTTTCCCCAGTTGAGGGGGTTTCTACCAACGGAGTTTCACCGTGTGGAAAGTTCAGAAAGGTCCATAGAGCAATCTCCAATGTGGTATTATTTTCTCTAGCTATATCGACTATTCCTTTATAGAAATCGTCGTCCAATGCATAAATTATATGTTGGCTATGGGACAGCGGAATTTGACGGTCATCATACCATCGTTGCATATGTAATTGGATTTGGTGTTTGGTGCGAGACGTGACCACAGTGGGGAGTACTGAATCTCCCTCCGGGTTATCATCAGCATATTTCAAGATGGGTAATGGACGGGTAACCGAAGATGAGGTGTGGGGAAGCTCCATTGGCAAGTGACTGAGATCACGAGCCCCTGATGGAGGACCCTCCTCAATGGATCTCCTATAAAAGAATGGATCAAGTTCAGTAATGTCCTCATGGTCGAGGAGAACTCGAATAGTTGGATCAATTATAGATTGAGATCTATTTACTTCGATTATATAGCCAGCGGTTACGCCATCACGCAAAAGAATTCGTTTAGGGTTTATTGGAATGGAGATACGTTTGCTATTGAAAATTAGATAGTTTTCATGCGGACCATATGCCTCTAAGGCATAGTGAGTAATATCATGACAATGTTGATCGATGTGAGCATCTAATTCAGACTGGTTTGGATCGTCAAAGTCTGAATCTCGGGGATTCTGATCTGTTTGAACTGATCCTTGTTCATCCCCTGAGGGTAATGTTTGGTATGAAGATGTCTCATTATCTTGTTGAGGATAATCCCCTGGAATCTTCTTTTTCTTTGTCAATCTCGATTTGGAATTCGAATGTGACTTAGAATGTGAAGAGCTTCCAGCTTTGTGGGATTTGCTACTGTATTTTGAAGGAGATTTACTAGAAGTTCCCTTCTTTCTATTTGCATTGTTAGGAGGTTTACCGTTGGGGCCAGGTGTTTTCGGTACCACAGTGTTATCCATGTCGGATGCACCGCTGGAGGTGCCACAGGCGTCGGTATCCTCAATGTTTACTGCTGGAATGTTTTCGTCGCCTTGTCGACTCATGTTTTAGATTTGATTTGGGGGAAAAGATAAGGGATCAACTTTAATAGTCCTAAGAATGAAATTAGAATGTATACACTACTTTAATAAACTCCTCGGAGTTTTTGAAAAACTTTAAGACCTATCTATATTTTATAATTACTTAACTATTGATGAAAATTGGTGAAAGCAAGCTTTCTCCTCTTTTCTATATTCCCCGCGGTTCTTATCCTTAAATAATGGTAGATATTCTAAATCATACCAGGTAATGAAAACAATTGAAAAAGAAAAGTTATCTATATGTATTTATATTTTTACCTAGCTAACTTTAATTTTGGTCAAAAGACCTTGAAGATTGTAATTCTTTATTAGGGAACGAAGTATGGGAGAATCAGTCCGTTAGTGTCAGACTTCAAAAGAATTTATCTGTGCGCTTCGGGCTGTTTTCTCCGGGGTATTTTTGTAAGATGAACTTTCTTTAATTTCACTTTTGATCTCGAGAACGGTTTCAAGTTGTAGGTGGGTGAAACTTGTGAGAGAACTCGCTGGCTTGTGTAGAGGTCGGAGACGGCTTTTCAGCTTTACGCGGACCACCACCTGTTCTCAAGGTTGTAAGAGAATGATTAGTGAAAAGTTCAAATTACTAAATATGGGAAATCTTTATATCGTATTATAAATATGTATAATTTTATTTATGCTTCCCCAAAGGGATACAGGAATACCTTTGCAAATCTTTGGTGTCTCAGTGGCGATTTGAACGGGGCTTGAAGCTCTCCTAAATACTTAATACCACAGTCCGAGGTAAGCCAAAGATTTGTTCAGTTCCTGTTGTTCCAACTCCGGGAAGAATAAATTGATGGTTTCAAATGCGTAGAGGGCAAATATGACGAGTACACACAGTTGATCGAAATCGATTGTAGAGTGACCTCCCGAGAAAAACCAAATGAATGCGTCTTTAACAAAGGCGTAGAATTGTTCTGGCGGAACAATTGACATGTGCTTCTAGATAAATGTAACTCAGAAATAAATTTTGATATTAGACCTCAAAAATGATTAATTTTATTTAATTGGCGTAGGTATTTTTATTTTTCGTTTTTCTATGACCACTAGTTTGTTTTTAAGGAATTCGAGTCACGGTTTGCGTCCCGAATTCGTGCTAAATGATCTCTACGAGGATTTGGTGTAGTTGTAGATCGAGAAGCTGTTCGTCTCCCAATCCACCAAGTCTGCAACTACAAGATTCACAATTTATTAGTGATGAAATCAATATTATGGGAGGGACGCCTCTATCAACTAAGTTGACGGCGTAATGGTCTAAGACCTAAGGACCCTGTGCTTAATACGATTCCAAATGACTCTCCAATGAGTCCTAATGAAGAGATTAGATTGTGCCCTACCGATGCAGGTTTCTCTAATGTGGTTAAGTACAATTATGATGAAACCAAGTAGTTGTATTTTTGTCAAATACCTATGACCTACGCGTCTATGCCAGATGACAACTGATGCTACGAATTTTCGAGGAAAATTCGATTCTCTAATCGAGTTGATTCGCTGCATTCACTCTTGGATCACTACAACCGTAATTATCATACGCCATACACAATTGAAAAAACTTTTGAGCTTGTGGGTAAGACAAACTTGGACGATTTATGGCTATGAAATAGATAAAAACTGCTTCTTTGAGCTGGGGAAACCCATTTTCTGCGTTAAGATGTGGGATTGACGTAGCTATGGGGCCGTTTAAACCTGTACGAAGCTTTAATTTGTGGAAAACAAAATTAATAAAAGAAGTTAACTGGACTTCAGTAATGATGTGTTTTCCCTCCTGTGCAAACCAGAATCTTATGGCGGCTTCGGTTCGAGTAACCAATTCAACAGGAGTGGGATCACTCATTCAGTAATGATATTAACTTTTTCTATTATTGTAAAGAAAAGTTGTTGTTGACAACTTACAATAGGAATAGGATCTAAATTAAGAAACCAATGAAATACCGCGGCTTGGTATTTCTTATTAAACGAATGGGAATTGTATCTGGGAAGAGTAATGGGAGAATTTTTATCCTCACGCAGACCCAGATAATTCAAGACAAAATCACGAAAATTCTCAGTGCTAATCGCTGAGAAATGTTTATGACCTTCAATAATATGCCAATATATTATTTCCGACTCTATTCTTTTAATTATTTTATGAGGATCACTGAAGTTCATTAACGAACGAATAATATCTTTTTACGTTTTCACTGATCCCACTGATTTGAGAAGTTTTGATCATGGGCAGCGACTATGAAAAGATATTGATACGCGCGTTCGGTCGCTTCGGGTTCTTCGCAACGAGTACGAAACCAACAATACACAGATTCAGCGTAAAAACGAATGTAGTTTTGCTGAGTTAATCGTGTATGGGTGGTTGCTACTGGAGAATCCTTGTCCTCCTGGATTTCCAATCGGGCAAGGACAAATTCGAGGAATATATTCTTTGAAAACTGGGTATGGGTTTGGAAACCTACGTGGTTATGCCAATAATTAATGTGTGCTGCGATTTGGGTTTTGAACTCAGTCGGTGTGCCGAAGTACATTTATTTTAATTATTTATAGAAGAAGCAAGATGATAATTTAAAGATCCACCGTGTTCGTCGAAGGAATTAACGGTGGTGTGGAATTCTTCTAATTGATCGAAAGTCAAGTGATGACGACCAATGCCGCAATACCAGGTAAATACGGCGCTTCTAAATTTCGCAGGAAAAGTTGCGAGTGTGAGGTGGGAAATATCAGTTTCGATCGGGCAAGTGGGATGATATTGGATCCCTAATATATTCAATACAAATATGTTTAAGAAGCGAAGTTCAGATTCAGGGAGAAATTGGTATCCAATCGTGGTATGCCAGTATTTCGTTGAATCTGTAATTCGCTTTGCTAAGAGAACAGGATCCCAAGAATTCATTCAATTTTCAAACATAATTTATAAAATTTTACAAATTAACACAGTCGTATTTATCATATATTGTAAGAATGCCAATAAGATCGTCTAATTGAACGGTTGATAGGTAATTATAACCTCCACCAAAATACCAAAGGAATACCGCCTTTAAAAGTTCCTTCAGGAAATTCGTATGTTGAAGGAGCGGATTTTCTTGGATTGAGTCGGTAGGAGATGCTTGAAGGTTGAGATGCTTAAGGATGAATTCGATGAATGAGTTTACTTCAGATTCAGGGAGGTATTGATGGGCAATAATCAAATGCCAATATCTTATTGAATCTGTAATGCGTTGAATTAGGACAATGGGGTCAAGGAAGGGCATTCAAGGATATTTTATTGTGGGAAAAGGAAGTCAATATAACAGCTCAAGAAAGTAATGAAACCCCTGAGTTGTTGATCTTCTAGGAAAAGGAAACCTTCCTCTTCGTGCCAAAGGAGAATTGAATGAATGAGTAAGGTTCTTAAATCAAGAAGTGGGATTTGATTCATGGGATTATTCAAAGGAAGATAAATTCAATTCTGATGAATGGGTAGGATGCTCTAAATTAATTGAGGTTAATTCGTCGTAAGAAAGGACAACACTGATGAGAACCTTGGTCTGGTCTACCGAGAGGTGCTTATGACCGATAACAAAGTACCAATCCACAAGGGCAAGTTTTATCTTATTGTTAAAATTTATTAGATTCAAATGAGGAATTTCCTCGTGAAATAAGGTACCTAATCCCTGTGGGATTTCTAATTTATTGATTATGAACACAATAAGATGCTTGAGTTGTGTTTTAGTACTCTGAAACTGGCCAAGAATTTTATACCAACGACGAATGCTTTTGTCTACACGTTCAATTGCCCAATATGGGCTGAGATTTGACATAAGAAAAATACAAAATTACCCTAAAAACGGGGTTGTGTTGAGATACTGATTGGTGACAGCCAATAATATTTCCAATTGATGAGGAGTAATCAGATGTCGACCCAAGGTAGTATACCAACACTGAATACCCTGATTAAATACAAGAACAAAGTCAGTAGAAGGTTGATATGTGATTGGACTAACAATAGGGGAGGTGGAAGTTTCTCTCAAACCTAAATGATGATGAATGAAGGCTATGAGAGTGCCAAGTTGTTGAGAAGTGATGACCTGGTAATTGACAAATCGATGCCAATGTTGTAAAGCCTGTTCACTTCTAGCTGTCAAAATTACTGGTATGACCAAAGACATAAATTATTATGATAACTTTAATATGTATGATCAGATGTTGCAGCTGCGTTATCAACACTACCTTGATCGTAAATTGCTATTATAGCAAGAAGTTGACTGATTTCTTGGTCGGTAAGGTACTGGAAACCAAATACGTAGTACCAACTTAGAATGGAATACCTTAATTTTTCTGGGAAGTTGGATAAAGTTAGATGGGGAATAAATGCTGCTATTGAATTTGTGACGGGTGACCGAAGGCCTAAATACTCGGTCACAAATTCAATTAAGTGATTAGTTTGGTCTTGGGATAAATACTGATATCCTGTAAGAGCAAACCAATAACGGACTGATGTGACTATACGGTGAATCAGAATAGTAGATAAAAGAAATGACATACGGACATTAATTAATCTGAATCTGTATTGAAAACCCTAGTAGCGTTATAAATTATTGAATTGAGATCGTCAAATTCACACACCTCGACAAAGAATTCTTCCAATCGATCAGTGGATAAATGATTATGCCCAATCTCTTGGTACCAATTCGTTACAGCGATGCGAAAACGACCTGTAAAATTAAGGTAAGTATGGGGAGATGAAAAGTCACTAATTGGTGGATTCGGTAATCCAGTAATGCCTAATTTTACAAAAAGATAATTAATTAAATCGTCTACCTGTTGTTGATTCAAATATTGGTGCCCGTATTGACTTTCCCAATGGGTGATTGCAGCTTTTATTCGGAAGTTCAATTCAATATTTTCGACAAATGACATTCACAGAATTATAAATTAATCAAAGAGAATTAAATTATGACAAGGGTTATGTTCCTAGTTTGAACGTATGTAAGGTATTCGTTTCCGATGTCGAAATACCAGGCCCAGATCGCGCGTTTGAATTTTCGAGTGAAATTACTCGTATTCAAATGCGGGACTTGAGTTGCTATTGGTGAATGAGGGTTTTCCCTAAGTTGTAAAAATCGGAGTACGTATTCAGTTAAGGAATCTTTTTGTAATTCGGTTAATAAATAATAACCACTGACTGAATGCCAGAAATCAATGGTGTCTTCAATTCTATGAATGAAGATTATGGGAAGAATTGATGACATTCAATGTTAAGCAACTTTTAACGATCGAGGTCGTGGCGAAATGCCCGTTGTACGTTAAACTTGGACGACTCGTGGTCGTCACGAGCAAAGACAGTGACGAATAACTCGTTAACTTGAGCTGGGGTCATGTACTGAAAACCTATCTCGTCGTGCCAGCCCCACACTGCGGCTTTAAATCTTTGGGTAAAATTCTCCCAGGAATGGGGAGTTGGATAATGAATAGGTATAGCTTGAGGAACGTCTACAAGACCTAAAAGTTCAAGAACGTGTTGGATTAATGCACGGGCTTGAGGTAGGGATATGTACTGAAGACCTATGGTATCGTACCAACCACCTATTTCTAACTTGATGCGGAAAGTAAGAGCTGAATTAGAGATGAATTGACTCATTAACTTACAATTTTCCTTGATATTGTTGACCTAGTAATTCAGTATCGTCATTAACAATTTGTAACACAACGTGGATTAATGTTGTTAAGTGAACTTCTCTAATATATCCGAATTCAGACCACCAACCAAGGAAACTCGTAATTAACTGATCACTGAATCCGGGTGCACCTGGGAGTAGGAATTCGGTATTGGAGGTTGATGCGGCTTGGTCAAGGTTTAATGCCTTTAATAAATATTCAATAAGCCGATTAACTTGGCTTTCGTTAATAAGTTGATTACCTTCTACTTGGTACCAACGTCGAACGGCCTGAGTGACGCTTGAAGCAACAAGATTCCTGACAATGCTAGACATCAATTTCCAATAAAGAATTTAATTTAGTTATTTGTAAAGGAAGAAAATAGAAAAGAAGGTTGTTTTACCAAAAATGAGCAAATTCGGGATAATTCTGATCCTTGAAAAATTTCAAGGTGATGCGAATTACACCGAAGACTTGCGGTTTGGTGATATATGCTTTTCCCACGTCGTTATGCCAACTAATAATGCCGTTGACAAAATGACGCAAAAGTTCAGCAGTGATAGGCTGATATTGGAGATTTTCAGGAGGAATATGTAGGGTTAAGCAGATATCGTTGATCACAAAATTAATAAATGCAACCAATTGAGGTTTTGTGAGATGCGCCCTGCCTTCAGCCCGATGCCAAAGTCTGAGAGCTTGATTAACTTTATTGAAGAAGTTATAAGCTGCTCTATTAGGTTCGAATTCAAGGAGAAGGTTTGAATTTGACATTAACTTGTAAATTTGTTAACTGAAAATTGAATGCAAACTGAATGAATTTTTATGACTCCAATGCCCGATGAAAACTGATAATTGTCTCCACAAAAGATTTTAATTGTGAAGCGGATAAATAGAGATATCCAATCTCTGTATGCCAATTAATGGCTATGTAATTAATTCTTTCTTCGAAATGGGGAAGAATGAGTTTAATTTCAGGTAAATTAAGTGGAAATTCGGTTACCGGCGTGAGTCCCAAACCGTCACACACAAAATTAATTAAGACTGCTACTTGTAATTCAGATAGGTACTTGTGTCCTGTGACCTGGTACCAATATCTGATCGATCTATCAACGTTATTGACTATAATAGCCTGACCGTGATCAGACATACACTGATTGAACTTTCTAAGTTTAGAGAATTTTCCTTCTGAAGGAAGAACAAAATAATTGGGAATTGAAATGAAACTAAAAAGGGGTTGAAGGAAGGTCTTGGACCTTACAACTTCACTTTTCTCTACAAGAAATTAATAAGTGGGAAAATGAAAATCTTATGAGGGCAATATGAGCCTATGTTTACTTATGTTCTACTTAATTTATGACAAGCCAACTTACGATTTATCCGGTATTTTGGTTCTTCAATCCGGGTTGACGTGAAGCTGCTTGTTTTCTTCGGAATTTCTTCTTTTCCCTTACTTGAGGATTAAGATGCTGAGGTCCTCACGACGGTACTGAAGAAATTGTTACTGGATCCGGCGATGTTTTCTCGTTGATCCGATTCCTTCTGATTGAAATAGAGTCCCTTGAGGAAAATCCCTGATTTTGACTATGGCTCTAATTAAGTACTGAAAATTTCGGTAAGCACATTCAATTAAAATCTTAATCGACAAAATGATCCCCAATAGTCAACCATACCAATGCTATGCCCATGCACTTGCATCCATGTTCCCATTCAACATGCGCTACTATGATCAGGGAAGCATGGCCTGGGTCAGTGAACCCACCCGGCATGCTAATACCGGCATGTAGATCCACCAACCTACCCCACTTACGTGCGAATCGCCCGGGTTAAATTCCCCTGTTTTATAAGAAGTGATTTTGGCACTGTGGGTTTTCCAGGGAATGCAATAATGAAAAGGAAGATGTATTTTACCTTTGTGCAAGACGGCTGCTCTTGGTAGGTCGATATCTGGGAATCTGGGATGTCCCCGGATGGAATTTGGAACTCACAATTCCTTCTACGCACTGATGAGGTCAAATTTTATGATTGTTATAATATTTAATTTGATATTTTGACCTTTTGGCTTTTGATGTGTAGCTGCCCGCTTTCAACAAGACAAGGCGTATAAGCTTAAGCTACTGATTTCAATCCCTCAGAAATTCTTACGCGATTTTTCTGAGGTGAAATTTGGATGTTGATCACTTAAAACAGTGAAAATGTTGAAGATGAACTTTTCTTCAATGGGATGGAAAGTTTTTCAAAATGGAAATAAAAATTTTTCGAAAATGATGTAAAGTTTTCAAAATGAAAATTCGGATGAATTTTAAGGAAGCTCTGATACGCATTAAGGCACCGTGAATAATGAATGGTGCTGGCGATTTTACTATGAGCTGATGAAATGCACTTGGCTGTGGCATGGTCATGGTACGCGATGTTGCCAAGTTTATACGGGTGAACGGAGACGGCGCCTTGGTTGCCTCTCGTTCACTCTCCGGCATAGCAAATACATGGCCCAGTACCTAATGGTGCTGATGGCGTATGTATTTACAGGGAGTTCAGCCGCAAGGGAGATGCTGATGTTACCGTTCGTAAGAACGGCAACGTGGCGGACTTGGCCGAGCCCACCACAGCATCCCGGCAAATAGCGGTCTTTGATTACGGTCGACTTGCTGTTTTGGACGGGGCTATGGATATTTAGATGATATCCACGCACTATTTGAGAAGCCAAAGGGCAACTCATACGAGATTCGGATAGGCGGCGTTGGATTTCGAGTTTGCAACCTCGAATCCTGCCATTATTTGATGTCTTATTTCAGGGAATAGCTGTGGGTGATCCCTACAATACCTATATATACATATTTATTTATTATGTGGGAATGGTATATGGTAATTTCCCTATAGGTCTATGAAGAATTTATGTTTTCGTGCGGGAACGGCGTATATTTATCCCCTACACGTACATATTAATTTTTGACTTTTTTACTTACTTTAGGTAAAAAAAATGTTTCCGAATCGGAATTTTTCGGTGATTTTGATGTTTTTGGTGACGGGGGGGTAGGGTTTAAGCCTACCCCGCACCTTGTAAAACGAGTATGGTCATCTCCTCCCTAAATAAGAGTGAGGGAGGGAGATCATACCTGAGTTTACCACATCCCGTCGCCATATGCATCTATGAAACTCCTGAAAAATTATGGATTATTTCAATCCCTATTTCAAATTTTGATAATTTAATGAATCGAATAATGAGGGTGTGAAAGATGGTAAGGGTCAGATGGTAGTATATAAGTTAATAAAAGGGGGTGTTCCACCACTCCGGAGGAGGCCGGAGACCTATGAAGATGAGGGGAGGGAGGCTCAACTGAAACTCCAGTCGAGGCACTCCAGCATAGCTACAGATGGTAAGAATGCAAATTTTTATTATTTTAATTTTAAATGCATAATTTATATAAACTTGGATTTATGCTTAATTTTATAAGTAAGAATTCCAAGGGCAGTGTAGCTCGGTGGCTGAGGTCAAGGCTGAGGATAATGTCATCCACGGCCATGGCTTCGCCACCACGAGCTCCCGACTCCCTGAGGGACTACGGAATCACCTCGACCGTTGATGGCAAACGGAGCGAGTTTACGGTCGGGTGATCCATGGTCCCCCAGACAATTCGGTCTGCCAGGGTAATTTTTGCCGATTGCATTTTTGCTACCAATGATGAGGAGGAGTGGAGAGGAAGAAGACTTATGTATTTTGCTTCTATTTGCAGGAGGACAAGCCGGCGTGAAGGTTGCGGGCCTGGAGGATTGGCTTCATCCTCCGACGGTCCCCGGCTCCAACGCCGCTGGACGGGACGGACAAGGGACTGTGAGAAGCGCTTGTATTTCCGAGCATTCCAGACGGCAAGCGCTTCATGTCCCCGCCATCCCAGTTCAGCAGCAACGACTTGTCCTGAATTTTGATGAATGAAGGTGAGTTTTATATTTTCATTTAGGTTAATTTTATTTTGTTTATTTTTCAGGAGGGTCGTTGGGGAAGTGGTGCTGACTCCGTGCCCAGCAACCACATCCAGCCCAGAAAGGACGGAGAGGTGCGGTGGAGAGTGTCCGGGCCACAGAGGACGGTATGCCACGGACACACACCGCACCATTACCACCAGTCCAGGCCGACCAACGACCCTGAATTTTGGGTGCCAATCAGGTAAATTTGTTTATTTCTACATTTTATTTTAATTAGATTTTAATTTTATTTAGTTTAGTTAATTTTTCCAATTAGGTTAGTCGGGGAGGTTGGGCGGACGATGGCAAAGCCATGTTGCAGGGAATGGCGAACAGTGTCCCCGCTCCACCGTCCACTCCAACTTGGAGGACAAACCCGCAAAACACAGCAAGAGCTGCGGGTTCGAACCTCCCAGTCTCCCCTCAATTTTGGACATGTTTTTAATGATTTTTGCCTACTTTGATGTATGAACAGAAGTCCCTAAATTACGTCAAGCGGGTTCAGGGAACCACTGCTGACGACTAAGGAATGAGCCGATGATTAAGATGCAAATTATGTTAACTTAATTTTATGTTTGTTAATTCTAGATTCCATGGTGGAAGGTATGAGAATCAATAGGAGGTTGCCAATATAAATGAGAACACTCAACGATCGAAGATGAGAAGGTAAGTTTAACGGATAAATATTTATATTAATTATTAAATCAAAAGAAAAAGGATAAATTCAAATTAACTGAAATATTTCCCTTCCGACATATGGTCGGGGGCCACAACTGAATAATAATTATTAATTAATGTTCTTGTTTTTGTTTTTGTTTTCAGGTTTTCGTCCAAATGATTTACAATATAATAGATTACAAAATAATGATTTATAACTGATACGCTTACGGATGCCACGGGCGTGGCATCTGAGATTTCCAATTCCGGTTCCAGGTTGATTACAGGTAATTTACAATATATAATTTTGAATCTTATAATTTATATAATTTGGTCCAATTGACCTCACATTAATTTATAACAAACTTAAGAAGAACTCGTAGAGAGGAATCGCGAACACGGTAAACACCATGAATAAGAATAGAAAAATATAGAAATTATCAGATTTTCTTTCTTTCTTGATTTTAGGATCTTTTTGATGGCACCAACAGGAGCCATGGGGACAATCCCCTTTTGCTGTTCTTATTCCTTTCGGAGTTTCCATGTTCCTCAATTCCTTTCTATTCATTTTTCTATCAATTTTCCAGAAGGGAAAATTGAAAAAGAAATTAAAGATTTCGAAGGATTTTTGGAAGAATTCGTGTCGGAGACCCTCTCTTCTTCGCGGCGTGATTCATTCTGCCTTAGCTAGTTCGCCTCCGCTCCTTCATCGCTTCGTCTCCTGTCGCCTCGGGAAGCATCATTTAATTCCTTTTGTGGCTCATAGACGCTGTGTGGTGGAGGGCTGCGAGTTTCATTTATTTTATTATCTCCTTCCATGGATCTTCCTCACTCTCTGTCAGATGGCCGATGCTGTCTGGAGAATGTGAGGAGAATCTGTGGGAGGACGTGTCGTGATTTCGATTCCTTTCTCACACGGGTCTCTAATAGTACGCGGGGTGTAGCCGCCTCAGTTTGGATAGTACACGGGTATATTTAGCACACGATTAAATGGCATTGCGCGGGTCTCTATTAATGTGCGGGTCTCTAAGTATACGCGGGAGGTCGAAGCTCGAGTTTCGATAGTACGCGGGGCGTACTATCAGAGGAAATACGGTAGTTCAACATTTTTTTTGTTTACATATTATTATCGTAAGTGTTTCGCTGTGACAACTGATTTGTCAAGGGTACACTGTTCTGTCTAAAGCATCAATTTAATTACGAAACATAAAAGCCATATTAATCTACATTAGTTGAAGTTGAACGGAATAAAAACACGACGATATCGAATTAAAATTTTTATTCCTATTCTTCAACCCTGTGTATCACATGCATTATGTTTCTACTGCTAATTATATGAAGCTGATATATTTAGCAGTTTACCCACGGGTCGTGCACGAATGACGTCATCGTTAAGGCTCGAAGGGTCTACTTGGCAACTGATGGCATCATATGTTAGAGACAACTATTTACGAAATCATTAGGTTGATAACAAGGGGGTCACGGGGTCTTTAAAACAGATATTTTTCGATGACGTTATTTGTAGACGATCCCTAATATGCGTTTACTTCCAAAGCAAAACCTTTAGGAATCATTTTAATTTAAATGTTCGCAGTATGATGTCAAATCACGATTAAAAACGGTATCAAACCCAAGCAATACAGGGTCGCCCATAAATGATGTCGTCCGTCTGAATGCTTCATATTTCTAGATCCGCTCCTTCCAATATGTATGTTCATAGTAGGAAACATGCTGCATACTGCATATCGTTAGTTCAGCTGTGCTGATACTTTTAAGTAGCAATAGCAGAGTTATACGTAATGAAGTAGGCAAAGGCTTGCTACCTGTCATTTTGTGTCATTTTTCTAACTACATTATCAAAATGTGCATAACTAAGCAAATTCAATAGGAATTGCAATAGAGATGATCTGTTAAAAACAAAAAAAAACATTGCAAAAAAAAGGTAGTTTGTTTTAAGAGTAACGAAAAAAAAATTGACTTATGACATATTACACTTGTCTCAATCAGAACAAAACAAAGTATAAAACTTTTCGAAAACATGTAAATAAAGCATTTTGTAATTTTCAAAAACGAACAAGTAGAACATTTTGCACATTTCAAAAACATGTAAATAAAGCATTTTGCACTTTTCAAAAACAAACAAGTAGAACATTTTGCACATTTCAAAAACATGTAAATAAAGCATTTTGCACTTTTCAAAAACAAACAAGTAGAACATTTTGCACATTTCAAAAACATGTAAATAAAGCATTTTGCACTTTTCAAAAACGAACAAGTAGAACATTTTGCACATTTCAAAAACATGTAAATAAAGCATTTTGCACTTTTCAAAAGCGAACAAGTAGAATATTTTGCACATTTTAAAAAGATGTAATGAAAGTACCTATGTTGCAATTTCGAAACACATGTAAATAAAGCATTTTGCGCATTTTAAAAACGAACAAATAGGATACTTTGCGCATTTCAAAAACAGGTAAATATAGTATGTTGCACTTTTCAAAAACATGTGAATAATGCATTTTGCACTTTTCAAAAACAAACGAGTAGAATATTTTGCAAATTTTAAGAACATTTAAATAAAGCATTTTTCACTTTTCAAAAACCAGCCAGTAGAATTAGTAATCGATATGGTCTGGTCCGGACCATGAAAATCTGGTCTGGTCTGGTCCGAAACTCTCGGACCAGAACATACTTTTTCAGACCAGATCAGACTAGACCAGACCATATTTCCATGGTCCGATCATGTGCAAAATTTTAATGGGAATCTAGCGAGATAATTTTGTTTTCTGCTCTATTTTTTTAATTAGTTGCGTATACAATTATTAACATATCGCAGGTAAAGAAGCATGTTTGGCTAAGTCCAGCCCAGAACTAAAAGCATTACTGCCCAAGTCCATTTTTTTCCCAAAAAACTTTTGCTTAAGTCCATGTCAATCCTGTTCAAACCTGCGGAGTTCGCTGGACTTGGGCAAAAGTGCTTTTAAGAAACGCATGGACTTGGGCAGTAATGGTTTTAGTTCTGGACTGGACTTAGGCAACAATTCTTCTTCCAGATACAAGAGGGTTTACTGCATTTTTAAAAACGTTTAATATTAAATGCGAAATAACTTAAAGTCAACATTTTACGACTCCATAAACCTTGTTGTACGTCATCATGTGTGTAAATTGTTTCCAAAACACCTGGAGCACGTAATCATAGCTGCATCAGGAATGTTTGTCGGAAAACCAAGAACACGGTTTCTTATTGTTGCCACACAGTCCGTAGTACAAGTTTTGTAGAAGACAACATTCCTAGTAGTTCCGTATACACTTATCTACGTGCTATATTTTACAAAGTAATTTTATGATTGTGCAGTTGTACCTCGCCTTGCCTGTTTTAATATTTTACAACTAGTAATACCTTGGATATACCTCTTTATGGCTTAACTCGTCCACGATATCATTTATTGACAGCTGCTAATGTATTATGATCATCCCATTAAATGAAGCTGGCCTTTGACGTTGATTTCCCTAACAAAATAATATTTGGCGGAGATTGTAATGCAGTACAAGAATTAAACGATACAATCTTATTTTTATGCAAATTATTTTTATTGGCTTCTGTGTTTAGGAATATTAGAGAATAAATTATTTTGAAATGTTTATTACTGAAATTTTGTACGTACAGTCTTCGGCGCACATTATTTATAAAATTCAGTTTGCAAATATAAAGACTGGATACAGTAACAAAGTTTGTTCCATTTCATTACACACACACAGGAGAGCTGCTTTTTATCGCTGGAAACATCAGTGAAAAATAATCCGATTCTAGAATTTCTTTGTAAAAAAAACAAAAACTTTAAGACACGAGTCCTCCCACATTTCAGTCGAAATGGCATTTTTACGGCATTTTAACTTCGCCCTAATTGTCTACTGCATAATTCAAATTTTCAGCGGAGCTGAAACAAAGAATTCTGCAGTTACAGATATCGTATCGACAAATGATTTTGGTAATCACACCCAGGGTAAGAATTTATTATGTAATTATAACAATAATTTTTTTAAATTTCATCAAAATATTGCTTTTGATCAGTTTTTTGTTTCACAATAACAATATCTTTAATTTGTTTATTACAAATTAATTTAGATGTGAAGCAAATTTTAAGTGGAATAGATGATTTCTATGTGGATCCAAACATGGGAACCTTAAGCGTTTATGGGAGACAAGCGTTCACCATTGCCGCTGGAAAAACGAAAAGCAGCGACACTTTTCATCCAATTATTGCATGTGGCACAATAGGAAAAGGGAAAGTGATCGGATTTGCTGATGAATTATTTCTTGAGGCGACATGGCCAAATTCCGGAAAAACTCCATCAAGTCAAAGAAATATTTCTCTAAACGCAGTTAAATGGGCTTGCTCAGAAGAACCCACTTTAAAAAAACTTAATATTGGGTTTTATAATGGTTGCTGCCAACAACTCAACACTTGGTTTAAACACAACAACCTAAATACTTCTAAAATTATGAGTCAAAGCATAACTAATCTTTCTGCTCTAGATAAATTTCATCTTCATGTCATTGTAACAAACACAATTTTTAATTCGGACGAAATTCCAATTGTTGTCGAATATGTAAAACAAGGGGGAAACTTGATCATGGGACAACAAGCAAAAGGTGAGACTACACCTGGACATTTTGGAATGATTTATCCAGCTAATATTATTTCAGCGCACGCAGGATTTGTCTGGAAGAACAGTAGCGAGAACCTAGGATTCTACAAAGGTTTTAGAATCTTAACTTCTACTAATAATTTGCAGTACACTCATTTCATTGATGCGTGGAACATTATCAAAGATATTCCAAAAGGACTCAATTCGACTGTAAAACAAGCTTGGGCGATTGTGGAGTCTGGGTTAAAGTCTATATCACCAAATGATCCTTTCTGGGAAAAAAATCTTCCACCTATTGAAACATTAGGTAATGTGTTGAGAAAGGCTATTTTTTCCTAGTTCAATTACAAAACATTATTGTGTTACTTTTACTACGAATATAATATTTCGGCTGAAAAATTATTTACTAAATTTTTAATCTCTATAGGTAATCTCTTCAAAAATAATCAGTGGGTTTAAATCTTTTTAAAATTAATCTTTTTTCTAATTTGTTTTTAGTTGTTAAATATCAGAATTTAATGGTACAACAAATAAATCTACATAATCTATACTGTACTTGTAAATTATAATAATTACAAGCGTGAATCTTCCCTTTGATTTTTTTTAAATTCAAAACTCCACAGAAAAGTAAATGCAAAAAAATCAGTAACTACATGTTTTTAAATAAAATAATTATTGCTCGGATTCGACAAGCCTTGCAATTTTAATCATTAGTATTTAGTAACAAAAAGAGTAGATAATGTATAAGTTTTATTTCAGGCTATTCAAAAACAATTAATAAAAATGTTATATGTATACCTTATTAAAAATAAATGCAATGAAAAATGGTTTTATTTAACTTATCACAATATTTAAATTTTATGTGGATTTCCTATTGGTTTGATATAACAGTTTTGTCATAAAGCCTAATTCTAAAAGTATAGTTTACACTTCATCCATTCATAAAAGTTTTTTAATCCACCGCGTAATTGACCTTAGTATAAATATATATATAGAATTAAATATTAAATAATAATATTAGATTTTATAGTCATTCTGCATATAATGTTTGTAGTGTACAGCTTGCGTTGTAAGAGTAAAAAGAGATCTGGCTGTAATATAGATTGTTTTGGTTTCAGATAACTTTAATTGCATCCGGCGTAGATCATTTACACATTAAAAATGTACTATAGTTTTAGTCAGCTTATTTCTATCTGTACTGCGTATCTTGCATGTATTTTATTTTTAATGCCTCTTATAATTATGCATTAAATTTTTTAATTGCAAAAGTTTTCTGACTATGTTTGAGCCACAAGTGCATGAAGGTTAAATATTCTAATACAGGGAAATATGTAAAATGGTCATTTTTAAATCACGTCATTTTCTAACGATTTTATATCATTTATGACAATAAATAACAAGTTTCATAACTGACGACAATTTAGTGCAATAAGTATTACAGCTTGGGTTCTTATAATTAGTTTTACTGGAAAAAAAAATACACTAGCGATTGAACTAAAATGTTAAGTTTTGAATCTATTGTAACAATATTATAAGAATTTCAGGATGGAGAAAAATCAATAACTTCTGACGTCCTGCAAATAACAATGAGAATTAACCTAGTTTCTGTCATTTGGTCTATCGTACAATTATATTTCCTCATTCTCGTGCTTAAACATTACAATTCACCAATTTGTGCGCAAAATTCAAAACTGATCATACATGTTATTAATAATTTGTTAATTTTAAAGAATTTAAATGAAACAATAAATCTTGAATAATTGTTCATTTGTTTTACTTGCCATAAAAAAATCTCTATATACACGGGATATGTACACGTGATTATGCAATAAAAATGACACAGAATGCGTGGGGATTACGCATAAAAAATTTGACGTGAGTTATTCTTTTGGACCTACTTATTTTGGACAACTGAGTGTGTAGGGGCTGAGCATATATGATGTCTCGTGAATTATCCTAAGCTACTTACTTGTGACGCAGAACAGAGAATGTAGGAGCTATTTACAAAAAATGTTTCTTTAATAATTAATCTAACCTATTCCTATGTATCTGTACGATAAAATGTAATCAAAAGCTTAAGGGAAGAACATTACAGAAATTAATATTACAATACAAATCAAACGTAAGCATCTGTATGTTCCTGATTTAAATATGTACAACATTTGATTTCCGTTAATGCTGAGCTCGTCTTATTCGCAAGACCAAAAATTGTAAAAATGTAATGTAGACAAACACCATTT
Organism: Dicyrtomina minuta; assembly: GCA_949802685.1. Taxonomy (NCBI): domain Eukaryota; kingdom Metazoa; phylum Arthropoda; class Collembola; order Symphypleona; family Dicyrtomidae; genus Dicyrtomina; species Dicyrtomina minuta. The sequence goes on along the minus strand of OX461810.1, from coordinate 80,652,567 downwards.
GGAAGGTTAAAAGAAAAATTGAAAATATTACAATGTAAAATGACTTCTGTAGTTCAAATGCAATGCCTTTAGAAAACATTTCAATTTCTTTTTCGATTTTCTTAACCTTTAAGCTCAACGTAAAAAATGTCTGTCTTTAAATTCTCTATGTTTTTTGTGATTTAATGTAATTACGTATTTTTAATTTTTCGTGACAAATTCTATAGATATGCAATGCCTTGCTTTAAATTATGTATGAGAAATTTTAAAGATTACAATCATAAAAATGTATCATTAACAGACGACTGTAGCTCGCATTAAACTAGCCTATTCTACGCTGAACTTTTAGAATATTTATAAAATAGATTTTAAAAAACAAGTTATCAAAAGTAGGTGTTTCCTGCGGAACACTGGGATTACAGCCGAGTACTGTTGAAAAACAGAGTGCAACTTTTCTTTAGTCGGTACACCCTGATTGTGTCAGGTCGTTTGCCCGGCGCCAGTGACTATAGATACTAGAGCTCCAGAAACCACCAAGTCACCCACCCAAATTAAATATATTTAGTATACACGGTAGGCAATTTGTTTTTAACATTTCTAAAAGTCTATAAATGCCAAGTCTATCATTCGATTAATCTGGCCAATATGTTTAAAAAAAGACAATGTTTGGGATTTAGTTGATCCACAATCAAATCCAGGGTTCGGAATAAACCGCCTACCTTGAATAAAAACCTGCCTACTGGCTAACACCGGTTTTAACTGGCTAAAACTGGCTAAAACCGACTAAAACTAGCTAAAACCTTTCAACCAGTATAGTTGCATTAAAAAAAAGAAACAAAAGATAGAAACCTACTTTTAATGGTCATGTATTACAGCGACAAAATTATTCACTTGGGATATTTCAAAAGAAATAACTTTTTAATTTTCCAAAATATTAAATTATTCAACGAATTTTTTATCAGAATTTTTAAAAAGTTCAAACAGTCTGATTTCGGTTAGTTTTTCAAACGAAATCAAAGTTTACGAAAGATAATTGACATATTATCTAATTGATCGTGGAAAAGACGATAAAATAAATTAAAAATAGTATGTAAAAGGTAGGTAGGAAGCATGAATTGAAATTTGAAATTATAGTTAGGGAGGTTTCTATGCAAATCTTAATTTGTATAAAAAAGTAATGTCATTCTAGGTGTGCCTGATGTCATTTTGCAAGACTACAAAATCTCAATAAAACACTCTAGATATTGTTTTAATCTTGAGAGAAATAAAAACATATCACATTGGTCTCTTTTAATTCAATTTTAAGGCTTAAATCAGTTTGAACTGGTAAACGCCGTTTTGCCAAAAATCGTCAAATTTTGTGGCGCCGGTTTTAACTGGTTTTAACCCGTTAAAATCGCTTAGTTTCAGCCGTCAGTGCATACCACCCCCGAACCTTGAGTAAAACAATCGATTCAGAATAGGTTGAAAAATCCCTATTTGTCGACCGGAGGCGGGCCCGAAGTAGATGCTGAGCTCCAACAAAAGCGCAAGATAATTTTTGTTACGCTGAAAGATGACATAAGATTTATAGAAGCTCCCCTACTATCAATAAGCCATATACGAATGTGCGTAGCATGAAGTTTAATATAGCTGCCAAACTTTTATAAATTGCACCATTCACGAATGCCGTCATTTATAGAGGCTCCCCTATCATTATTAAGCCATGTACGAATGTACGTGGCAATCAATCAGTTAAAAAAAAGGGTTGTGAAAAATAAAAACAGGGATCCTAAAAACTATGATATTTAAATGACGTCATTATGGACGATCCCTTAATATCTATAACACATATAGGTAAGTAAAGCTAGCGTGCTTGGGTGAGCGGTTAGGACTACAGACTGTAACGAAATTTACAGCCTCAGAACTGCCTCCGATCCTCGGCCACTGCTAATCGTTTACGGCTCGGTGTTGAACGGTAAACGTCACTGGATTGTTGATTGAAACTCATTCTCCTTCTTAATGACCACTACTTACTGTAGGGAACCTAGGGAATGGGACTCTTTTACTGTGTAGGAGGGGACGGGGATAGGGAAAAGGGTACAAAGACTGAGACGATCTAACGCGGTAGCCTTCTATTTCCTCACCCACAGTGACTGCTTAAATCTGGTTGTATGAACTTTGGTTAAATCGACCCAATGAATAAATTATTAATATTAACATATAGGTTAGTCCGTGACATGTGGTTGAAATAGGTTGGGGAAAATTTTAAAGTTAAAACAGGGAGTATTAAAAACTATGATAATTGAAGGACGTCATTATGGACGATCCCTGAATATCTAAAAAATATATAGGTAAGTCTATGATATGCAATTAAAATACGTTGGGAATAATTTTATAGTTGGAACTGGGAGTTCTAAAAACTATGACATTTAAAGGACGTCATAAAGGACGATCCCTGAATACCTATAACATATATAGGTAAGTCCATGCTATGTAGTTAAAATAGGTTGGGAAAAATTTGAGTGTTGAAACTGTGAGTACTAAGAACTATGATATTTGAAGGACGTCATTATAGACGATCCCTGAATATCTTTAACATATATAAATAGGTCCATAACATGCAGTTAAAATTGGTTGGAGAAAATTTAAAGTTGAAATTGGGGGCACTCAAAACTGTAAAATGTGAAGGACGTCTTTTATGGGCGGTCTGTCACCATCTATAACCCATTTATTACATTCCCACACCCAATACCACTATACCAGGTTCCCTTGTGAACGTACTTATGCAAGCAGTACGCGTACTTGTAATGGAATTTCGTGAAAAATTTTCATGTGTTTTTCAAACGGCGAAGCTTGACAAGCCCTGGTGCATTAAGCTGGTGCATTTGGCTGGTGCATTTGGTTGGTGCATTTGGCTGGTGCATTTGGCTAGTACATTGGGTTTGCGCATTTAGCTAGTGAGTTTAACTTGTACTGTTGACTGGTGTGTTTGCCTGGTGCAACTCTAATCTAAGTTGTCCGCATAGGGGTCGGACACTTTGGCTGGTGAGTGTAACTGTACTATTGACTGAGGTGTTTGCCTGGTGCAATTCTAATGTAAGTTGTACGCATCGGGGTAGGACACAAAAGGCGCCGCCCACGTTCAGGGTGGGCCACTTGGAAAAAGATGACACACAGTGTTAAAGATATAGCCATTTAAGCAAGGCTGTCGAGATTAACAAGGTAGATGGGTGGGTCAAAAATTTAGGTAAATTTGTGTGGCGTCATTAGGCCCTGCCCCTTTATCCGTTTTTAGATGCTGAGCTTAAGCATCTAATAAAATGGTCATGTCCGTCTGTCTGTCTGTCCGTCTATCTGTCTGTCAGTTGGTCCGTCGCTACAGGTCAAACCGTCCATTATTTTGTTTTGAAACTTTTTGTAAACAACCACAAAAGCGAGCAGGCAGGTATGTATTGTTTTTTTACTTTTATCGGACTGACCATTGCTCTACAATTAAATTTTGAATGGACCCATGTCAAAAATTTGGAAAGTCAATGGAAACAAGCAGCATCTAAAAACCGGTGAAGGGGCTGTTTACAAATGGCGCCACCAAAATTTACACAATATTTTGTCCCACTCACCTACTTTGTTAACCTCTTCAGCGCTTTGTAAATGGATATACCTTTAGCATGGTGTGTCATGTTTTTTCAAGTGACCCACCCTGAACATAGGCGGCGCATTTTGTGTCCGACCCCAATGCGTACAACTTACATTAGAATTGCACCAGGCAAACGCACCAGTCAACAGTACCAGTCACACGCAGCAGCCCATGCACCAGCCAAATGCACAAACCAACTACACTAGACAAATGCACCAGCCAAATGCACCAACCAAATGGACCAGCAAAGACGCTGAGCATCTATCGAAATTGTTTTGTCTGTCTGTCTGTCCGTCTGTGCGTTCGTTGGCCGTGCGTTACAGGTCACAGTTTATAAGTGATTTCATCAAACTGCTTTTAAACTCTTACAAAAGCGCGCAGGAGGTGCCCTATGGTTTTTGAACGTGATCGGATCAACCAGTTTTCCACAGTTAACAGCTAATTGGACCCATGTCAAAATTTTGTAAATTAATTTTTTTAAAAACTAATGAATACGTGCAAACAAATCCAAAATGTTAAGTAAATACGTAATTTTAAAGTTCTGTGCGGCGTATACAGGTATATCTCATAGTAAAGACCAAACCAATCTCAGCTACAGTATTCAATGGTCAATCAGACTAAGTCCGAGTGTCTGATGCAGGGGTGACGCCCTAATGACGTCATGTGAAAATTTCTTTAGGAAACCCCCACCAAGCCGCTATCGCATTCACATTAGGTAAGCAGGTTAGGGGTAACGCGCGAATGACGTCACGTGAAAATTTCTTTTAGACACCCGCACCTAGCTGCTATCGCATCCACACTGGGCGAGCAGGTTTGAAGTTACGCGCAAATGACGTCAGGCGAAAATTTCTTTCGGACACCCCACCCAGCTGCTATCGTATTCAAATTAAAGAAGCAGGTTAGGGGTGACGCGCAAATGACGTCACGTAAAAATTTCTTTTAGACACCCCCACCCAGTTGCTTTCGCATTCACAGTAGGCAAGCAGGTTAGAAACGACGCGCAAATGACGTCAGGCAAAAATTTCTTCTAGACACTCCCACCTAGCTAATATCGCATTCACTTTAGGTAAGCAGGTTAGGTGTGACACAGAAATGACGTTACGTGAAAATTTATTTTAGACACTAACACTTGACCCAGATGTAATCGCATTCCTATTTGGTAAGCAGGTTAAGGGTTGCGCGCAAATGATGTCACGTAAAAGGTTCTTCTACATGTCACGGACTTGCTGATATGTGTTATAGGTATTCAGGGATCGTCCTTAATCACGTCCTTTAAATACCATAGTTTCTAGCATCCCTAGTCCCAACTTTATTTTTTTTACATCCTATTTTAACTACATGTCACGTGCTTATTTAAATGCGTTATTGATATTCAGAGATTGTCTATAATGACGTCATTTGTGAATGGTGCAATTTATAAAAAAATTTCAGCTATATTAAACTAGATGCTACGCACATTGGTATATGCCTTATTGATTGTAGGGGAGCATCGATAAATCTTATATCATCTTTTAGCGTAACATAAATTGTCGTGTGCCTTTGTTAAAGCTCAGCATCTACTTTGGGCCAGCCCACGGTCGACAAATCCGGCGCGATAAATGCTGAGCTTGAGCATCTTATGAAATGGACATGTCCGTCTGCCTGTCCGTCCGTCCGTCTGTTGGCCGTACACTACAGGTCACAGCTTTCAAGCAATCAACTTTAAAATTCTTTTAAACAATCAGAAATGCGCGCCGGCAGGTCTGTATTGTTTTTTTCAATTTGATCGCACTGGTCATTTCTTCACAATTAATTGTTAACTAGACCTATGTCAAAACTTAGAAAATCCGGCGCTTCGCGCCGGATTTGTCGACCGGGGGCGGGCCCGAAGTAGATGCTGAGCTTCAACAAATGCGCAACACAATTTATGTTACGCTAAAAGATGATATTAGATTTATGGAAGCTCCCCTACCATCAATAAGCCATATACTAATGTGCGTAGCATGTAGTTAAATATAGCTGAATAATGTTGACAAATTGCACTATTCACAAATGACGTCATTTAAAGAGGCGCTTCTACCATCAATAAGCCATATGTGGAAGTACGTGGCATGTAGTTAAATATAGCTGGAAAATTTGTAAGAATTGCCTAATTCACAAATAACGTTATTTATAGAGCCTCCTCTACCACCAATAAGCCATTTAAGAATGTACGTTGCAAGCAGTTAAAAAAATAATAATACTTAGATAAAGGTATTTATAAACGATCTGTGTATGTGTTCTTGTAACACCCCTGCGTTCAAAGTATCTGTTTGCCTAATTTTGAAACAAATGCAGAGCGGAACCCTAAAATAGTGATATTTAGATGACGTCATTTATGGAAGATCCCAGTATGAATACTGTAGGCATTCCATAATATGGGTACCCGTTCACCTCATTTTAAAACTAAAGACATGCGGGATACTTGAAATAACAATATTTAAACAACGCCATTTATGACCGATTTCCGTAAGAATACTAAAAAAATCATATGTTGAGGTCATACGTCCACCTAATTTCTGAACTAATTACAGTGCGGATCTCTAAAATAGTAAAATTTGAATGACGTCATTTACGGACGATCCCCGTATGTAAGCTTGAAAATTCAATGTTAAGTATATAAGTTAACTTAATTTTAGAACTAAAGGCATGTGAATTTCTAAAACGGTAAAATTTGTATGACGCCCTTTATAGACAAACCCGGCATGCATACTAGTAAAATCTTATGCTAAGGATATATGTGAACCTAATTTCTAAACCTATGACAGTGGGGATCCCTAAAAAAGTAAAATTTGCATGACGTCATTTTTGGACGATCCCTGCATGCATACTAGTAAAATCCTATGTTAAGGATATATGTCAACCGAATTTCTGAACTATTGACAGTAACGATCCAAAAAATAGTAAAATTTGTATAACGTCATTTATGGACGATCCCTGCATGCATACTAGTAAAATCCTATGTTAAGGATATATGTCAACCGAATTTCTAAACTTATGACAATGGGGATCTCAAAAATAGTATAAATTTTTATGACGTCATTCATGGACGATCCCCGCATGCATACTAGTAAAATCCTATGTTTTGGATATATTATGTCAACCGAATTTTCAAACTTGTGACAGTGGGGATCACTAAAATAGTAAAAATTTATATTACGTCATTTATGGAAGATCCCTGCATGCATACTTGTAAAACGCTATGTGAAGGATATATGTCAACCGAATTTTTATACTTATGACAGTGGGGATCCCTAAAATAGTAAAATTTGTATGACGTCATTTATGGACGATCCCTAGGCTGCATTGTTAACGTCTGTAAAATGATAAGGAAGGAGAATTCCAAATGCCTGAGCTGGTATTCGAAGAGTCGACCCCCGTCATGAGAACGCATATTTTCCAATTTTACATTGCAGTGTCAAACCAACGACCACTATACCAGTCTGCCCTGTAAACGTACATATGTCAGCAGTACATTTACTTGTAATGGTTATTAGTGAAAACTTTCCATGTGTATTTCTAACAGCGAAACTTGAGAAGCTCTCAGCTCCATATGTACCTTTAATGTGTTATCAGCCCTTTTTTTTTATCTTGAAACATCGATTTAATTCTTGGTCGGTTTAACTGCTAATTGCGAAGAAACTATAAATTGAATAATAACCAAAAACTATACAGCACTTCTCCTTCGCTTTTCTGGGCGATTAAAAAAGGTTTCAATATAAAATCTTCAAAAATGCGACCTGTAGCGTGCGACCAACTGACACTGTGACAGACAGACAGACAGACAGACAGACAGACAGACAGACAGACAGCAAACACCAGACCAATAGATGCTTGCTCAGCATCTAAAAAGTAAGCTTTCCAAAAAGCGAACTATGCGTGTAAACAAATACAGAATGTGAATACATACCTACTTAATTTCACAGTTCTGCAGGGCGAATACAAGTAATTCTTATAGTACAGAGCAGGCTAGGGGTAACGCGCAAATAACGTCACGTGAAAATTTGTTTTAGACACCCCCACTCAGCTGCTATCGCATTAACATTGAGTAAGCAGGCTAGGGGTGACGCGCAAATGACGTCACAAGAAAATTTATTTTAGACACCCCAACCCAGCTGCTATCGCATTAACATTAGGTAAGCAGGCTAGGGGTGACGCGCAAATGACGTCACGTCAAAATTTCTTCTAGACACCCCAACTCAGCTGTTATTGCATTCACAATAGGTAAGCAGGCTAGGGGTGACGCGCAAATGACGTCACGAGAAAATTTCTGTTGTACAGCCCTACCCAGCCGCTATCGCATTTACATTAGGTAAGCAGGCTAGGGGTGACGCGCAAATGACGTCACGTCAAAATTTATTTTAGACGGCCCCACTCAGCTGCTATTGTATTTACATAAGGTAACCTGGTTTGGGGTGACGCGCAACTGACGTCAGGCGAAAATCTCTTCTAGACATCTCGACTCAGCTGCTATCGCATTCACATTAGGTAAGCAGGCTAGGGGTGACGCGCAAATGACGTCACGTGAAAATTTCTTTAAGACACCCTCACCTAGCTGTTATCGCATTCACATTAGGTAAACAGGTTAGGGGTGACGCGCAAATAACGTCACGTGAAAATTTCTTTTAGACACCCCAACCCAGCTGCTATTGCATTACCATTAGGTAAGCTGGCTAGGGGTGACGCGCAAATGACGTCCCGTGAAAATTTCTGTTATACAGCTCGACCTAGCTGATATCGCATTTACATTAGGTAAGCATGCTAGGGGTGACGCGCAAATGACGTCACGTCAAAATTTCTTTTGGACGGTCTCACTCAGCTGCTATCGCATTCACATAAGGTAACCAGGTTAGGGGTGACGCGCAACTGACGTCAGGCAAAAATTTATTTTAGACACCCCCACTCTGATGTAATCGCATTTTCACTAGGTAAGCAGGTTAAGGGTGACGCGCAAATGATGTCTTGTGAGAATTTATTTTACATGTCAATGACTGACCTATACGTATGTGTAATAGGTGTTTAGAGATCGTTCATAATAACATCTTTCAAAAAGCATAGTTTCTAGTATCCCACGTCCCAACGTTAAATTTGTTTCCATGTTATTTTAACTACATGTCACGTACTTACCTATAAGCGTAACAGAAATTCAGGGATTGTCCATAATGACGTTATTTGTGAATGGTGCAATTTATAAAAAAATTTCAGCTGTATTAAACTACATGCTACGAGCATTGGTATATGTCTTATTGATTGTAGGGGAGCTTCCATGAATCTTATATCATCTTTTAGCGTAACATAAATTGACTTTACTATAGACTGACTGAAATTAACTTTTTCTTTAAATTTAAGTTTCAAACCACACAATGTAGACAGTGCAAGTTAAGCAGTTTTTTTAGGCTTTAAAAATAATGCTTTCTAAATGACTTCCATTTACTTTGATCAATATGTGAGCACGGGTTACAAAGGTTTTCAAAAAATAGACAATAATTATTTCAGTTGAACTTCTCCCTAATGTTATGGCAAACGTGGTAATCCGTGTTTTCTTATAGATCAAAGAAAATGGATGTCATTTAAAACGCAATAATGTTTAAACTTGAAAAAACTGCTTAACTTGCTGTCTAATCTGTGTGGTTTGAAACATAAATTTAAAAAGAAAAGTAGAATAAAGGTAATTTTTTCGCTTAAAATCTTTAAAAAGTGATATTTCGGTTAGTTAGGTCATTTTGCAATATATTCTAAGTCGATTCTTTGGCTTGTGGTATCAATCGAATTTTCTAGAAATTGCGTTATTGAATATATTGGTCAGTTAAATCGAATAATAAACTTGGCATTTATATGTTATATTTATATGCATCATTATGTAATACCGAATGGATCCTTAATAATTTAACGATTAGCCGGAAAAGGGTAATGGTGGCCGTTCCACACATTTGTTAAATTACTTTGAATTATTACCATTTATTTGTGGTTTTATGCATTGAGTCATTGAAATAATAATAATAAATACAGAAATAGATTTATTTTCCTTGTACACGAGGGTCAAGGCATTACCAACTATGAAAAAAATCTGTGTATAGATGCAACTTACTTATACTCAAAATATATAGGAATATATAGGGTGTCTTTGATAAAGTCCAAATTTTTTTAAATATCATACATTTACAGTGCAAAGACCGTACAGTAATCTATTCATATAGGTATTCAAAATTATAAAATATTGATTCCAAAATATTTGACCCAGTTGCAGTAAAATTTAATGTGTAACAATCTCTTGATTCTTTCATTCATTAGAAAATTTAAATTGTTAATTGTGATTGTGCTGCTTGCATCATTGTGTACTTTTGAATGGCGGAACTTCTAGCATAATATTCAATGGCTTTATTTATACACACATACTATACAAATTGATAATTACTATATGGAGTATACATTTTCAATGATCCAGCTCATTGAATAGAATCTGATTGACAAAGCAATATCCAATAAAATAACTGTTACGTGGCATACACAGCAACTTAGCAACTGGCTACTCTTAGAAACATCATATCATTATTTTATTTTTTTATTAGCGGCTTTTATATTTTGCACTATAGTAACGCAGAGTGTACAACATGATTCATTCTATAAATTTGCTTGTAATTTGTCTGGTCTACGTTTTAAATTTTTTGGGTCAAGAATGTACAGGAAACCCGTTCGCGTGTGCGTACGATGCCGATTGCCCAAACAAGATGTGTTGCAAATACGAAAACCCGGAGAAAGAGGATTATCATAGGATTATGGAAAAGACGTATGACGAGGAGCCGTCGTATTTATTTGACTTTGATCCAAGAGCCAAAGTAACAACATCTTCTTGTGTCGATTGCAACGATTTAAAAAGGGCGTACGGAACACGTAAGTTAGCTGCTGCCGGAAGTTTAAACCAACAAAAATGTAACTCTGACAAGCATTGCAGTGGGGACAAACTTTGCTGCGGTCATACAGGCCAACGTAGGATGTTCGACAAGAATGACCAATTTTTAGGAGAATGCTGGGGCTGTGATCAACTAAAACTTGGTTACAATTGAAAATAATCGGACAACATTTGGTTTTACTGCAAACCAGCCGGTGATAAACTTTTTAAGGTTTTTATTTGTAATATCCTCATAGATACAATACTTTTTTGCTGTTAGATATATTTTTCAATGTTTTAATGACCAATAATGACGTGTTTTTAATAATTTACTATGTATAACTGTTTTTACAATGAGTGGATTACTATACAACAAACCCTAAATTTTTGTCAGAACTCAGCGGAACGTCAGCAAAATCTTCAAACCTTTTCCTTCAACTCATAAAATAGCCAATACTAGTTTACTTATAACACTATTATAAAATAATTTAAACATTCTCAAAATTTTCATTGGCACTTAAATAAACTTTAGCTGGTATAATAATGTAATAAATTATTGTTGTTTTAACATCATAACTATTTCGATGACATCATTTGGGACAATCTATGACTTAAAATTTACATCTGTGACACAGCATTTCAAAAGACTTCCCAATCAATGTAAAAATGACCTGCTATAGGTTGTTCTGACAAAATCTCATACAATTGGAATTTACTCAAAATGGGTCACACCCAAGTGGCGTCATTCAAGTTGACAGTAGGTCACTTTAAAAAAAATGACTGACCCCCTGTTAAAGATTGTCATTTTAACGCAGTACGTAATCGGGTGGGTGGGTGGTTTCCAAAAATTTGCAAATATTTGTGACGTTATTTATGTGCAGCCTCTGGCAGTGGCCGAGGAATAGTCAATAAAAATCAAATAAACTATAGTTTTAAGCAAAACAGAGCAAATTTTTATTTCACGACGGGTGCTAAATATGGTATTAACTTTTTTAATATTATCAGAGGTAATAAATTACAGTTTTCTAGAAGTTATTTCTAATAACGATTTTATATTTAAACTCATATCGTATGTGAAGAACAAAAATGTTCAATATCAAATTTAAGTTACAATCGAAGCAAGCTATATGTCATGCCAAAAATTCAAAACATGCCAAAAATTTGAATTATTAGAAGTTTTTTAAAAATGTAAAATCTTTAATTTGCATGTTTTTGAAAAGTGTAAAATATTAAATTTGCATGTTTTGAAAAGTGTGAAATATTAAATTTGCATGTTTTTGAAAATTGTAAAATATTAAATTTGCGTGTTTTTGAAAAGTGTAAAATATTAAATTTGCATGTTTTTGAAACGTGTAAAATTTTAAATTCGCATGTTTTTCAAAAGTTTAAAATATTTTCTTTGCAAGCTTGTAAAAAGGTGTAAAATGTTTTATTTGCACGTTTTAGAAAAGTGCAAAATGTTTTATTAAACAGTTTTCGAAAAGGTGTAAAATGTTTTGTTTGCAACTTTGTGGGAAGGTGTAAAATTTTTATTTGTGCGTTTTTAAAATGTGCAAAAATGTTGCATTTGCAAATTTGTGAAAAAGTGCAAAATGTTCATGTATTTACATGCTTTCAAGACATATTTCTCTAGCAGGCGTGCTTGGGTGAGCGGTAAGGACTGCAGACTGTAACGAAATTTACAGTCTCAGACCTGGCTTCGATCCTCGGCCACTGCTAATCGTTTACGGCTCGGTGTTGTACGGTAAACGTCACTGGATGGTTGATTGAAACCCAATCTCCTTCGGTGCTCCTTAGTGACCACTACTTACTGTAAGGGCCTAGGGAATGGGACTCCTTTACTGTGGAGGAGGGGACGGGGATAGGTGAAAGGGTACAAAGACCGAGACGATCTAACGCGGTAGCTTTCTATTTCCTCACCCACAGTGACTGGTCGAGTCTGGTTGTATGAACTTCGGTTAAATCGACCTAATGAATAAATTATTATTATATAGTATTATATTTCTCTTGATAGCTGATATTGTTTTTAGCTGGAAATGGAAATGAGTCATTGTGGTTCTTCGTAGACGATATATCGATAGGGCCTATAGATTTTTACTTTTCAGTCGTATTTTCACAGAGGGATTTTTTCTGGATAGTATTTTTTATTCTGCAGATTTTTAGTGTGGTTTGTAGTGTGGATACTGACTTTATTTTTTCAGAGGAAGGTCGTAGGGTTGACTTACTGGATTCAATTAGCATTGACCCACACAAGAACTGAAGAAATGGGTCGTTCCCCAGCATCTGTTTTGGAGTTCTCAATTTGCTTCACTATACTAACGATAAGTCCCTCAGTCAGATATGATACTACATGTTTTAAATCCCTTTTGTATTTTTATTTTTACACGCATTATGTAAAAAGAATTAAACCTTTTTAAAGACATGCAAATAATATTTTTTGTACATTGTAAAAACAAACAACATACAATATTTCGCACTTTTTAAAACATACGTAAATAGAGCATTTTACACTTTTCAAAACAGATGTGCGAATACGACATTTTACACTTTTCAAAAAACATGCGGGAATAGAACTTTTCACTTTTAAAAAAACATATGTAAATAGAACATTTTACTTTGTCCAAAAAAGATAATTAAGTAAATACAACATCTTAAACTTTTCTAAAACATATATATAGATACAAATTTTTGCATTACTAAAGAAAACTATTAATAAAATTAAAAGGGGGGCCTCTGTATGGAAACAAGTTGTTCCTAAAAAGCATTACCTTCGTCCGGCCCTAATTAAAATAAGTAAACTATACAGAAAGTAGAACTATTTACAATACGTAGGACAGTAAGCAGTAGTATTAAAAGGTGCGGACTTTGAATCATAAAATTTGTGATGACGCGATGAAAGGGACTACCAGCATAATTATTTTAACAGCATTAATTTTAATCAGCACACATAGAAAATATCCTTATCCTGGGGATGACCACGTTGATTTTTCACTTAATTTGTATTTTCTTTTCGAATTAGTAATTCATCCAGCAGTGATAATAATCCAAAGAGAAGCATTAAAAATGAAAATACTTCAATTATGTATATGATATCCTAGAAAGAAACGCCTGTGACATCCTAGCTAGCAGAAAGATTTCCCCTAGAACTTTTTTGGAAATGAACTTTTGGAGAGGAAAATGAAAATATTGATAAGGATACGATGGAGAAGCGAAGAATAAAATTACAATAATTACCTATACGCAGAAATACTAAAAATATTTGGTACTCAATTTTTCATTTTGTTAAAAATAATTATTTTAAGATTTCTTTGTATTTCCTAATTTCTTCTTAAAGTGGGTTAAAATGATTCTGCAAATAGAAAGGTTCTTCGTGCCTTGTATAGTCGTACATATAGACTGTCTAGACCTCAATATGTAACTTGTTTCGTTAATTGCTACATAAAAGTTCATTGCCACATGAGAGAAAGGGTTAAAATGAAAACACTGGAATTACTGGGAACGTTCCATTAACTTTATTTGAGCGTAAGTACCCATTACCTTTTTCATATCCAAAGTTGTGATTATTTTATCATGCCCCTATAATCCTTTAGAATGTTAAGGGGCTTAAAATAATATAAACGTTTTTATTTTATATAATTATAGTGTTAAAGTTAAGCTATAAAGCAGAGTATCAAACTTGAATATTAAATTCTGGAAAACGTGTACACTAATAAATTATAATCAGGCTTTTCTAATTTCTATCCCAGTCAAAGTGGAGTACACATTTATATTCCAAGAATCTCAAAACATGAAAAAAGAAATGAAAAAAAATATATATTTGCCAATGCTTTAATTTTTTTCTGTTTTTCATTCCATTCTATATTCTAAATTAAGGTTAGTTTTTGATTTGAAAGCCATATTTATGATTATTGAAGTAGTAACTATATAGTAATAATATTTTTATTTTTTTCTACTCCAAGTGCTTACTAATATACACTCACAATATGAATTTATAATTAATTATATAAAAGCATCAATCTAGCAATATCGCTGGCAATGTTTCTCAGTACTACAAAATTACTCTTCTTTCATCAGTCATCAGCTCTTATTGCAGTCGTATCGTACTTACTTAAGTTAAGCTTAGCTGCGCTCTGGCTCTAAAAGTAACTGTACATTAACTGCAAATAATTGGGTGTAATTATTATAGAAACCTCTGCTGGGCAGGAGCCAGATAGGTAGGCATTTTTCATGTGCATCCGGAATGTTGAAATAACATTACTTTTATATATTTTTTTTTGAAAGAGGTGGAAATAGGAAACTTAATAGGTTACGCAAAATTTCAAATATTTTTCTTGCGCAAGCTAACCAAATGACACATGCATATATCTACATGACATTTGTAATTTTAAAATTCATTAACTTTATTTGTTTTAGTGGTTAGCAGTATTGTAACAAATACAAGTATTTTAATGCCTCAAGTTGCAACAACTTAAATAAAAATGCTTATCCTCATGTATTACCCAGCAGATGCAGAAATCGAAAATAGTTGGCCATTTTAGTTTAAAAAGTTTCAAATACAGTCGACAATACAATAACCACAGGATGTGTTTGATATTTCAACGCTGCTTATAGCTTAGTAGAGATAAAAAATACCAAGTTGCATTAAGAACAAGACAACTAATTAGAGAAATCGCAAACTAGAAAATACTATAATATTTCTGGTTTATATACGAATTAAAATATTAATGTCAAGTAGTAGTAATCAACCTTATGAAAATGCTACAAGTACAAAATTCAAATGCCACAGCCGCAACCTAAAAATAAATACTCAAAAAATAAAATATATGAATCAAAGGTGCGGAATTGTACTTCAAATTTTGGCGCCTTAAACACAAACAAAAATGTTTAAATCAAAATTTCTCAGAAAACTGTTATTCCTGTTAGCCTAGTTTAACTTTACCCGGGTTAACATGAAACGTAATAAATTTATTATAAACATCGGGATATTTTCCGTCGGTCCAGGACGGGTCAGAAATCAGGTAACCCAATTTTCTGCCCTGTTCCCATACCGTCCTGATCAGCACGGGAAAGAAATCTTCTTTCCCGTACCGTTCACGTGTCGTCCTGATCAATCCAGAAACGGGAATTCCTGTTCCCAAACGACAGTCTAGTCGTGTTCAAATTGCATTTATAAGTTTTGTTTGTGCATTAGCCTTTCAAATCAAGAAGTTTAAACATTAGGTACTGGGTGTTCAGGTTAAAAAAATACAATTTAGCAGTTTATTTTGTGTTTTGTTTATTTATTCGATTCAATTATGCACTTGCCCAATCACCTGATTTAATTTGCATTTAAAATAATAGGGATTCTCTGTAAAATTGAATTTCCTCCAAATCACAGCCTTTAAAAACTGAGCCGATGTTTTTCATATTCAAACCCAATATTTCGGCCCAAGTACACTCATAACTACGAAGTAATGTAAAACAATAGGACTTTCCGTCAAAATTCTTTCCTTCAAACAGCATCCAGTCGGATGTGCCAGTCGCAGCTAAGGATTTTATTGGCACTGGTATATCTGCCATGGTCTCGGTAGCAAAGAGCTCGTCCCCATAATAATAGTACCCAGGGTACAAGCTGATGGCGTCCGTTTCAGTGTCATTAGCTCCAAAGTGCCGGAGTGATTTAACATTTGCCATATTGTAAGAGCTACATATTGTATTATTTGACCCATCGCCAAGGTATGTACCATATGTTTGATAGTTGACTGTTGTAGAAAAAAACCACCTACACAATTTTAAACCATTATTTATTCTTAATAACAAGAATTTATTTTTGATTTGTACAATTGCAAAAAATCAAAAAACGCTTAATACCTATAAAGTATTAAAACTAAATCAAAGTTTAATGATACATTAAGATAAAAAAAAGTTTGAATAATTTTACTAACATTCCAGTACTGCAAACTCTATTGATCTTTGGAAGAGTTGCACTGTATTCAGTCAAATCCGGGACGTGAGTGTCAAAGTAAAGAGCGGTGCCGTCTTCCTTGTACAACCGCAGCTCCTGCTTCATTCCATTTGCAGTTGAAATCAGACCAAGAAGCACTGTCAAAATTATAGTTGCAAGTTCCATTCGAGTGTGCCCCAAAAACGTCATGGTGACTTGAATAGGAAATATCTAAAAGTAATCTAGCTTGATTTAGGGGCGCAATTTTAAAACAAATTTTTACAAATGTAAAAGTACCTTCAAGAATAATTTACTTTAAATAAAAATATTAAAACCAGTTTAATGTGTTTCTTATACAGTTGACATGCTTGTAATAAGTTACATGTTCGTGAGTTTAGAATGCTACGATCATCTGAGTCGTTCAATATAAGAAATACGGAATGTAATCAATTAAATAAACAATTTTGATTTTTTTAAGTACCTTTGCTAAGCAGTATGGCGATGATAAAGGAACTTGAGCAGTTTAATTTAGACCTAAACACAACCGTTCAAGGGATATGACTGTCCATAGGCTTTATTTTTATAGCTAGGAATTAATTGAAAAAATATATTATCTCCAGTTTAAGCTTATCAAAGTGAAACTCCCTTAAATTAAATATAAAAATCTAATCTTGAATATTTTGTCATGCCATTGCGTAACAATCCTACTAAGTCGAATGAATATATGCACGTATTCTCTGATTCGTTGAACACCTGCTCACGTCGCTTGTCATATTATTTCAGCTATTTTATTACAAGGCCAGATTGAACATTTTATTTGATTAACACAGATACAGATAGTAATTAACTACAAATTTAAATTTGAAGACAAAAGCCAAAGCAACACATTTGGATCACGTTTTAGAATTTAAAAATATAATAAATTTATTAAAAATATCATTTGTAAAGTATTAAAACAAGAACACAGACCAATTTCTTTAGATAAAATGAAATAAAACATTATGTTATTTTTGAAAGCACATATGATATGTTAAATGTTACGCAATTTAAAAAAAAATTACAATTTCCCTATTCATTAGGTTTATTGTTTTTTTGACATAGCTCATTTTAATTGTAGATCATGTGTGATATCTGCGATGTCAATTCTTCATTCTAAATACAAAAAAATCAAACCTAATTAAATATGCATCAAAATTGGTTATAGTAATGAAAACACTGATTGTAAATGAGAGATGCAGATGCAAAAAAATTTACATTGGCAGTTTTTGATACCTTTAAAATGTTCAATTTGTATATTTTTGGAATTTTTAAAATATTCTTATTACGTCCTTTTCAGTTTGTATTAAATGTTTTAGTAGATATAGCAATTTGGGTTAGCTACTATTGGTTGTACCTCATCTCAAAACTAATGAAAATATGAAAATTTGCAATCTTCAAAAACATGTGAAATCAAAATTTTGCACTTTACAGAAAGAATTGAATAAAACATATCTTAGTTGAAATCAAAAAGTAAATAGAACATTTCGCACCTTTCAAACAACTTGTCATTAGCAGCTAACGCATATTATTCAAATTGCAATTTACTGTTTTTATGACATAACCCATTTTGACTGTAGTATAAACCAGATATAAATTATTTTGTTTCTTCACTATGACGGTTTGTCCTGTACAAATTGTATTTATGAATTTTATTTTTGCATCATTAGCATTTAAAATCCAAAGGCCTATATGTTACGTACTGGCATATCACGTGCACATATTTCCCAGATCACACGGTAAGTTTTTCAACGAAGACAATTTACTTTCAACGGCATAGGTTTATGAGAATGAAAAAGTTTTTTAATCACATATATCGTCAACAAAGAGTCAAAATGACCAATATCCAATTGAGAGTAAACTCAAAATGAGTTATCTAAATACAAACTCTAATTGTAAATAGGATTTGTTAATGCAAAAAAATTTACATTACTATTTTTTAAACCCTAAAATATTCCATTTGCATGTTTTCTTTTCCAGAATAAAAGTTTACTAGTTGCATAGTTCCAAAGACTGAAATATCCTGCTATTTACTATTTACATGATTCCAAAAATTGTAGAAAATTTTATTTGCTTCTTTTTTTTTAAACAGCTGAATGTTATTTTCAGGTTCTATTGACAATTCTAAACAGAGCTAATCTAATCTTTTCTAAATGCTCAAAACGTCCAATTTGCATGTTTTTAGAATTTGCAAAATGTCTTTTTTACTTTCTTTGAAGATCGTATTTAAATAGGAAGTTGATTACATTTCTTATTTTTCAACCCGCGCACCACACCAAGTACTTTTTATTCGTACTATAAATTATATAAAGTTGCTATGGAACAACTCACGTACACCATGCTTTTACTTAAACCGCCATGCCATAAGAAAACGTTTACAATTAACCTTATGCTATGTAAAATCAAAAATCAAATCAAAATTAGGCAAAACAGGATCGTCCATAACCTATGTCATACAAATATTTCAATTCTTGTACCCTATGACCCATCTTTCATTAGCTTAACCACAACCACTGAGTAAATGGCAACCTTTAACATTGGATGTCATCGTCATCAGTTCAGTTGCCGAGTAGACCCACTGACTTCACCTTTGACGTCATATAAAGTCCATAGTACCGTATATCCTATAATAGTACGCCCCGCGTACTATCCAAATTTGGACCTCTCAGACCCGCGTACTATTACAGACCCGCGTAGTATTACAGACCCGCGTACTGCCGTTTAATAGCGTGTTAAATTGACCCGCGTACTATTCAAACGGAGCAGTGCAAGCCAATCGGTCCCTAACGAGCCCTTAAAAAAAATTGACCGAGGGTCCCTTTTTCTTGAAAAAACTACCTCAATTTGAGCCAGCCTGAGCCCGGAGGAGGGAAATCGTTCAACACCGTTCTTTTTATCTATTTTACCTCCTCCGGTCCCGCTTCCTTTTTTGAGGGAAAATTTTTTCCACCTCATTGAGCTTTTACCTCAATCTCCCCCAATCTGAGCCAACCCCCTAGGTACTGGAAGTAAATTCTACCTACCTACAAAAAATGTTCAATACTAATACTAATATGACTAATACTAATACTACTTGGCGTAACACCATAAAAATGAAAATAAATCAATAAATGCATAAATAATATATAATACACACAAACACCAAAGGACATTTTATTTTTAATTTTTTATTATTATTAGGTTTTTGTGTTTCTAGTTACAATTATTAACAATTTAATAACTTTTAATGGAAAAAAAGATTTCATTAATAATAACTTTAAATTAAAATTATTAATTAAAAATTAAACTTAACTTAATTCTGCATAATCTCACTCAATATTTACCAACGGTCAACGGAATTAAAGTAAAATAAAAATATTAAATAAAATCACATAATTTACTCTGGCTCATCCTCGTCAAGAAGTAGTTTTTTGTGTGACAATAATTTTCCTTTGCCTTTTTTTCGCTTTACACCTTGTTTTTACACAACATTTGACATCTCTGTCTCTGAATCAGACTCAGACGGCTCAGATCCAGAACCAAAACTAAAATCAGAAAAATCAGAACCAGAGTCTAAGGATCCTTTGCCTTCACTTTCACTACTGATATCGTAGCCGTAATTAGTTTGTTTGTCCTTATTATTATTTTTGCTTTCACCAGTCTGATGCCTATGCCTATTATGTGTCATTACATTGAATTTTATTTTTTTTAATGACAACCAACAACTGACACTGACTCTTACAAAATGTGAAAACAGTACGAAAATAACTTTTAAATTGGGGGACGTCTCGTCACTATTGGCAGCAATACTGGCATAAAAATGTACTCAAATTCTCAAAAACTGGTTAACTGAACAACTGAAAACTTGAAAAATCATACCAGATAAATTCTAAACTGGTGTTAGTCCGCAGGTTTTAGTTTTAGTGTTAGTGTGTGGGCTTTGGTGTTTGCTCAAGCTTTAGCTTTAGCAACTTTGGCGGTGGTTTAATTAATGGTCGGAATTTGTGATTAAACGTTCGCCCAAAATGCGAATTTTTAATATTTAAAATAATTTAAATTACATGGTGCTCAAACAACTAAATAATACCAACAGTAATTAATACATGTGTCAAATGTAACAACATCTAGAAAGAGTCGACTCTTCATCTGGTGCTCCGTCTCCGTGGTGGGGTGTAGAGTTTAGTAAAGACTAACATTTATCGACATTTAATTATTGCAATTTTTATCCCGCTCGGGATGCGTAAGTAAAAAAGAGTAAGCTACTAAGCTATCTGATGCATTTAATCTATTAGTGCTACTTAGTTATTACAGTGTTTAGTTTGTCAGTGGTACAGCCACACAGCGGGACACTTCTATTCAGTGTCTGCACAGTACTTATTCATGGTTATGACACGATTACATTAATAATGAGCATACATAAATCTACAAAAGCGTATATTAAAATTTAAAATTAGTAGTTGCAGCATGTGCACTCAGCTGTGCCCAGTGTTCACACTCCACAGTCATTATCATTTTTTCAGTTTCAGTATGAAGTATGCGCCTTTGCATGCAATATATGTATGCAGTTTGCAACATTCAAATGCACCAACAATGCTTAAAAAATAAAATATTGAATTTGACATTTTAAAATTTTGTAATACCGCAATTTTGTAGCTATAAGGCTATTAACACCAAATTTGTTAACAATTACACATTAACTTTATTTAAAAATGCAAACGATTTAAAATAATTAAAATTGCGCAGATAAAAATAAACATGATTAGTAAATAATTGTTGATTAATTCAAATTCCACGTTTAATTGTATTTTATGAAAAATGAAAAGGTTTTAGTGTTAGTGTGTGGGCTTTGGTGTTTGCTCAAGCTTTAGCTTTAGCAACTTTGGCGGTGGTTTAATTAATGGTGGGAATTCGTGATTAAACGTTCGCCCAAAATGCGAATTTTTAATATTTAAAATAATTTAAATTACATGCTGCTCAAACAACTAAATAATACCCACAGTAGTTAATACATGTGTCAAATGAAACAACATCCAGAAAGAGTCGACTCTTCATCTGGTGCTCCGTCTCCGTGGTGAGGTGTAGAGTAGAGTTTAGTAAAGACTCACATTTATCGACATTTAATTATTGCAATTTTTATCCCGCTCGGGCTCAGTTTCACCAAAAACAGTTATTTTAATTTTCTTGTAATTAAATTCAAGAGAAGTTTTATAGTTGAAATTACTAATTTTATTCTTAAGCCTATAATAAATCAACCTAACTTCATGTATATATAAAGATACAGTACATACATTACTACTGTAGCACAGTAGCCATCAGCCAGAAAACTTATACTTAATTCACTGTGACACCACTGACACCGACACCTGACACCGTCCCCGCCATTGCCGCCACAGTCCGCCACACCACAACACAGGGTATAGGTATCAGCAGTATATTAATTCAGAAAACGTATACTTAATTCACTGTGACACCACTGACACCTACACCTGACACCGTCCCCGCCACTGCCGCCACAGTCCGCCACACCACAAAAAAGGGTATAGGTATCAGTATATTAATTAATTAATTAACTAATATTAAACAAATATTACTATTACTATTATTACTAGTAATCATCACTCACTCGTACCGCTGACTATTACTCTTATCTTATATCCCGTGTCAGAATAGTGCGAGCTACGTTGTCGGTGTGTGATCAGTGTGATTCATATATTATTACTATCGTATACAATAATACAATATATTTATATTTCATCATACTTTTACATTACACAGTATCTCTGATATTTTTTTTAAGACAGTATGAGTCCAAAACAACCTTTACGACATATCGATCACTCTTACACTTTTGGGCTCAAAAACCCCACTACGGATATCAAATTTCAGGACTCTAAAAGCTCTATGAGCTTTTTGCGCTTTTTAAGCATCGATGAGCTTCGAGAAAAAAAAATGAGCCCGCGCGTGCCTGCTATGTTTTCGATTTTACTGACCGGAGCTTCGGTCAGTGCGATCGGTCCTACCGGTCACCGGCTCCGTGTCTTACACTGAAACGGAGACCTCTCAGACCCGCGTACTATTACAGACCCGCGTAGTATTACAGACCCGCGCATTGTTATAGGATATATGGTACCTGTTCTCCGTATAGTTAATTCTTTATACAATGGTTGTGTTTTGATTTTTATTTAAACGTACCTGAATACAAACACAAAACAGCGCTACACAATAGTAAAAAAGCACAATAAACATGGGCTTCAAAGTTGGGACCCAATCACTGTATTCCAAGAATTTAAAAATTTTACAAACCCTGGGGTATACAATTATGAACTCAGACCAGCTCTACGTAACAGTAGAGTGCAAGGAAAATTTTCTATGCGACTGAAAATATAAAACCTTAACTTAAACTCCAACTCGTGCTAGATGAAATTTTACGTACCTATCTTGTTTAAAAATAATTTTACATAGCTCATTGTATTTCTGTTATAAATTGCATTTATACCATTTTGAATCTTAGCTCGCCAATTTGTTATCCACCCCTAGAAAAACTTCTAGATCCGCGTTACATTTTAAAAAATAGAATGTGCCTAATGAAGTCCATAGTATATTTACTAGGTGAACAAATAATTTGACATCTACACGCTTCTAACTCTTTCTATCTCATCTTAATCTTTGTCAAAGAAAATTCAGGAGTCTTTTTTTATTTTTGGTTATTTATTTATTCATTTACGGAAAAAATTCCCTTTTTTAATGTGGATTTACAATAGAAGGGATTCTTTGTACACTTGAATTTCGTTCAAATCACAGCCTTTGATAACTGAACGAATTGTGGTCATATTAAAATTTTCTACCCTATTCCAATTAAAAACTTCTTGAGAATACGGGACTTGAAAGCACTTGGACTTTCCGTCAAAATTCTGCCCTTCGTAGAGCATCCAGTCGGCTGTGCCAGACGCAGCTAAGGATTTTATTAAAATTGAAATATCTGTCTTGGCCTTGGTTACGAAGATCTCTTCTCCTTCCCAATCCTTCCCAGAGTACAAGCTGATGGCATCCGTTGAAGTGTCATTAGCTGCAAAGTGTCGGAGCGATTTCACAGTCGTCACATTATAATTGGAACATGTAAGTTCATTGCCACTATTGTCACTGCTACTGCTAGTATATTATATTCTAAATATGTTATATAGTTGACTGCGGTAGAAAATAACCACCTACAAAATATTAAACCATAATTTATTCCCAGTGACTAGAATTCATGTTTAATTTGTATATTGAAACAAATTTAGTAAAGTTTTGCACAAAAGGAATAAACACTAAAAACTGAATTTATTACAGTGGAATAAAAAAAATTTAAATAATTCTAGTTACACTCTTTCCAGCAATATTTCGTGATCTTTGAAATAGATAAACTGTATTCAGTCAAATCCGGGACGTGGGTCTGAAAATACAGAGCGTTACCGTCTTCCTTGTACAGCCACAGCTCCTGTTTGTATCCTTCTCCAGTCAAACTCAGGCCAAGAAACAGTGTGAGAAGCAGATTCGCAAGTCCCAGCTGAGTTTTTCCTAGCAACGTCATTGTGAATTAAATTGAAAATATTTGGAAATATTGCAGCTTAACACAAGAGCGCGTTTTTTAATAAAGTTTGAAACATTTAAAATTAGCTTCATGAATATATTACTTTTATTTAAAATATTAGAAACAGTTTATTGTGTTTTTTATAAAGTTGCTATGCCTGTTATAATAATTTATAGGTGTTTGAGATTGCATTGTTGAATGTTACCTGCGTATATTAGAGTTTCAATAAAGGAAATACAGAATATAATAATTGACACAATTTTGAATTTTTACATCTAATTTTACCTCACCTATGATTAGAAGTATGACGATGACCAAGGAACTTGAACAGTTTAACTTTAGATCTGGACACAATAGTAAATGTGAAATGATTATCTATAATTACGTTTTATGTTTATAGTTAGGAATTAATAAAAACTTCCCATAATCTCCAGTTTGACCTTATTGGAATAAAAAAATCAAATTTTAAAATTCTTACTGTCATCCCATTGCACAACTATCTTGCTATAGGTCAAATGATAATGTGCGTGTTCTCTGATGCATTGAAAATCTACTCATGCGGCCTATCATACTTTTTGTAGCAATTTTATAACAGGGCCAGATTACAACTTTGATTTGATTGACACAGTTTATAACTTATTTAAACTATGCGTTTGACTTTAAAGTGCCTCTAATTCATAATTTTCGACCTAGTTATATATGCAAGCAATATAATCTTGCAAACCAATCCTAACTTCAACTACGTGGTTATATACAGGTGATATACACGGCAGGATACATCTAAATACATAATATAATTATTATGTATCAATCAACCTGAAAAAGTGTACATCACATGATTGATAAGGAAAGCAATTATTGGGTCAAATAATCAATCACATTGAATTGATCACGTAATTACATGCCTCAATGCGAGTACAAATTACAAACGTGTGATGAAGTGACTTGTTTATTTTAAATATTTAGGTTTTAATGAATTTTTTTGTTTACATATTTTAAATTTTTTTTGCATTAATTAACGCGTACTAGCCGTTTAAGTTATTAACCTAATTCTACACCCTATAAGTCACAAAGCAGTTTTATTAATTAAAGCATTAAGAACTTTACCATTGGTCTTTGTGGTCCTTTATATTCAGGGCATTAGGATGTTATCATTTATGATTTTATTAAGATTACTAAACTTGTGAGCTAGCGCTAAGATTGTAGTGGATAAATATACTATGCACGTCAGTAATTTACAGCATGACATAGAATTGGAATTGGCAAATCATTGTAATGTTGTTGCACAACTAATAGCATAACTGCAAAATCATGCCGGCGATCGTCAGCCTACTATATCGTCAACACGCCGGCGACCTGTCGGCAGTCTCATATGACGCCGCTGGTGGGCCGGTGGACAGAAACTACTGTTGGACTGACTCGTAGGCGCCGACAATCGCCAGGTGGTGGGCCGCTTCATAAATGTTTCTTAGGATAGGTCCAGTCGGGTATTGATGACTTTTAATAGTAAAATGCAAATATTCTCGCACACACTGTGTCGGTGTGCCCTTACGTCGCTCAGCAGTAAAAAGTCCATGGGGGAACTAACTACAGTGAAAATGTTTGATATATTTTTTTTGTAGCAATATATGACCTAAATATAACGTTGACAAAATAATTTTAAAATATGTGTACGAAATTGGCGCAAAACTAATTCTTGAATTTACTACTTTAACATAAGTTAAACGAGAAAAATCTTCCTATTCATATCAAAAGATGTATGTCATTTTTTTTTGAAATTTCGAAATTTATTTGTTTTTATGTAGCTTTTCGTTTTCGTGCCATTACATGCATGAACAGCGTCCACATTTGTGGTACGTTGAACATTGGGCATGTTATGAGTTTTGAAAGTTTCAGTTTTTGAAAAAATAAACTGAAAAGTATTAATTTTTGGCCAGTGAACGTAAGCTATGACGACGACGACTTCATATTAGTGAAACATTGTAAAACAAACGATCTATTCCCTTTCTCAAATTTGAACGCAACTTATGTATGGCCCCTTTAAAGTTTAAATTTTCCCTGGCTAATTTTTCATACAGTCATACACATATTTTGAAATAATTTTGTCTACGTTAACTTAAGGTCATATATTGCTAAAAAAAACATATCAAAAATTTTCAATGTAAATATTTATAATTCGTTTTCCAGGCAGATTAATGCCTATAAACAGAGTTTTTAAAACCGAAACGACACATGTCCATTTTAAGCTAAAATCAAAATGTGATATGTTAAAAGTATTTCCAATTGAAAATTATAAGAGAATTATTTAAGCCGAAAAGTCATATTGCAAAAAGAGATGGCGGACACGTTAAAGTTGATTACTCAGTTAAATGATTGACAAACGAAAAGCTGTCAGTATAATTTGTTTTTTATTGTTTATGTATTTATTCATTTATGTATTTGACAAATCACTTTTTTAAATTTAGATTAACAGTAAAAAAGATTCTCTGTACGATTTAATTTTATTCAAATCGCAGCCTTTGAAAACTGAACCAACTGTCCTCATTTGCAAACCTGGCAAATAGCCCCATTCAAACGCATAACCAGATCGTGGGACTCGAATACAAATAGACTTTCCGTCAAAATTCTTTCCTTCATAGAGCATCCTGTCCGACGTGCCAGTCGCAGTTAACGTTTGTATTCCAATGGATATATCTGCCTTGGCCTTCGTTACAAACGTGTCTTCTCTATCATAAATGACCCCAGGGTACAAGCTGATGGCATCCGTTGCAGTGTCATTAGCTGCAAAGTGTCGGATTGATTTCACAGTCGTCATATTTATTGATATAATCTCTGATGCGTCATCTACTTATGTAGCCTTTCATGTTTGATCAGCAATATTAGGACAGGGCAAGATCACATTTTAATTGATTGACACAAGTTATAATTATTTACAACTTTGAGTTGGATTTTGAAGTGCCTTTGATCCAGATTTGTTTTTAAATATTTAAGCAAATTAAAACTCAGCAAAACATTTCTAATAGGAGGGTCACTTATCTAGTTCAAAAAGCAATGTACATAACATTTTTAATCCTAATAAGTAAATGATTATTAATTATTATTATTTTATAAGTCACATGTTGAGCTCCTACCTGGAAACGCTTGCATCACATGATAAATAAGCAACAAAACTAGTTTGCCATTCCATCAATTAGAGTCAATTTATCTATTCAAAACTTGTCCTGAAACAATTACAATATTAGGATGGTGTTATGTGTTAGTATTTATTTATTCAATTTGTTTTACACATTTTACATTTTGTTTCCTTTGAAATGGAATTAGATTCACCAGCCATCTGTCTGATTTAGTGAAAAACCTGAAATGGATGAGGTATCATCTATAAATAATGTCATTGATAGAGCCCGTGGGTCAACATGTGTAGACAGGAAATTATTTCATACATGCAATGTTAAACTTTGCCATTTACAAAATCCTAAAATGATGTCATGGGGATGGCGGATGGGCAATGACAGAATGATTATGTAAATGAGATCATTTATGGACCTTTAGTATAGTAAGCATATCTTAGGAACGAACGAAATAAAGAAAGTGTAATTACAAGACTAATTTTTTAAATCGCTGGAAGTAACACTCAAAACATTTCACATTTGTTTAAACATATTAAAAATAGAAACCCAAAAAATTCAATAACAATATTTGAATAGAGCAAAGTTTTAGAACGATTTACTTTTGTTTTCATTTAAAAACAAAAAGCACTACAATAAAACACAATTAAAACATTACAAAATCACGTTGTCAACTAACTTGGTTTATATAAATTAAAAAGTTCTTCAATTACATAGTTATTATCTGCGGAGATTAGCAATGGCATATATCCAATCTACGCTAAACTCAAAAGAAGCTATGTGAATACAAACACTTATTATTGTAAATAAGATGTGCAGATGCAAAAAATGCACAAAACTAGTTTTCAAAACCCCAAAAATATTCTATTTGTTTGTCTTTTTTCAAGAATAAAAGGTTAAGTAATTATTACACGGCTTTGAAGATTTTAAAGTATATATCCTGATATTCACTAATTTGAAAAATTGTATTTTATTTGCTTCTATTTTGGAAACGGCTAAATGTTATATTTACGTGCTATTGACAACGGTAAATTAGGCTATTGCCATGTTTTTTAAAAGCACAAAGCGTCCAATTTTCCAATTTACATTTTTTTGGAATGTGCAAAATGTTTTATTTGCGTCTATTAAGGATCGTTTTAAAACAGAAAGTATAAACGTATTCGTATTCTTATTCTCCAACCCCGTATACCACACTATGCACTCAAAGCTTGCACTATTAATTATATAAAGTTGACATTGAACATCTCACTAACGGATCGTCCACCAATAATGTCATGGGTAAGGTCAATGGGTCTACTTGGCAACTGATGACATCCATGTTAGAGGTAGCCATTTACGCAATGATAAAATTGATGACATAGGAGTCGCATGGTCCCAGAATGGATATCTTTCGATAACGTCATTTGTGGACGATTCCTTACAATGATTTGTTTTGCAAAGCCAAGCAATAAGGAAACGCTTACAATTAACTTTAATATCATGTGAAATCAAAAATCAAAATCAAATAAAAACAAGGCGATATGGGGTCGTCAATAATGATGTCATCAATATATTCCAATTTATTGTACCATTTGACTCTTCTTTCAGCAGTTAACCTATTGTGTATATGTGTATCTTTAACATTAGTCAAGTGCCTAACAATAATGAACTATACAAGTCTGTATGTGCCTAAGGGCATACGTTAAAAAAGCTTACCACGAGGGTGGCAGGTTATTTTTGTTTTTACTCTTCAACCTCGTCTATCGCGCTAATTGTTGTTTCTAACGTTAAATATAATTACAAAGCAGAGCTGATATTCAATATTGCATTAAAACTAAAATCCAATAGCTACAAAAATATTAAAGTATTTAAATAACAAATATTACACAATAACATGTTGGTTGTAAAAGAATACGAATTTTGATGACATCATTTATGCACTTTCCTATTAATGAAAATTACTTTTTAAAGATTATTTAAAAAACTGATATCAAGGCTGATTTTTATTACCGATTCGTATGTGTTTAAGCTCATGTTTTTCAAAAACATAAATAAAAGAAGCAGATATTTGCTTTCAAGGCGTAGAAAATAAAAATTTAATAATTTTAATATTACAGATATCGTCTGTAAAGTAGCAACACACAAATTCCGACCCATGTCTATTTCTAGCAAAAACAAAAAGCAATATCTACACAGTACACACAAAAAAACACCACGAAACAGGAAACTTAAGACAGGTCGACAGAAACCGTGGATTCTTTTAGAAACATCCAAATTTTGTAATTTTCACTCTTCAAAAACGTGTATAAAAAAATTTTTGAAAGCACTTATGAATGTTATACAATTTTTAAAAACTCTAGAAATTTCTCTGTTCATCAAGTTTATTGTATTTTGACATAGCTCATTTTAATTCTTGATCTTGTTAGATGAAGGCCATGTTGATTTTTGATTCACAATGCAGAAAAATCAAAATTAATACAATGTAAATCGAAATTAGTTATGTAAATACTAATACAAACACTGATTTTGAATAAGAAGTGCAGATGTAACAAATGTGCATTAAAAGTTTTACGCCCAAAATGTTCTATTTGCATATTCTTGGAATATGCTAAATATTCTTTTTACGTTCTTTTACAATCGCATTAAAATATATGTGTAGGTACAGCAATTTGGTTTTAGCTACTATTGTAAGTTGTAAGTCATTCATTTTTAGTTTTTAAATACGATTCCTTAATTGCATTGTTACATCCAATTGACTTATATCCATTTTCCACTTAAAATAAAATCCATAGTCTAAAAATATGTTGACATTTTGCGATATTCAAAGCATTTAAAAAAAATAATTTATACTTTTTTTAAACAAAATCAAAACGTGGGGTTTTGCAATCTTTAAAAACATGTAAAAGGAAATGCTTGCACTTTAAAAAAGCAATTCAATAAAAAATAGTTTAGTTTACAGAAAAAGTAAATCAACCATTATGCAACTTCTAAGCAACTCGTGATTAGAAGTTAAGGCATCTTTTACATTTAGTGTTTTTACGACATAATTACCTCATTTTGAATCTAGCTGAAACCAGATATGAATTGTTTTGTTTTTTCACTGACGATCTCTCATGCACAAATTGTTTCTATGAAATTTATTTCTGCACCAAGTTTTGGAAGCAAGAGGCCTACACATTACGTACTGGCTGACAAGGTTTGAAAAATAAAAAAACTGTCTGTATATTCTGTTTTTTTTTGTAACTTTATTCATTTATTCAGCTGGCCAATCCATTTTTCTCAATTTAGATTGACAATAACAAAGATTCTTTGTACAATTGTATCTCATGCAGATCACAGCCTTTAAAAACTGAACCGACTGTGTCTAAATTTAAGGATGATACAAATCCCTTATTAAAATCCACACCAGAAAGCGGGAATTTAAAGCAACTGGAATTTCCTTCAAAATTCTTTCCTTCGTAGAGCATCCAGTCGGATGTGCCAGTCGCAGCTAAGGATTTTATTGGAATAGATATGTCTCACTTGGCCTCCGTGTCGACAAAGATCTCTTCTCCTTCCCGATTATACCCAGTGTACAAGCTGAGGGCGTCCGTTGCCATGTCACTAGCTGCGTAATGTCTGAGCGATTTCACATTCGTCACATTAAAAAAGACACAAGCTGTCATGTTTGTTGCAGTGCCAACTTGTTTCCAATGTGTTTCATAGTCAACGTCTTTGGAAAGTAACCATCTACACAATTTTTGGTATAAAAAACAATTTTTTTGAGCCATAGCTATGCATACGGTCCCTACATATCGAGGGTGAAGTATCAAAATGGTCTGCTTCCACTTTTTGCTAAAAGTAAATTGGTTTCCTTCCATTTTTTGTTAAAGGCAAAATGGTGTCCTTCCATTTTTAGCTGCAGACAGTCTTTTGGAAGGACACCATTTTGCCTTTAGCAGAAAATAAAAGGAAACCAATTTTCTTTTAGCGAAAAAAGGAAGCAAACCATTTTGATACTTCACCCTCGATATGTAGTTTGAGTAAAACCCATAAATTGCAAAAAGCGAATATATGACAGGGAATCAGTAAACGGACATTTTCCTCCCCGACATTTTCCTCCCGGACATTTTCCCCCCGGACATTTTCCTCCCAACACGTAACCGAGGACATTTTCCTCCCAGTACCAAAATCGCTTTACTAAAGGAAACGTGTCGATTAAAAAAATTTATATCGCCGGTAAAAGATAAAATCCTTGATCTTTCCGTCTACTGTTGGCTAAAAGCCATTTCTTTGGCTGACCAATTCATAGTAACATGGTTATGAAAAGTGTTCCATATTTCAAAACGCAATGGCTTATATGGCAAAAACAATATGGCTTTTAAAACTACAAATGGTTCTAACTACATGATTCTATAAATTTTGAAATGTTCTAACTACACGGTTTTTTAAAAGTCCAAAATATTGTACGTACATGCTTTTGAATATTATTATAGGTACATAGTTTGAGCTTGTTGCACATCTAAAATGTTGTAAATATTTAGAACATTATGAACTTTGTAATATTGGGGTAAACAATTTGCGTGATACAACCGCAAATTATAAATTACAATTTTTAAATTTCCCGCTTGAGGTTTAAATATAGTGTTAACTCAAGATTTCGACAGGTAAGTCAATGAAGTTACACTAAGTTGATACACCGTTCGAACAGTAACGACTAGGCACATCTAAATAACTTAGTGTGCACGCACGATTGTTAATAGTTTTGAAATGATTTCAAAAATAGATAATTGCAAATTAAAAAAATTATTAATTGTAATTAAAAAACTGAAATTCTGAAATAGAGGTTTTATTAGAGAGGTTCAGCTTACGCAGAGATGGTTCCGCTTTAGCATTTTAAGTAATAAAGTTTACAAGACCTTTAAATTTTAGTTCAGCAAACGCTAAACATTCTTGGGTTTTGCATAAAAGTGGGAGGTTCTACCATAGTTGTTTACTTGAGCTTTGTCATCGCGTTAACTCTAACGTACTGTTACTGTTGAGTAAAAGCTGAAACAGTTTGAGATTTCGCAAAAAGTATAGAACGCGTTTGATTTGGGGAATAATAATGAGCTCAAACTGACCAATAGAATTGATTTTCGTTTTGCAAAACTCTTTAGCTTTTAGAGCGAGGATATTGCGAAACCAACAATTGGGTTCCGCTATTCTACCACAATGTGTTTTTAGTTATGTTACACATCTTAATTATATTAATTTTCTGTAATATATCCAAAAATTCAAAATTTACATTTTTGAATTTCCCGCCAAAACTTTAAATATTGTGTTAAATGAAGATTTCGACCGGTAACTCAAAAAACTCACTCGAACATGATACACCAATCAAACGGTAACAATTAGGCGAATCTAAATAACGTAGTGTGCACGCACGATAGGGATAAGTTTTTAAATGGCTTGCAAAAAACATAATTAAAAATTTAAAAAAATTCATGGATTTTGTCGAGTGATATATCATTTAAAAGCTCGTAAAAAATAAGCAGACACAATTTTTTTTGTTTTGGGTGTGTAGCCCATACAACACGTTTTAGGTTAAATTGTAAAATTAAAATGCCGTTGTCATGAAAACCGTTAGTAGAAATAGAGACGCATTATGTTATTTGAATTTTACTAGTGATTACCTTTCGAACGATATATGGCACGATGAAATTGGTCCAGTATTGCAGAATTTTCAAAATTCCGGTAAATTATGTAGATAGGTAGGAATAATTTGTATTCCTATTCTTCAACCCCGTACACCACACTACGTACTTTCTGACTTTCTGTTTGTACTACTAATTATGTGAAGTTGAGATTGAACAGTTCACTTACGGATCGTCGACAAATAAAGTCATCAGTAAGGTCACTATAGGTCGACCGGGCAACTGGTAACGTCCTATGTTACAGACAGCCATTAACAAAATGATCAAATTGATGACAAGGGGTCACAAGATCATTAAAATCTATAATTTTCGATGACGTTAATTCTGGACCATCTCTACGATGCTTTGCATTGGAAAGCAAAACTATTAGGAATTTTTTACGAATTTTCTTTTATGATGTCAAATCACGATTGAAACTGGAATCAAAATTAAGCAATACGGGGTCGTCCATGAATAATGTCATCGGTAGGTAGCATCCAATGATCTGAATTTTTCATATTTCTAGATCCGCTCCTTGCATTATGTATGTCTCTAGTAGGTAACATGCTAGATCTCGTTAAATTAGGTGCGCTGTTGTTTTTAAGTTGCAGTAGCAGAGTCATACGTATGAAGTTAAGTCGGGAAGAGTCCCTGTCTTTTTGTACCCTTTTCCACGTTATTTAATTAAAATCACAATTCACGTAATTAAACAAACAAAATAGAAATAGCCTAATCATTTGATTCAATGAATTCATGGTATTATGGCTGAAGAAGTGTAATTGCAATTGGGCTGAAGTTTTGTAAGAAACGAAGAAACATTTAAAGAATTAATTTTTTTAGAGACTGAATGTGCACCTTGCACTCAAGAGTAATTAAAAACCAATGTGCAAAGGTGATTTTACCTCTAAATGCTCCTATATATTGCTCTTATCTAACACTGCCTCATGACCAGTAATACATACCACATCATTTTATTAATTGTAGGACACTAAATATTTAAATTAACTTATATCCATTTTTAACTCGAATGAAAGTCCATTTTCTAAAAACTTATTGACGCATTAACATGATGCGGTATTTAATGCATTTCAATAGATCATTTTAGCTCCTCTCAAAACAAAGCAAAATATTAAATTTTGTCATCTTCAAAAATACGGAAAACGAAAATGATTTACTTTACGGAATCAATTTAGTAAAATTTATTTTAGTTTAAATCAAAAATTAAATAGAAACTTTTGCATCTACATATTAAACAACTTGTCATTAGCAGGTTACGCAAATTCTTTTGCTTTAGTGTTTTTATGACTTACATCATTTTTAATTTAGCTTAAACCGGATATGAATAATTTGTTTTCTCCGCTGACGACATCAAATGTACAAATTGTATTCATGAATTTTATTTTTTAATTAGCGCTTGAAAGCATTAGGCTTACATGTTGTGTACTGGCTAAAAATGTTTAACAAAGAATATTTAGCTGTTTATTTTGTATTTTTGTGTATTTATGCATTTATTCACTTGACCAATTCTTTTTTTCAATGTGGGTTCACAATAACAGGGATTCTTTGTAAACTTGAATTTCGTACAAATCACAGCCTTTGAAAACTGAACCAATTGTGGTCATGTTCAAGGTACTGACATAGCCGTAATTCAACTCCAAACCAGAAAGCGCCACTTGAAAGCAACTGGACTTTCCATCTAAATTCTTTCCTTCGTGTAGCAACCAGTCGGATGTGCCAGTCACAGCAAAAGTTCGTATTGGAATGGATATATCTGTCTTGGCTTTGGTTACGAAGATCTCTTCTCCTACCAAACCATCCTCAGAGTACAAGCTGATGGCGTCTAATGCAGTGTCATTAGCTGCAAAGTGTCGGAGCGATTTCACAGTCGTCACATTCAATGCGCCACAACTTAGCTCATTTGTCCAACTGCCGACATGTGCATACAATTTTTGATAGTTAACCGCTGAAGAAAGTAACCACCTACACAATATTAAATCATAATTTACTCACATTCATACTAATTCATTAATTCATTTTTAATTTGTGTAAATGAAAAGACTCAAATAAAGCTTCAACATAGGAAAAGAGCTAATAAAAAATAAAATTATGGCACAGTGAGATCAAAACACAGTTCAAATAATTTGACATACACTCCAACTCCGCAAACTCTTGTGATCATTGGAAGAGTTGCGCTAAATTCAGTTAAATCCGGGACGTGGGTGTCACAGTACAAATAGGTGGGGCCTGCAGTGTACAACCACAGCTGCTGCTTGAATCCTTCTCCAGTTGAACCCAGACCAAGAAGCACTGTCAACACAAGAGTGACACATCTAATCTGAGTTGGTCCCAACAACGCCATGATGGCTCAAGTAGGAAATATTTTAAAGTAATTTAACTAGTTTCTAGGGCGCGTTTTTCAAATCAAGTTTTGAAAATTTGAAACCAAAAATAAATAACTTCAAATACAAATGTGAAAAACAATTTACTGTGGTACTTATAAAGTTGGGACCCCTCAGGAAATGTACAGGTTTGTGAGGTCAGTATGACAATGACAAAGGAACTCGAGCCGTTCAATTTAGACCTAGACACAATAGTTGATGTGTAGTGACTGTCCATACGTTTTGTATTTATAGTTGGGATTAATTACAAATTCCATTATCTCCAGTTTAAACTTGTCGCAATATAAATCACCTGAATTAAATAAAACAATTGAATGTTTAATATCTTGCTATTCTATTGCGCAACTATCCCCTTACGTTGAATAAATATGCATAAGTACTCTGATGAGTTGAGTATCTGCTTATTCGATCTGTCATCATATTCAGCTATCAGTTATTCACCGGATCGGTGCGTCGCATCAAACTCAATAATGAGGTCAGTAACCGTAGAGAGGCGTAATTATAATGCAGCAATTTTCTGTTTCAAGTTGAAATTTTGGTATCAACCTGGCTAAGTTTATATGACATCATTAATACGAAACAAAATTAGTTTGCCATTCAATAAAGCAAACTTGATTGATCACTTCAAAACTTGAAACAAAGCGGCTGCGATATTACGATAGAGTGAATCATTGACTTTAATTTATTCATAATTCCTTCATTTAATTATATTTACGTAATGCTAAAGTGATATCATGGGGATGGCGGGCGGGCAGAGAAAGAGTGAATATTTGGGTGACGTCATTTATGGGCCTTTTTTATAATGAGCATTGCTTTTAAAGAATGAAATAACATAAGATAATTCACAAGACTAATTGTAAATGCAACTGTAAATATCAAACGAATTATTACACATTACCCACAAATTGAAAAAAAAAATATTGTCTCTCAAGTATCAAAACAACCCATTTTTATGTTTAGCTACAAGCAGAATGTACTATCTACAAGCAAAAATTAAACCATGGCCATCCTGAAAACATGTAAATAGGACTTTTTGGAAATTTTAAAAAGTTATGCAGCTTTTTTACATTTCAGAACAACGTACCAATATCGAATATTCCGCCTTTTTAGAAACTTTTAATTAACTTGTTTTTCGACGATACAGATTTGTGTTATTACTTTTATTTGACAAGCTGATTTTTTTTTGACTCAATGGAAAATGGAAATGCAAATTAATTCTTCACTGACGATACACCAAATGGGACAAAAGCAATACTATTATTTGTATTTTTTTTCCTGTCAAATTTATACCTAGAAACACAGTCCAATTTAGAGCTGCATGAGCATATTTTGACAGCACTATTGTTACTGTTTAGAAAGAAAATTACCTAGACAAAGCAAATGCATGCCGTGGAAATGTGTGAAGTTTTGAATAGTCGATCAGATAATTGAAATTGGCTTAAATAGTTAGCAGTTTTAATAAAATACGGTCAGCAAAAAGTCAAAATAGTCTGTATCCAATTTAAGTTGAAATTAAAATGTGGTATCTAAAAAGGACTGCCAATTAAAAATGAGAAGCATTACGTAGGAGCTACAGATTCAGATAATTGTTCTTTTGAATGTGCTAAATAATCAATCTTACTCATTTTTTTAAAAGAAATACTACTCTATTTTAATGTTTTAGGAAATGCATTTTATTCTATTTGTATTTGAGAAGTTTGGTTATTTTATTTAAATTTTTTCAAAACGTGTAAAATATTAAATGTACCTACAGGTTTTCACAAAATGTAAAATGTTGAATTTTTCATGTTTATGAAAACTGTGATATGTTCCTATTACGTCATTTAGTGATGGAACTTAGATACAGTCGTAGATGGAAAATTTGTGTGTCTGCTACAAAAACCAGTAAAGTGCCACCTCAAGAAATTGTCTTTAGTAATAATTAGCAATTACATTTTACACGATTGAGCATTTGATCGAATAAACTTCCGTAACCTTCTCCGCAGTTGCCACAAGTACAGGTTGCACAGGTGAGGGATTTTGATTACGAGTAAATTGTTGACTTGTTTAACATTCAATTTGAATAATTGCCTCACGTGTTATTACACTTTTTTTGCACTAAAAACTGATTTGTCATCGTGTATAAACGATGTGTCCAATTATAATGCATATAGTACATGCACTGAATTTCTAGATGACAGGTTAAGTTCCAACTTGAGGTTATAGTTTACGTAATGTGTTTAATAGGAAACAAAGCTAATTAGTCATTTCATCAATCAAACTGAGTTGATCACTTAAAAACTTGGGTTCAACACGGATGCGGTGTTATTTATAATAAAATGATTCAATTATTTTGTATTCTTTACATTTTAATTCGATTTGTATTACTTAACATACAAGTTCATCCTTGCTTTGCTGTGCAGTGGGAGTCAGAATGTAATTGCTTTGTCTCGTGCTATCGTCCATAAATGATGTCCTACATTACGCAGGAAGGACTTGTGGGAGAGGAGGACACATGTGTTTGAATAAAGAGATCTGGGGCGTAAGACCAGCTCACTAGAATTAACTTGAGTTATTCGTATAAATTATTGAGTTAACCCCTTCCTCTTTCAGAGACAGCCCCAAAGACGTCTCTAACCACGTGTTGTGCTAGTGTAGAATATAACAACAGTTTTCTAGCACTTCTAGCAGGCAACATTATAACTTAAGTAAATATTTTTTCGGACCTTTATGGGCTTTAGTCTGTAGTTACTGCTGCTAACCGCCTTGGCATTGATTTTATGAATATACCAGTGGGAGCTAGATCAGTTGCGTCATAGGCCTAGTTAATTGCATTTTTTAGGTCCTTTATTTCTTAAGTGTGGAGCCAAAATTCTCAAACTTCCTATTCCCACCGTCTTTGACGTCATTTGGGTTTAAAATAGGTCAAATTATTAAAATATATCCTAGACTGGAGAGAAATTTGATATTATCCGCTCGAGGGGAGCGCCAGTTGATTAGAAAAGTGAAAGCAAATCCAAAGTTAAGTAGACCAAATTTACTGAACCTATGTGGAAAATGAAACTAGAAAGCAGGCAAGTTGTCATACTCTATTGGTAAAATTCTGAAAAATACCGGATTCAAAGGTTCCATTGCTACGCAAAAGCATGTGACCTCCAAGTGAAATCAGAGAAAGCGATCTTTTTTTACACGATGTTTAAATTCGTCATTTTGAGGGGCTTCAACCTTCGCTTTACATCTAAAAATGTCCGAAAGAAAGCGACCGTTTATTTCACGAGGTCAGTATATAAGGTCAATTAATTTAACCCTGGAACTTGTTTCTTTAGTATCGTGAAAGCAGTAGTGATGTTTTCAGTTCCAATGGACATTTGTGCGTGTTAGATACATATGAAACGGGAATTGTCTTACCATTTGATTTAGTATATTTAAATTATTCTGACGGAGCAACGATATTCTAAGGAACAAAAAAACGTTTGAGGAAGGTAAATTTTACAATACGGAACAAAGACCCTGTGGTCAACAGTATGTACCGAGTTTACAGATAATTTGACATTTACACGCTTCAATCTAATCCTCTTATCAAACGAATCCGCATCAAAAGTTGCACAACTAGCAAATCCCTGACAGTTGTAGAACATCTTGTCAGTGAATTACCAAAAATAACTTTTTTTAATGTGTCATTTAATTTTGTTTATTTATTCATTTATTCAGTTGACTAATCCAATTTTCAACGTGGTATTACATTAAGAGGGATTCTTTGTACAATTGAATTTCGTACAAATCACAACCTTTAAAAACTGAACCAATTGTGGTCATACCAGAAGGTACAGAGCCCCATTCCAACTCGTAACCAGAACGCGGGACTTTATAGCAAATGGACTTTTCATCCAAATTCTTTCCTTCATAAAGAGTCCAGTCGGCTGTGCCAGTCGCAGCTAAGGATTTTATGGGAATAGATATATCTGTTTTGGCCCTCGTGGTTACGAAGATCTCTTCTCCTGTCCAACCATTCTCAGAGTACAAGCTGATGGCGTCTGTTGCTGTGTCATTAGCTCCAAAGTGTCGGAGAGATTTCACTTTCCTCATATCTACTGCGTCACAAGTTTGCTCCTTTTGCCCACTGTCAACGTACGTATACCATGTTTGATAGTTAACCGCTGAGGAAAGCAGCCAACTACGCAATTTAAAATTATAATTCGCTCACAATAGTTCCAATTTATTAATTCATTTTTAACTTGTACAAATAAAACGAATCAAACAAAGCTTTAACACAGAAAATGTAGAACTAATAAAAAAATATAATTATGCCAAAATAAGATTTAAACGCAGTTAAATAACTTGACGTACAGTCCAGTTCCGCAAACTCTCGTGATATAAGGAAGAGTTGAACTGAATTTAGCCAAATCCGGGACATGGCTTTGAAAGTAAAGAGCGTTGCCGTCTGCAGTGTACATCCACAGCTCCTGCTTAAATCCATTTACAGTCGAACTCAGACCAAGAAGCACAGTCAACACAAGACTCATACATCCCATCTGTGTTTGTCCCAACAATGCCATGGTGACTCAAGTAGGAAATATTATGAAGTAATTTAACTTGATTCTAGGCAGTGCAAGCCAATCGGTCCCTAACGAGCCCTTAAAAAAAATTGACCGAGGGTCCCTTTTTCTTGAAAAAACTACCTCAATTTGAGCCCGGCTGAGCCCGGAGGAGGGAAATCGTTTAACACCGTTCTTTTTATCTATTTTACCTCCTCCGGTCCCGCTTCCTTTTTTGAGGGAAAATTTTTTCCACCTCATTGAGCTTTTACCTCAATCTCCCCCAATCTGAGCCAACCCCCTAGGTACTGGAAGTAAATTGTACCTACCTACAAAAAATGTTCAATACTAATACTAATATGACTAATACTAATACTACTTGGCGTAACACCATAAAAATGAAAATAAATCAATAAATGCATAACTAATATATACTACACACAAACACCAAAGGACATTTTATTTTTAATTTTTTATTATTATTAGGTTTTTGTGTTTCTAGTTACAATTATTAACAATTTGATAACTTTTAATGGAAAAAAAGATTTAATTAATAATAACTTAAAATTAAAATTATTAATTAAAAATTACCTTAGTTTTTAGTACAGCTCTGTATAGTCCATCTGTAGTACCACCGGGAGCTGTTTCTTCAGAAGCTGACACTGAAGAAAATGATGGAACTTGACTTTGACTCTGGCTATCTTCTTTCTTTAGTATTAATTTGTGGTCCATCTATCATGCACAAATTTAGTGGCAGGTCATTATTGGAGTTGCAACTCATTTCAGTTTCTGTTTGTTCACAGCTTGCACCTTTTATTTTTCAGTTCTGGCCTGACTTCTGTTGAATTTTATTTTTTTTACTGACAACCAACAACTGACACTGACTCTTACAAAATGTGAAAACAGTACGAAAATAACTTTTAAATTGGGGGACGTGTCGTCACTATTAGCAGCAATACTGGCATAAAAATGTACTCAAATCCTCCAAAACTGGTTAACTGAACAACTGAAAACTTGAAAAATCATATCAGATAAATTCTAAACTGGTGTTAGTCCGCAGGTTTTAGTTTTAGTGTTAGTGTGTGGGCTTTGGTGTTTGCTCAAGCTTTAGCTTTAGCAACTCTGGCGGTGGTTTAATTAATGGTGGGAATTTGTGATTAAACGTTCGCCCAAAATGCGAATTTTTAATATTTAAAATAATTTAAATTACCTGGTGCTCAAACAAATAAATAATACCCACAGTAATTAATACATGTGTCAAATGTAACAACATCTAGAAAGAGTCGACTCTTTATCTGGTGCTCCGTCTCCGTGGTGGGGTGTAGAGTTTAGTAAAGACTCACATTTATCGACATTTAATTATTTCAATTTTTATCCCGCTCGGGATGCGTAAGTAAAATAGAGTAAGCTACTAAGCTATCTGATGCATTTAATCTATTAGTGCTACTTAGTTAATTCAGTGTTCAGTTTGTCAGTGGTACAGCCACACAGCGGGACACTTCTGTCCAGTGTCTGCACAGTACTTATTTATGGTTATGACACGATTACATTAATAATGAGCATACATAAATCTACAAAAGCGTATATTAAAATTTAAAATTAGTAGTTGCAGCATGTGCACTCAGCTGTGCCCAGTGTTCACACTCCACAGTCATTATCATTTTTTCGGTTTCAGTATGAAGTATGCGCCTTTGCATGCAATATATGTATGCAACTTGCAACATTCAAATGCACCAACAATGTTTAAAAAATAAAATATTGAATTTGACATTTTTAAATTTTTTAATACCGCAATTTTGTAGCTATTAAGCCATTAACACTAAATTTGTTAACAATGACACATTAACTTTATTTAAAAATGCAAACGATTCAAAATAATTAAAATTGCGCAGATAAAAATAAACATGATTAGTAAATATTTGTTGATTAATTCAAATTCCACGTTTAATTGTATTTTATGAAAAATGAAAAGGTTTTAGTGTTAGTGTGTGGGCTTTGGTGTTTGCTCAAGCTTTAGCTTTAGCAACTTTGGCGGTGGTTTAATTAATGGTGGGAATTCGTGATTAAACGTTCTCTCAAAATGCGAATTTTTAATATTTAAAATAATTTAAATTAAATGCTGCTCAAACAACTAAATAATACCCACAGTAATTAATACATGTGTCAAATGTAACAACATCCAGAAAGAGTCGACTCTTCATCTGGTGCTCCGTCTCCGTGGTGAGGTGTAGAGTAGAGTTTAGTAAAGACTCACATTTATCGACATTTAATTATTGCAATTTGTATCCCGCTCGGGCTCAGTTTCACCAAAAACAGTTATTTTAATTTTCTTGTAATTAAATTTAAGAGAAGTTTTATAGTTGAAATTACAAATTTGATTCTCAAGCCAGTAATAAATCAACCTAACTTCATGTATATATAAATATACAGTACATACATTACTACTGTAGCACAGTAGCCATCAGCCAGAAAACTTATACTTAATTCACTGTGACACCACTGACACCGACACCTGACACCGTCCCCGCCATTGCCGCCACAGTCCGCCACACCACAACACAGGGTATAGGTATCAGCAGTATATTAATTCAGAAAACTTATACTTAATTCACTGTGACACCACTGACACCGACACCTGACACCGTCCCCGCCACTGCCGCCACAGTCCGCCACACCACAACACAGGGTATAGGTATCAGTATATTAATTAATTAATTAACTAATATTAAACAAATATTACTATTACTATTATTACTAGTAATCATCACTCACTCGTACCGCTGACTATTACTTTTATCTTATATCCCGTGTCAGAATAGTGCCAGCTACGGTGTCGGTGTGTGATTAGTGTGATTCATATATTATTACAATCGTATACAATAATACAATATATTTATATTTCATCATACTTTTACATTACACAGTATCTCTGATATTTTTGTTATGACAGTATGAGTCCAAAACAACCTTTACGACATATCGATCACTCTTACACTTTTGGGCTCAAATACCCCACTACGGATATCAAATTTCAGGACTCTAAAAGCTCTATGAGCTTTTTGCGCTTTTTGAGCATCGATGAGCTTCGAGAAAAAAAAATGAGCCCGCGCGTGCCTGCAATGTTTTCGATTTTACTGACCGGAGCTTCGGTCAGTGCGATCGGTCCTACCGGTCACCGGCTCCGTGTCTTACACTGATTCTAGGACCC
This sequence comes from Dicyrtomina minuta, assembly GCA_949802685.1. Taxonomy (NCBI): domain Eukaryota; kingdom Metazoa; phylum Arthropoda; class Collembola; order Symphypleona; family Dicyrtomidae; genus Dicyrtomina; species Dicyrtomina minuta. Next base: position 80,609,675 of record OX461810.1, on the reverse strand, counting down.
GTTTTTCTAACAAAGTTTACAAAATTAATTTAAAACTACCTTCAAGAATAAAAAAAACTGTAAATAAAAATATTAAAAAAGTTCACTGTGTTCCTTTTAAAGTTGACAATCGTGTAATAATTACAGGTCTTTGGGATCGTAATGTGACAATCATATGAGTTGTCCAATATAGAAAATACTGAATATAATTAATTACTTACATAATTTTAACGTTTTACAGTTCTTTTGATTAAGAGTGTGACGATGACAACGGAACTCGAGCCGTTTAATTTAGACCTGAACACAATAGTTGAAGTGCAGTGACTGTCCATAGGTTTTGTTTTTATAGTTTTAAATTAATAAAAATTCCATTATCTCCAGTTTGAACTTGTCGCAATAAAAATCACTTGAATTAAATATAAAAATTGAATTTTTAATATTTTTCCATTTTATTGCGCAAATATCCGACTACGTTCAATGCATAATATGTTCGTGATCATTTTTGAAGATTTAAGCACCTACCCATGTGGTCTGTCATATGGATTTAACAATTTTATGACAGGGCCAGATTACAAATGTTGTTTGATTGACACAGTTTATTAATAATTAAACCTTTGGGTTTGACTTTGAAGTGCCACTAATTTATTCATTTTGGAACACATAAATGTGAAATAAAATTTAGCGGCACAATCCTAACTAATCCTAATATGCAATAAAATTATTATGTACGAGTTTTCTATGTCCCATGCTGAGATTTGGGTTTTAACCTGGAACAGTTCATATCACATGATTGATAAGCAACACAATTATTTAATTAAATCAATCAAACTGATTTAATCACATTAACACTGGTCTGAACACGGATGCAATATTTCGATTACGCAATTTTTATATTTGTATTTATTCGAGTTTCAGTTTCATCTGTTTTACATATTTTACAATTTTGTTTTCCTTTAAAGTTAAAGTGGATTTATCAGCTGGTTGTCTTGTATAGTAACACACATGAACTAGATGAGGAGTCAACTACAAATAATAAATAATGTCATCAGCAAGCTCCGTGGGGCCACATGTCAAGACAGGTATTGATCACATGCTGTGTTAAAATTGGTCATTTACTTAATGTCATAGTGATGTCATGGGGATAGCAGATGAGCAATAAACGAGTAAATATGTGAATGACGTCATTTATGGACCTTCCTTTTGATGAGCAATGCTTTAAAAAATGAAATAATGAAAATGACATCACAAGACTTGCTTGGTAAGCAACTGTATATATCAAACGAATCGTCGCCCATCTGCCTAAAGCTGTAAAAAACAGAGTCCTACAAAATAAAATAACAATAATTATCGTTTGTGATGTATCAATACGGCTCATTTCCATGTTGAGCCAAATACAAAAAGCACTGTCCGCGAACATATTTTTTAGCATCACGGTCCTAAGGCTTGTATATAGAGCTTTTTGAACTTTTCAAAATCGTTTAAATGAAGTATTTTAACTTTTTAAAAAGATGTAGGTCCACTATTCTGCTCATCCGGAAACTTGTTATTAATTTTACAATATGCAAAGTACAGTGGTATTTGTACGTATAGGTTCAATTTTATTTATGACTAATTTGAGATGGGCGATATTGACTCTTCCCTTGCGATATGTAAAATTACATAAATACAAAGTGAACATTTGCATGTAATCTTTCAGTCGATTTCATATCAAAAAACACAGTCGAAAGTAAAGCTGCAATGGTGCATTTTAGTAGCCCTATGCTTGACTTTTAGAACAAATTAATCGTCTGCATAAAGCTAATGCATGCCCTGTAAATGTGTAAACTGAATAGTACGTCAGATTATTGAATTTGCTTAAATTATTTGTAGTTGTAAAATTACTGTCAGCGGAGAGTCAAAATGGCCAATATCAAATTTAAGTTTAAATCAAAATGTGATATCTAAATAGCGACGCCAATTGAAATAAGTACATACGTTAAAAAGACTTAACACGCAGATGACAAATTGTTTTCGTTTTAGCTCTTCAACTCAGTCTATCACACCACACACCGGTGGTTTGTATGACGCTAATTACACAAAGCAGAGCTGATATCAAATATTTTATTTACAATGCTTTGACTGGCAAAGCAGAAAGTCTTACAAAACTTTTACAATATGTCCAACATAATTTACAATCACGTTTAGGAATACAAGGAGTCTTCCATAAATGATGTCACCCACATATTAAAACTTCTAGCACCCAATTACCACTCTGCTATTAGCTTAACCTTTGCTTGAATAACTTGGATTGCAGTCTCCAACATAGGATGTTATCAATATCCAAGTATCAATACTGACTTCACCCTTGACGTCATATATGAAAGATCCCCAAAAGACCACAGAGACATTTGGTAACCTAACTTGGACTGTCAAACTATAAATTTAATAAATACCTACGTGTTCTCTGATGTGTGGGGGGATCATCTACTCACGTTGATTATCCTGTTTTTGTTTGCAATACTCTGACTGGTACAGATTATAAATTTTAATGGATTGACAAAATTGTTATGCAAGTGGAACTTTCAGTTTGACTATGATAATTAAATTCCTACTCCAGGTGAGCCCACGTAATGTGCTTAATGGGAAACAAAGTTAATTACATAGTCATTTCATTAGTCAATATAGTACGTCGACTATTCCGCCCATTTGAAAAATTGTTATATTAACTTCTTTTCAATATATCAATAAAGTTTTCATTGAGAAGGTTCATTGTTACTTATGAATAAATAAGAGACTGACAATATTGATTCTACACTGACGATACATAATATGACACAAATACAACGTAAATATTTGCATGTAATTTTGCATTTAAATTCATATTTTGAAACACAGTAAAAATTACAGCTGCATGCATACATTCTAGCAGTGTTTTGGAAATTGTTTTGAAAAACATAATTTTCTGGACACGAAGGAGGTTTTGCTATTTTGCTTGCCGTGTAATAATTTGTAAATTTTTATTAGTCGATCAGGTAGTTGAAATTTTCGTAAACTATTATCACTTGTAATGAAATTTTTATTAAATATTTGTTGCAGGAACTTAAAAATTGTTTTTAATTTTTGTCAGCGAAGAGTCAAAACGAAATTTAATCTTAAATTTAATCTTAAATCAAAATGCGATATGTAAATAGCCATGGAAATCACAAATGAGATTTTATGTAGAAGCAAAAAATGTAGATTATTATTATTATTATTATTATTATTATTATTATTATTATTATTATTATTAACTACCAAATCAACCATTATGCACCTTTCAAACGACTAGTCATTAGCAGTTTGTGCATCCTTCACATTTAGTGTTTTTACTACATACCTCATTTTGAATCTAGCTTAAACCGGGTATGTATCATTTTGATTCTTGACTGTCGATCTGTCATGTACAAATTACATTCATGAATTTTAGTTTTGCATTATCCTTTAAAAGGAGAAGGCTTACACGTTGCGTACTGAGTGACAAGGTTTGACATGAAATGAAGAATTTCTATGTAATTTTTTTTTTACTTGTTCATTTATTCAGTTGACCAATCCATTTGTTAACTTGGGTTTACAATAAGAGGGATTCTTTGTACACTTGAATTTAATAAAATCACAGCCTTTGAAAACTGAACCAATTGTGGTCATATTTATATTTTTAAAAGTGTTCCAATTGAACTCATAACCAGAAAGCGGGACTTTAAAACAACTGGACTTTCCGTCAAAATTTTTTCCTTCGTAGAGCATCCAGTCGGAGGTGCCAGTCGCAACTAAGGATTGTATTGGAATGGAGATGTCTGTCTTGGCCCTTGTGGTTACGAAGATCTCTTCTCCTTCAAAATCCGTCCCAGAGTACAAGCTGATGGCGTCAGTTGCAGTGTCATTAGCTGCTTCATGTCGAAGCGATTTCACAGAAGTCATATTTACTGCGCCACAAGTTATCTCCTTTCTCCCAATGCCGACTGTTCTATAATATGTTTGATAGTTAACCGCTGAGGAAAGTAACCAGCTGCACAATATTGAATCACAGTTTACTCACAATAATATCAATTTAATCATTCATTTTTAATTTGGGTAAATAAAACTAATCATACAAAGCTTAAACTTAGGAAATGTAAAACCAATAAAATATATAACTACGACACAGTAAGATCAAAACACGGTTTAAATAATTTGACGTACAATCCACTGCTGCAAACTCTCGTGATCCTTGGAAGAGCTGCACTGAATACAGCCATATCAGGGACGTGGGTGTGAAAGTACAGAGCGTTTCCTTCTGCAGTGTACATCCACAGCTCCTGCTTAAATCCCTCTCCAGTCGAACTAAGGCCAAGAAGCACAGTCAAAACTAGAATCGCACATCCCATCTGGTTTGATCTGAACAACGTCATGGTGTTTCAAATTACAAATTTTTGGAAGTAATTTAGTTCGATTCCAGGCCGCTTTTTTCAAATAAAGTTTTAAACATTTTAAACCAGCTTAAAAAATTATTACTTTAAATAAAAATATCAAAACAATTTACTATTTACTTTTTCAAGTTGACAAGCCTGTAATAATTTACAGATCAGTATGTGACTTGCATACGAGTCGTCCAATATATGAGATATAGAATATAATTTATTACTTACACAATTTTGATTTTTTACAGTACCTTCGATCGGGAGTATAGTATGACGATGACAAAGGAACTCGAGCCGTTTAATTTAGACCTGAACACAAAAGATGAAGTGAAGTGACTTTCTATTCCATACGTTTTGTATTTATAGTTGGGATTTATTAAAAATTCCATTATCTTCAGTTTGAACTTTTAACAATACAAATCACCTGAATTAAATAAAACAATTGAATTTTTAATATCTTGCTATCCTATTGCGCAAATATCCCCTTACGTTGAATAAATATGCATGTGTTCTTTGATGGGTTGAGTATCTGCTAATTTTATCTGTTATCCTGTTTAGCTATCGGTTATTCACCGAATCAGTGCTTTGCATCAAACCTATTAATGAGGTCAGTAACCGTAGAGAGGCGTAATTATAATGCAGCAAATTTTTGCCTCAAGTTGAACTTTGGGTATCAACCTGGCTAACGATAAGTTTATATGGCATCATTGGTAAGCAACCAAATTAGTTTGCCATTCAATCAATCAAACTGAATTTATCACTTCAAAACTTGCCTCAAAGCGGATGCGATATTTCGATAGAGTGAATCATTGACTTTAATTTATTCATAATTCATTCATATAATTATTATATTAACGTAATGCTAAAGTGATATCATGGGGATGGCAGGCGGGCAGGAAAAGAGTGAATATTTGAGTGACGTCATTTAGGGGCCTTTCCTATAATGAGCATTGCTTTTAAAGAATGAAATAACATAAGATAATTCACAAGACTAATTCTTAATACAACTGTAAAGCAGGCGTGCTTGGGTGAGCGGTTAGGACTGCAGACTGTAACGAAATTCACAGTCTCAGACCCGGCTTCAATTCTCGGCCACTGCTAATCGTTTACGGCTCGGTGTTGTACGGTAAACGTCACTGGATGGTTGATTGAAACCCAATCTCCTTCGGTGCTCCTTAGTGACCACTACTTACTGTAGGGGCCTAGGGAATGAGACTCCTTTACTGTGGAGGAGGGGACGGGGATAGGTGAAAGGGTACAAAGACCGAGACGATCTAACGCGGTAGCCTCCTATTTCCTCACCCACAGTGACTGGTTGAGTCTGGTTGTATGAACTTCGGTTAAATCGACCCAATGAATAAATTATTATTATTATTAAATACAACTGTAAATATCAAACGAATTATCACACATTTGCCTTCTGACGTAGAAATCAGAGACCCACAAATATAAAAAACAATATTGTCTCTCAAGTATTAGAACAACCTATTTTTATGTTTAGCTACAAGCAGAATGTACTATTTACAATCGAAAATTAAGCCATGGCCATCCTAAAAACATGTAAATATGAATTTTTGGAAATTTTAAAAAGTTCTAAATACAGCTTTTTGACTTTTTAGAACAACGTACCAATATCGACTATTCCGCCTTTTTAAAAACTTTTAATTAACTTGTTTTTAGTGGATAAAGATTTGTGTTGAAATTGGCTTAAATGATTGGCAGTTTTAATAAAATTACGGTCAGGGAAAAGGCAGAATAGTATGTATCCAATAATCTAATTTTAATTGAAATTAAAATGTGGTATGAAAAAGAACTGCCGATTGAAAACAAGAAGCATTACGTAGAAGCCACAGATTCAGATAATTGTTCTTTTGAATGTGCTAAATAATCAATGTTACTCATTTTTTGAAACGAAATACTATTCCATTTTAAAGTTTAAAAGAATGCATTTTATTATATTTAAATGTATTTGAGAAGTTTGGTTATTTTATTTTTTTTTAAGCGTGCAAAATATCAAATGTACCTACAGGTTTTCACAAAATGTAAAATGTTGAATTTTTCATGTTTGCGAAAATTGTGAAATTTTCCTATTACGTCATTTAGTGATGGTACTTAAATACAGTCGTAGATGGAAAATGTTTGTGTCTGCTACAACCATTAAAGTGTAACCTCAAGAAATTGTCTTTAGTAATAATTTGCAAATACATTTTGCACGATTGAGCATTTGATCGAATAAACTTCTGTAACCTTCTCCGCAGTTGCCACAGGTACAGGTTGCACAGGTGTGGGATTTTGATTTTGAGTAAATTTTTGACTTGTTTAACATTCAATTTGAATAATTGCCTCACGTGTTATTACACTTTTTTTGCACTAAAAACTGATTTGTCATCGTGTATATATGGCATGTCCAATTATAATGCACATAGTACATGCACTGAATTTCTAGATCACAGGTTAAGTTCCAACTCGAGTTACTCGAGATTAGTTTACGTGATGTGTTTAATAGGGAACAAAGTTGATTAGTCATTCCATCAATCAAACTAAGTACATCACTTCAAAACTTGCGTCAACACGGATGCGGCGTCATTTATAATAAAATAAAGTGATTCAATTATTTTTTATTCTTCACATTTCAATTTGATTTGTATTACTAAACATACATAGACGTCATTATCGACGATTCCTGAATATCTATAACACTAAATGAAGTTATTATGGACGATCGCTGAATATCTATAACAAAAAACATTTAAATTTAAAACTGCAGGTACTAAAAACTATGATATTTGAAGGACGTCATTATGGACGATCCCTTAATATCTAAAACATATGTACTGAATATCTATAACATATTCACTGCGTGTCGGACGTAGCAGACCGCAGACCATTTGACCATTGTACACTGTAGCTGACATCGGTTTGGTCTGTACTATAAGATGTACTTGTATTCGCCCGCATGTACGTGTACGTTCTCAGTTGTTTACACGTATGAAATGGTTTTTAAAAAGCTAATTTTTCTGATTTTTGACATGGGTCCAGATAACTGTTAATTGTAGAGAAATGGCCAGTCCGATCAAATTAAAAAAACAATACAGACCTGCGCGCTCGCATTTGTGATTATTTAAAACTAGTATTAAGTAAATCGAGTAGATGGTTTGAGCTGTGGCGACTGGCCAACAGACAGACAGTCAGAAAGACAGGCAGACACACAGACAGACAGACAGACGGACGGACATGACCATTTCATTAGATGCAGCTAAAGCTCAACATTTAAAAACGCAAAATGTTGAGGTAATAGAGTTTTTATTACGTATTTTGTAGACGCCCCTAAGTGTACTACGTCATGAGTGCAACACATTTAGCAACATCCCACCATAACCTAATACAAAGAAAGCAAAGGACATCGCGGAAGCGACCTCGGCAGCAGCTACCAATTGAACGGACTTGGGACAGAATGACTTCTCACCGTCGATTTGCATTTGTAAATAAAAACAAAAAGCACTATTAAAAACCAATTAATAAAATCTCACGACCTCAATAGATTGTAAATAAAAAGTGTGATACATTTTCGAAATCGTCTTAAAAGAACAATTTTACTATTCAAAAACCTGTCAATGTAGCATTTTGCACTTTAAAAGAAACGTACAAGTAAAAAAAGTTGCACTTTTTAAAAATTCGTCGTAGTTCACATGTTACAAACCTGTCTTTTTAAAAATTATTTTGGCATTGGTCATTTTAATTCTATCCTAAAGTAGATTTTGATCATTTTATATCTTCACTCACGATTTTTTATCCACTCTAGAAAAATATTTCTAGATCTACTCCTTGTAACATGCATACTGTAGGAAGCAAGCTGCTTCTCATTAGATTAGTTGTGCTGATATGTTTAAGTAGCAGTAGCAGAGGATTACGTAATAAAGCCAGGAAAAGTCTGCTGACTTTTTGTGCCGTTTTCCACGCAATTATACTCAAATCAAAATATGAATGTTACAAACATATGAAATAGGAACTGCCTTACCATTTGATTTAGTATATTTATAGTAAACTGGTTAAAGTAGTGTAATTCAGTGTAAGACACGGAGCCGGTGACCGGTAGGACCGATCGCACTGACCGAAGCTCCGGTCAGTAAAATCGAAAACGTAGCAGGCACGCTCGGGCTCATTTTTTTTTCTCGAAGCTCATCGATGCTCAAAAAGCGCAAAAAGCTCATAGAGCTTTTAGAGTCCTGAAATTTGATATCCGTAGTGGGGTATTTGAGCCCAAAAGTGTAAGAGTGACCGATATGTCGTAAAGGTTGTTTTAGACTCATACTGTCATAACAAAAATATTAGAGATACTGTGTAATGTAAAAGTATGATGAAATATAAATATATTATATTATTGTATACGATAGTAATAATATATGAATCACACTAATCACACACCGACACCGTAGCTGGCACTATTCTGACACGGGATATAAGATAAAAGTAATAGTCAGCGGTACGAGTGAGTGATGATTACTAGTAATAATAGTAATAGTAATATTTGTTTAATATTAGTTAATTAATTAATTAATATACTGATACCTATACCCTGTGTTGTGGTGTGGCGGACTGTGGCGGCAGTGGCGGGGACGGTGTCAGGTGTCGGTGTCAGTGGTGTCACAGTGAATTAAGTATAAGTTTTCTGAATTATTATACTGCTGATACCTATACCCTGTGTTGTGGTGTGGCGGACTGTGGCGGCAATGGCGGGGACGGTGTCAGGTGTCGGTGTCAGTGGTGTCACAGTGAATTAGGTATAAGTTTTCTGGCTGATGGCTACTGTGCAATTAAACGTGGAATTTGAATTAATCAACAATTATTTACTAATCATGTTTATTTTTATCTGCGCAATTTTAATTATTTTAAATCGTTTGCATTTTTAAATAAAGTTAATGTGTCATTGTTAACAAATTTGGTGTTAATGGCTTAATAGCTACAAAATTGCGGTATTAAAAAATTTAAAAATGTCAAATTCAATATTTTATTTTTTAAGCATTGTTGGTGCATTTGAATGTTGCAAGTTGCATACATATATTGCATGCAAAGGCGCATACTTCATACTGAAACCGAAAAAATGATAATGACTGTGGAGTGTGAACACTGGGCACAGCTGAGTGCGCATGCTGCAACTACTAATTTTAAATTTTAGTATACGCTTTTGTAGATTTATGTATGCTCATTATTAATGTAATCGTGTTATAACTATAAAAAAGTACTGTGCAGACACTGGATAGAAGTGTCCCGCTGTGTGGCTGTACCACTGACAAACTGAACGCTGAATTAACTAAGTAGCACTAATAGATTAAATGCATCAGATAGCTTAGTAGCTTACTCTTTTTTACTTACGCATCCCGAGCGGGATAAAAATTGCAATAATTAAATGTCGATAAATGTGAGTCTTTACCAAACTCTACACCCTACCACGGAGACGGAGCACCAGATGAAGAGTCGACTCTTTCTAGATGTTGTTACATTTGACACATGTATTAATTACTGTGGGTATTATTTAGTTGTTTGAGCACTATGTAATTTAAATTATTTTAAATATTAAAAATTCGCATTTTGGGCGAACGTTTAATCACAAATTCTCACCATTAATTAAACCACCGCCAAAGTTGCTAAAGCTAAAGCTTGAGCAAACACCAAAGCCCACACACTAACACTAAAACTAAAACCTGCGGACTAACACCAGTTTAGAATTTATCTGGTATGATTTTTCAAGTTTTCAGTTGTTCAGTTAACCAGTTTTGGAGGATTAGAGAATTATTGAAACTTTAAGTATCACTGTCCACTGTCACTGAGTACTGAGTGCCACAGCCACAATAACAAAACTTTTGTTGGTGTTACTACTACCATACCTAATACCTTATACGTTTCACCTACTACCTAATACTCAATAAAATAACGTAATAAATATAAACATACTAAAACTTTTGTCCATTGTCCAATTTAAGATTTTATTTAATATTTTTATTTTATTTTAATTTCGTTGGTAAATATTGAGTGAGATAATGCAGAATTAAGTTAAGTTTAATTTTTAATTAATAATTTTAATTTTAAGTTATTATTATTTAAATCTTTTTTTCCATCAAAAGTTATCAAATTGTTAATAATTGTAACTACAAACACAAAAACCTAATAATAATAAAAAATTAAAAATAAAATGTCCTTTGGTGTTTGTGTGTATTATATATTATTTATGCATTTATTGATTTATTTTCATTTTTATGGTGTTACGCCAAGTAGTATTAGTATTAGTCATATTAGTATTAGTATTGAACATTTTTTGTAGGTAGGTACAATTTACTTCCAGTACCTAGGGGGTTGGGGGAGATTGAGGTAAAAGCTCAATGAGGTGGAAAAAATTTTCCCTCAAAAAAGGAAGCGGGACCGGAGGAGGTAAAATCGATAAAAAGAACGGCGTTGAACGATTTCCCTCCTCCGGGCTCAGCCGGGCTCAAATTGAGGTAGTTTTTTTAAGAAAAAGGGACCGTCGGTCAATTTTTTTTAAGGGCTCGTTAGGGACCGATTGACTTGCACTGGTGTAATTGCAGTGTAGCTAACGTTCTGTAAAAAACGAAAAAACGTTGCAGGAACTTAATTTGTTAAAAACAGGGTAAACAGCATGTACCGAGTTTAACTATAATGCGACATCTACATATACGCTTCAATCTATTCTTATCATCAAACGCTTCCACATCAAAAGTTACACAAATAGCAGTGTTTTAACGGTTGTAGAACATTTTGTCTGTGAATAACAAAAATGACCAATTTATATTGACCAATATTAGGCTAAAAATAGAATCCAAAGTGTACACAAATTTTGACAGATTGCGATACTCAAAGCATTTAAATAGATCATCCCACTTTTTCTCAAAACTAATCAAAATATGAAATTTTGCAATTCAAAAAAACATGTCAGAGAAAATGTTGCAAGGAATAATTTAATAAAATGTGTTTTAGTTTTAATATAATTAAATGTAAATGAAATATTTTGCACCCACTTAACAACTCGTCATTACGTTAACGCATATTCTTCTCATTTAATGTTTTTATGACAAAATTTAATTTGATTCTAGCTTAAAACCGATATGAACTATTTTGTTTCTTCACTTACGATCTCCTATGTACTAATTGTATTCATGAATTTTTTTTTTGCACTATCCATTAAAAACAAGAGGCTTACACGTTGCGTACTGGGTGAGAAAATTTGGCAAAAAAATTAACGAAATGACTGGGTAATTTTTATTTCTGTTTTATTTATTTATTCATTTATTCAGCTGACTATGCCGTGTTTCAACGTATGTTTATATTAAAAGGGATTATTTGTACACTTGAATTTCGTACAAATCACAGCCTTTGAAAACTGAACCAATTGTGGTCATATTTAAATCTTGTACATAGCCCCAATTGAACTCATAATCAGACCACAGGACTTTATAGTAAATGGAATTTCCGTCAAAATTCTTGCCTTCGACGAGCATCCAGTCGGAGGTGCCAGTCGCAGCTAAGGTTCGTATTGGAATGGATATGTCTGTCTTGGCCCTTGTGGTTACGAAGATCTCTTCTCCTTGCCTAAGATTTCCAGAGTACAAGCTGATGGCGTCAGTTGCAGTGTCCAGTGTCATTAGCTGCATAGTGTCGGAGCGATTTCTCAGTCGTCGCATTCAATGCGTAACAAAGTGCCCCCTTTTTCCCACTGCCAACTCCATCATAATATGTTTCATAGTTAATCGCTGAGGACGTTACCCACCTGCACAATATTAAATTAAATTTACTCCTAATGACAAGAATTCATTTTTAATTTGTGTAAATAAAACGAATCAAACAAAGCGTTTAAACGTAGGAAATGTAAAACCAATAAAAAATATAATCATGGCACAGTAGGATCAAAACCCAGTTTAAATAATTTGATATACCATCCAGTCGCGCATTGCATTGTGCGATCTTAGGAAGAATTGCACTGTATTCCGCCAAATCCGGGACGTGAGTGTCAAGTACAAATAGTTGCCGTCTTCCTTGTACAGCCACAGCTCCTGCTTAAATCCACCTTCAATTGAACTCAGACTCTCAGACCAAGAAGCGCTGTGACAAACAGAGTCACGAGACCCAGATAGGCTTGTCTCAATAACACCATTATAATTCAAATCAGAAATTTATGACGGTAACTTCGGTCGATTTCAGGCCGCGTTTTTCTAATGAAGTTTTGTAAATTTAAAACCAGCTTCAAGAATGAATAACTTTGAATAAAAATATTAAAACAGTTTACTGTGCTCCTTTTCAAGTTAACAGGTCTGTAATAATTTACAAGTATTTGGGATCAGAATGGGACAGTCATATGAGTTGTCCACTATAGGAAAAACAGAATATAATTAATAACTTACACGGGTTTGATATTTTTTAGTACCTCTGATCATCAGTATTACCATGAAAGGAACTTAAGCCGTTTAATTTAGACCTGGCCCAAACAGTTGAGGTTGAGATGAAATGACTATAAATCTATGGGTTTTATATCTATAGTTCAGAATAGGCAAATAAATATGCACGTGTTCTCTGATGCGTTGAGCATCTACTCATGTGGCCTGTCATATTGTTTGTGCAATTTTATCACAAGGCCAGATTAAAACTTTTATTTCATTAGCACAATTTTTAATTAATTAAAACTTTGAATTTGACTTCGAATTGCCACTGATTCATACCTTTTGGAACAACTTTGGTGTGCAATTAAATTTAGCAGAACAGTCTTAACTTCAACTACGTACCTATACAAGTAATAAGCAAAACAGGCTAAATATAAATATGTTTTGAAGCTATAAAGCAGCAATTTTCTACGTCACAGGTTGAGATTGAGTTTCAACATGGAACAGTTCATATCACATGATTTATAAACAACAAATTTGTTTACCTCCATCAATCAAACTGAATAAATCACTTTAGCGCTTGTCTTAACACGGATGTAATATTTCGATTCGGTAATTTGTATATCTATATTTATTCGAGTTTCATTTTAAATTGTTTTACATATTTTACAATTTTGTTTTGCTTTAAAGTGGAAGTTGATTTGCCAGCTCTTCGTCTTGTTTAGTACCAAACATAAAATGGAGGCTGTATCACCCATAAATGATGTCCTCAGCTCAGCTAGCTCTGTATGCCTACATCTCAAGACGGGTGTTAATCACATGCAATGTTAAATTTTGTCATTTACGTAAAATTAAAGTAATATTGTGGGGGTGGCAGGCTGGCAGTGAAAGATTAAATATTTAAATGACCTCATTTATGGACCCTCCTTGTAATGGGCTATCCTTTTAAAATAACAAAAGATAAATCACAAGACTAATTTTGTATACCACTAAAAATATCAAAGGAAATATACGCAAACTTGATCGATGGCGTGGAAAACAGAGACCCACGTTTAACTAACAATATCGACTGTGAAGTATCAAAACGACTGATTTTCATTTCCAGCTACTACAAAAACCACTGTCTTTCCTTCTACCCAAAACAAAAGAAACACCGCCATCATGAAACATAGAAAACAGGTTTTTATGAAAAAAACATTCTAAGGAAAGACTATTTTATTTTACTTTTCAAAACAAAGTATGTTGATTATTCTGCCTTTTTAAAAACTTGTAATTAACTTATTTCCGGTATTTAAAGATTTATGTAATTGCTGTTATTTGAAAAGCCCATTTTTATTTTTGACTAACCTTGAAATGGGCGATATTGATTCTTCACTAACGATACATAAAATGATACAAAAACAATAATAATATTTGAATTTCCTTTTCCAGTCAAATTTATACCTAGCAACACAATCCAATTACAATTTAGAGCTGCTTAAACACATTTTGACAGCGCTATGGTTACTGCTTAGACAAAAGTAATTTCTCGAACAAAGCAAAAATGCAGGACTTGAATAATATGTGTAAAGTTATGAATAGTCAATCAGCGAAGAGTCAAAATAGTCTGTATCTAATTCAAGTTTAAATCAAAATGTGATATGTAAAAAGTATTGCCAATTGCAAATGGGAATAAATATGTGGAAGCCAAAATTTCAGATTATTGTTCTTTTCAATATGCTAAATAATCAATGTTATGTATTCTTCGAAACAAAAAACTGTTCTATTTAAATGTTGTAAAAAATGCAACATATTTTATTTACATGTATTTGAGAAGCTTAGTATTTTTATTCAAATTTTTTTAAACCCTGTAAAATATTTATTGTACCAACATGTTTTTAGAAAGTGTAAAATGTTGAATTTAAATGTTTTTCAAAACTTAAAAGTGTTCTATTTACGTCATTTAATGATAGTAATTCAATGGGTTTTTAGATAGAACATTCTTGTTTTTGCTGTAAATGGGTAAGTGCCACCTAAAGTAAGCGATGAAAGGCGGGGGGTTACAAGGTCCAAGAATAATTATATTTTCATGGCGTCATTTATCGACGACCCTAAGCTATTTTAATGACAAAAGTCTCTACGGAGTGGGTTTCTACTTTCTTATAGCGTTGATGGCTATTGTTGAATTTGTTTGTGAAATACAAAAATGAAATTTTCTTATAGGATTTAACATGCAAAATAAGAACGATTACGTGGTCGTTTTTCGGCAAATGTCCTATGACTACGATACACGTGACCTGCGACAAAAATGATAAGTGGTACGTTTGCTTAGTGCCATAGGTCTATCTAATGCATTATGATCTTAGGATGATAATCGGCGCCCATGTCGTGAGCTTTTCTTTTCAAATCAAAATATGCATGTTGTATACATATGAAATAGGAATTGCCTAACCATTTAATTTAGTATATTTATAGCATTCTGGCTGAAGTGATGTAAATGCAGTGAAGCTAACTTTTTATTAGCCTCATTAGTCATACCTAATTTTGATTGTAGCTTAAACCGGGTATGAACTATTTTGTGTTTTTAATATCAATTTGTGATGTAGAAATTGTATTGATGAATTTTAATTTTGCAATAGTCTTTAAAAGCAGGAGGCTCACATGTTGCGTACTGGGTGAGAAGGTTTGACATAGGAAATGAAAAAATAGCTGTGTAACTTTCATTTTTTTATTTATTCATTTATTTAGTTGACCCATCCATTTTCAACTTGGGTTTATAATAGGTGCGATTCTTTGTACAATTTAATTACATGCAAATCACACCCTTTGAAAACTGAACCAATTGTGGTCATATTCAAGGTACTTACATAGCCGTAATTCAACTCTTGACCAGAAAGCGCGACTTTAAAGCAAAAGGACTTTCTGTCAAAATTCTTTCCTTCGTAGAGCATCCAGTCAGAGGTGCCAGTCGCAGCAAAAGTTAGTATTGGAATGGAGATATCTGTTTTGGCCTTGGTTACTAAGATCTCTTCTCCAACCAAATTATCCTCAGAGTACAAGCTGATGGCGTCCGTTCTAGTGTCATTAGCTGCAAAGTGTCGGACCGATTTCACAGTCGTCACATTCAATGCGCCACAACCTAGCTCCTTTGTCCAACTGCCGACATGTGCATAAAATTTTTGATAGTTCACCGCTGAGGAAAGTAACCACCTACACAATATTTAATCATAATTCACTCCTATTAATACCAATTCATTAATTCATTTTTAATTTATGTAAATGAAACGACTTGAACAAAGCTTTTTCAACATAGAAAAATTAGAGCCAATAAAAAATAAAATTATAGTAGAGTGAGATCAAAACAAAGTTCAAATAATTTGACATACACTCCAATTCCGCAAACTCGCGTGATCTTCATAAGAGTTGCGTTGTATTCTGTCAAATCCGGGACGTGGGTGTTATAATACATAGTGGTGTTGTCTGCAGTGTACATCCACAGCTCCTGCTTGAATCCCTCTCCAGTTGAACTCAGACCAAGAAGCACTGCTAAAAGCAGAGTCGCAAGTCCCAGCTGAGGTTGTCCCAACAACGCCATGGTGACTCAAGTACGAAATATTCTGAAGTAATTTTTTTTACTTTATACAAAGTTTAAAAAATTAGGTTAAAACTGCCTTCAAGAATAAATAACTTTATATACAAATACTAAAACAATTTACTGCCTTCCTTTTAAAGTTGACAAGCCTGTCATAATATTGACAAGTCCGTACGATCAGAATAGGACAATTATATGAGTTGTCCAATATGGGAAATACAGATTGTAATTATTTACTTACACGATTTCAATTTTTTACAGTACGTTTGATTAGGAGTATGATTTTGAGAAAGGAACTTGAGCAGTTTAATTTAGGCCTGGGCACAACAATTAAAGTTAAATGACTATATATCCATGGGTTTTATATTCATAGTTTAAAATGATTAAAAATTACCAATATCTCTAGTTTCAACTTATCAGAAAAAAATTCCCTTAAAATAAATACAATCGTCTAATTTTTAATCTTTTGCTATGCTATTGTGCAACTATTACACTACCGCAAATAAATATGCACGTGTTCGCTTATGCGTTTAGCATCTACTCATGTGGCCTGTCATATTGTTTTAGCAATCTTATCACAGGGCCAGATTAAAACTTTTATTTGATTGACACAATTTTAATTAATTAAAACTTTGAATTTGACTTTGAAGTGCATTACCCATACCTTTTGAAACAACCTATGTGTGCAATAAAATTCAGCGGAACAGTCCTAACTTCAATTACATATAGCTATACAAGTAATAAACAAAACATGCTAAATCTAAACATGTTGTAAAGCTATTATGAAGCAAGAAGCAATTTTCTGTCACAGGTTGATATTTGAGTTTCAACTTGGAACAGTTCATATCACATGATTGATAAGCAACAAAATTAATTAATTTCATCAATCAAACTGAATTAATTACTTCAACACGTCTCAACACGGATGCAGTATTGTGTTAAAGTTATTTTTTTATTTTTTATTAGTCATATTTCAATTTGATTTGTTTTACATATTTTACAGTTTGCTTTAAAGTAGAAGACGATTTGCCAGCTCTTAGTCTTGTTTAGTACAAAACCTAAAATGAATGAGGTGTTATCTATAAATGATTTCATCAGCAAGCTCCGTGGGCCTACATGTCAAGAGGGGTGTTGATCTCATGCAATGTTACAATTTGTCATTTACGTAATGGTGAAGTCATATCATTGGCATGGCAGGTGAGCATTGAAAGAGCGAATGTTTGGATTACGTCATTTATGGACCCTCCTTGTGATGATAATTGCTTTGGAAGAATGAAATAGCGAAACATTAATCAGAAGACCTATTTTGTATACCACTGAAAATTTCAAAGGAAATCATCGCACACTTGATCGACGGCGTGGAAAACAGAGGCCCATATTTACAAATTTACAAAACAATATCTTCTGTGAAGTATCAAAACGACTGATTTTCATCTCCAGCTACAACAAAAACTACTATCTATGCATCCTTTTTAGATGCTGAGCTTAAGCATCTAATGAAATGGTCAAGTCCGTCTGTCTGTCTGTCCGTCTGTTGGTCCCACGCTACAGGTGAAACCAATAAAGCGATTGTCTTAGAACATCTTTTATGTGATTCCAAATGCTCCCGGGCAGGTCTGTATTGTTTTTTCACTTCAATCGGACTGACTATTGCTCCACAATTAAATGTTGAATGGACCCATGTTAAAACACATGGAAGTAAATAAGAAAGAATTTTCTGTAAAAACGGGTAAATGGACCGAGCATAAATGACGCCACAAAAATTTACTTAATTTTTTGACCCACCCACTTATCTTTTTAACCTCTTTAGCGCTATGTAAATGGATATAACTACCTTTAGCATGGTGTGTCATATTTTTTCAAGTGACCCACTCTGAACATAAGCGGCGCATTTTGTGTCCGACCCCAATGCGTACAACTTACATTAGAATTTTACTAGACAATTGCACCAGTCAACAGTACCTGCCAAATACACCGGCCAAATGCATTAACCAAATGCACCAGCCAAATGCACCAACTAAACGCACCAGCCAAATGTACCAACCAAATGCACCAGCCAAATGCACCAACCAAATGCACCAGTGAATGCTCACTTTGGGATGCCCTATAAAGGAAACCAAACAATACGTTATTCTTTGGTACTTTCTTGTCGTCACTTTAACCTAGGGATAGTCCAAAAATGATGTCAACTAAATCATCAATTTTATTATCGCCCCTCTCTCATGTAATTGCTTCAGCCTAGGGATCGTCCATTAATTATATGAAATACATTTGGGCTATTTTAGTAATGCGCCACGAGAATGTAGTTTTTGATGTAAGTGAGACTAGTGCAACTTACGAATAATTTTAAAAATCCAATAAAATAGTATGCAATGCAAACAAATCCCTGTTCCTGTGCAAGACGTACTGCCCTGGGAGGCCAAATAATAACATGTAATAATGGATGTTGTGGGAAAACAAAAATCCTTGTTCAGTGCGTAAACCAGAACCAGAGATATGCTGACCAGACATAATTGTATTGACATCATTGCCACAGGTTTGGTGCCAACTGGTATCAAACAAATTCGTGTTAGCATACTAACAGCGACACTACACATACCTGATCCACTCCGAGCGGTACTCTTATGACGGCACCACCTAAATTGGCACTAGGTGTAAAGATTTAACCCGCATCGCTGCAATTGGTACATTTTTTACTGGCACAGGCACAAATAGGACCACTCAGACCCTAACCGACGCGGGTACGCGAGCAAGTGTACTGGCACCACACGCGCCTAGCCAGTTA
Organism: Dicyrtomina minuta; assembly: GCA_949802685.1. Classification (NCBI taxonomy): domain Eukaryota; kingdom Metazoa; phylum Arthropoda; class Collembola; order Symphypleona; family Dicyrtomidae; genus Dicyrtomina; species Dicyrtomina minuta. Next base: position 80,590,538 of record OX461810.1, on the reverse strand, counting down.
TTTCTACAAGTGTTTTTGAGCCCACACCTACTAAAAACATTCGCATCATACTCATTAGACCCTGCACCTCTCGTGGCGGCGTTATTCGTTCAGGCATTACCCCTACTCACAGACAGTTATAGACCGTTCTTTACTGGGCCAGACTGGTTCAGACAAGAGCGGCCCTGACTAGACATTTTCGGGCCCGACCTGACCAGTCGAGGCTGGACCTTACTGGATCCTAATACACCAAACGAGACCATACCAGATCACATCACCCCTCAAGAGACAAAGTTGCGTTAACTAGGCTCTACTGTTTTAATAAAGCTCAGCATCTACTTTGAGCCCACAATAGACCAATCCGGCGCGAAGCCCCGGTTTTTTTGAAACTTTTAATTCCCCTATTTTTGGCATATAAAGATTTTTGTTATTGTTTTTATTTGACGAGCTTATTTTTATTTATGGCTAAATTGGAAATAGGCGATGTTGATTCTTCACTAACGATCCATAAAATGACACGAGAAAAAAAATATTTGCACTACCTTTTCCAAGTAGAATTTATACCTAGATACACAGTCCAATTTAGAGCTGCATAAGCACATTTTGACAGCGCTATGGTTACAGAATGGAAACAAAATTGCCTAAACAAAGCAAACACATGCCGTGTAAATGTATAAAGTTTGTAATAGTCGATCAGATAATTAAAAGCTTAAGTTATTGGCATTTGTAAAATTACCTTCAGCAAAGAGTAAATATAGTCTATCTTCAATTTGATTTTAAATCAAAATGTGATATGTAAAAAGTATTGCCAATTAAACATGAGAAGAATTATGTAAAAACCCAAAAGTCAAATTATTATTCTTTTAAATGTGCTTAATATTCAATGTTAATTATTTTCGAAACAAAAAACTGTTTCATTTAAATGTTGCAAAAAATGCATTATATTCTATTTACATGTATTTGAGAAGTTGTATTTTTATTCAAACTTTTTTAAAATTTGTAACATATTTATTGTACCTACATGTTTTAAGAAGCGTAATATGTTAAATTTGTATCTTTTTGAAACCTTTAAAGTGTTCTATTCACAGACGGACAGCCATTTACACAGATGCTCAAGCTCAGCATCTAAAAATGGCACAATTTTACGAGCAACGTGCATGCATGTCATGTTCAATTTTAATGCACATAGCACATGCACTGAATGCCTAGATCACAGGTTAAGTTCCTACTCGAAGTTAGTTCACGTAATGTGTTTAATCTGGAGCAAAGTTAATTAGTAATTTCGTCAATCAAACTGAATTAATCACTTCAAAACTTGCCTCAACACGGATGCGGTGTTATCATGAAGTGATGCAATTATTTTTTATTGTTTGAATTTCCCTTTGATTTGTATAACGTAGCATATGCATGTTTGTGTGTTTTCAGTGCAGTTGAACTTGAAATGCCAGCGCTTTGTCTGGTGCTATCGTCCATTATAACATATACTGCATATACCTGCACTGCATATTGGTCTCTTTCATAACTACTCCACCACTACTCCATCTACATATCCATGGTTGAGTTCATAGGCCCGCAACATATGTAAATATATTTGTTTAATGTAAATTGTAACCATGCCGTACTGAGCTGAGAGCAGTTGAAGTCAGAGGAAATTAACAAGTGAGAAAACCATTCACTTCTGGAAGACCGAGGCCTTTGCTGCCTTCAACTCTCTCACTTTGCAAATTTGTATTTCTGTATTTTTAAGTATTTCACATTAAATTGTTTTATTAAATGAATAAAACTACGAAACACATTCGTCTCAACCCCCTACCATTTATTGTCATCATTGTAAACTAAATTTTAATTAAGGATTATTATTATTTGTTCACATCCAGGATTGGAACCGGTAGTCAACACCTTGGTTGGTTAGGTTACGGTGTCGGTACAATTCAAAAATACATTTTATTATTTATTCCATGGCATAAGGTATTGATGCTTGTTGATCTGTTATGAGGTTTAGTTGGGAAGTACCGTGTAGTTTAGCGAATTCAGTACCTAAATATATTCTTATTTAGTTTATACGAATACGAATTTATTTATTGTTTTTCGGGATTTACTTATATACATTTATGAAATTACAAAAGTTAACGTGATATATGGTGCATCCCAGATTTTAGTATATTAAGCACAGAATTATAAATACATACTATTTGTTGAAATTTATAATAATACTAATCAGCAAACAAAATTATTACTTGTCAATTAGAATATACGATAGATTTAAACTATAGTATTATTATAAGCACATAGTGAGACTCCATCACAGACCAACTTAAGTTTGAAAATCAGGACCAAGGTCAACACAGTATTTAGATCTACTTCTTAGTAAGTTTTCTCAAGGTGTCAAGGAACAGACTATCGCTGTGGATGTGTAAGTTTATGCGAGGGTAGAAAGCCAGAATTTCGAAAAAAGGCAAGTGTCTTGAGCCATCAGAAGTGTAGTATGTAAAGCTGTTATTTTCTTGAGCAATTTAGTATCTGTACGTCCAAAGTCTTGCATTTACAGTAGATTTCTTTCTTAGTTTATTAGCTTACGTAAAAAGGTATTTTTTAATGTTTAGGTGTTCACGGGAGAGATCTTTAACAATATACGCGTCTGACTTTTTTCAGTGGGACGACTTTGATTTTTTAAAAAGCCACACATTATTGCCAACGAAGTTTTTGTCCACAGTAAAGCTTTGTAAGTTAATAGTTTGATAGTTGTATTGGGCTTGTCTAGGATTCTTGCAACTTTGGACTTTTGACCAATTTAAGATTAGGTAATGGTAATGTTCAGGCCAACAAAAATTAAGTTTAGTCTTCTTTAAGCACTAGTTTTGGCAAGAAGATTGTTTTTGACCTAAACGACCTTGGAACTGGGTTCGGTAATGTTAAGTGTTTCAGTCTTTACGCGATTGTTAAGTTTGAAGGTTTGTGACTTGTGCACTTCCACTGCCACCGCGGTCTTGACACCCTAAATAGACTTTAAATCTGCTGTAATAGATTTAAGTGGTGGATTAGTATTTTGTTCAAAATGAGTTGTTGATTGTTGACATGACCGAAGTATTTTAATCAAATCCAGAGCAACTTTCCTGCTAGATATAGATTTTCCAGTCATAACTGTTGTTGCATGTGGAGAAATGCTAGGTAGAGCAGATACAAGCTTGTATTTTAAGTATATAAAGAGAGCGTGGTAAATTTAAAATGAAGTTATTTAATTGTAAAACAAAATAAACTTTAGTATTAGGTAAATACAGCTGGTAGAGTAAGTTACAAGAAACACGATAGTATGTAATTTATCTAAGTAGGTACAAAATCACGGTATAAAATTTAACAAAATATTAAAAATTTTTACTAGCACATTTTCAATACATCTTACTCAGGCGCAGCTTTTAGCTCTTTCGTATATTCATATTTAGTTTAAAGTAACTGCCATCACCTCATACTACTGTACATGAACTTGTCTGGCCTTAGTCCTCATACCATGAATGATGTCATACATTACGTAGGAAAGACAGGTGGGTCCCAAAGAGGACTGATGACATGCAATGGTAAAGATAGCAAATATTTAGGTTATACTAAAGTAATGTGATGGGAATGGCGGAAGGTACTCATAGGTTGATAATTTAGGAAAAGTGATTCATAGACCTTTTTTTAATTAGGCATTGCGATTAAAAGGATTAATAATTTAGCGTTTTGATGCCCTATGATTTTAATCTAATGTTTTTGACATATTCGTACGTATACATTGTAAACGACGATGTAAACTGCCTGGGCTTATGAGAATGAAAAATTGCTATAATTTCATGCTGTCAATTTGTAATTTGTAATTTGTAATTTCGCTTTATTGTCTTACACATTTAACAAATAGTCAAAATGGTCTACATTCAATTTTAGATATAATAATAATAAGCTTCGTGAATAGAAACACTAATAAATGTAAATATAATGTAGAGATGACCAACATGCATAATAACATTTTTTAAACTACCAAATTATTCTATTTGCACATTTTGTTAAGATCAAAAATTAACTATCTGTATTTGCATGTCTTTAAAGGCCGTAACATATTCTGCTATTTACATGTTTACAAAGTATTACATTTTGTTTGCTTCTTTTTTTAAAGTGCACATTTTTATATTTACATTGTTTTTATAAGTGTAAATTCAGCTATTTTTTTAAGTGCAAATTGTTTGATTCGCAACGTTTTGGAATGTAAAAAAATTTCTGTTTACGTCTTTGCAGGGTATATTTTTGTAAATAAAGACCTTTGTTCTCAGCTAGATAATGCCAATGCACGATTAAAAGTTCATTTAAAATTATGCATCACGGGAACGTTCATAAGTGTTGTCACAATTTAAACAATTTAATCTATGTACGCTCTGATTTAATGAAATTATTAAAAATGAATTACAAGACTTATTAGTTATAAAACAGAAAATATCGTACTAAGCATCTCACATGTTTTTCAAGGAGTAGCAAATAAAAACACAAAACAAGTCAAAAATTATGTGATTTGGAAAGTGTCAAACACAAAGCACTGTGTACAAACAAATAAATGAAGCCTTGATGTTATTTGCCTTAGAAATCGTTTTGTGAGAAATAAGAAACGTTGGCAAGACTGCCAGTCTATTAATTGTTTTTATTCAGTTTTTCCATAAACTTTTGACGCTGTTCCATTTGAATTCATAATAAAAGGAATTATCGATAAATTTCAATTCAATTTGGGTCACAACCTTTGATAACAGAACCAATTGTTGGCATATTTAAGCTTTGCACCTTGCGCTAATTAAACATAGAACTATAAGCAGGCTACAGGACCTAAAAGCAACTTAAATTTCTGTCCAAATTGTTTCTTTTATAAAGCATCCAGTTGGATTCGTTAGTCGCAGCAAAGAATCCTATTGAAATAGATATATCTGTCTTGGCCCTCGAATCTTACGAAGATATTTCCTACAAAATTCAAATCCCCAAAGTACAAGCTGATGACGTCTGTCGCAGTGTCAGGAGATCCAAAGTGTCTGGACAATTTCACCATTGTTACATTCTAAGGAAAACAACTTGGTTGAGCTGTCAAAATATCGAATCATAATTTACATCCAATAACGAAAACGTATTTCTACACACGAGGAAAATAAAACCTAACGAAAATATGATTCTGATACAGTAATATTCAAACACAGCCGATATAATTGTATGTACTTTCCAGTCGCGCACAGTGACGTAAATTTAAGAAAAATGACACTGTAATCAGTGAAATTTGGGACTTAGGTGTAAAAATACAATTAGTTGGCGTCTTCCGTATTGAAAAAAAGCTCCTGCTTAAAACCGTCTTTAGTTGAACATAGACCATCAATTACTGCCAACAATAGAGTCAAAAGTCTCAGTTTTTGAGTATGTTGTACCAACAGCATAGTTACTCAAATTAAAGATATATAAAAGAAATTAAGCTTGATTTTAGGGCGCTGTTTTTAAATTAAGTTTGAAAAATTTAAGACAAGCTTTAAGTTGAAAATAATTTAGACCTGAACACAAAACTTTAAGTCGAATTTGTAACCTTCCTAACTGTATCTATCCTAACTAATAATTGTGATGATTCATATTAATATATCACTATATATATAAATGTTTTACATTACCTGTAAGTATGTACTAATCTATCGAAATATCTTTCGCCTCTGGTAGTCTATGCTTTGAAACTTTTGTCAGAGTAGAACTTTTTCAATGACAAGTAAATAATTGCAGAGCACAACAACGACAACAATATTCGGTAATTAAATTAATGTGAATGATGATTTATTAACAAATTTAGTTTTCTTATATATGGTTTCAGATATTGTATTTTGCATTTTAACTCCCATTTGTTTAGTATTTCCACAGTAGAAAATTTTATGCAATGAAATTCGATTTAAGAATTTAGTGATGTTTTCCTAAAAGTTGAATTTACCGTTAGGTTTTATTTTATAGATTTTAGGTTTAATTAATTAAATATTATAATTTACAATGAGACATGCGGCTCCAGACAGACTTAATCTAATAATTTAATTAGTCAGGTAGGTATGAATAGAAGAGTAAATGAAGGTACGGATGTGATAAGGTTCGAAGCAGAAAAGATAGTACTAAATAAAAGAATAAAGAGTTAATAGTAGAGGTGAAGGTTTTGTCTGTGCCTGCGACAGGTTATAAATTTGAATGACTATCTATCGGTTTTATACCTATAACAGGTAATTAGGTCAAAGTCGCATTATCTTAAGTTTTGACTTATCGGGGTAGAATTATCTTGAATTAATTTAAAAAAATCTAATCTTGAATATATTGGAATGTCATAGTGGAACTAAGATACTACCTTAAATAAATATTTACGTGTTTCCTGATGCGTTTAAGCGCCTACTAATAAGGCCTATCATATTTGTTTAGGCAATACTATGACAGGGCAAAAATACAAATTATATTAAATTGACATAAATTATAAATAATTAAAATTCAAGTTTGACTTTGAAGTAGTTTATTGCAACAATTATTGCAACAAATAAGTGATTAATAAAGTCCTGCAGAACAATACTAATTTAAACCATAGGCACCTAGCTCCACATGGTATATACACTTTATCGTCTGTGAAGAACCAAAATGACCCATATTTAGTTTGAACAACAATCAAAAGGAGCTTTAAAAAACAAAATAAGATACATGCGTAAACTGGTAATTATGAGTTGTTAAAAAATGTAAAATGTCCCATTAACATTGTTTTAAAAATGTGCAAAGTGTTCTTATGCAATGTTTTTTGAAAAGTACAAATTGTTCTAATTTCATGTTTTTAAAACGGTGCAAAATGTTCTAATTCAATGTTTCTGAAAACGTACAAAATGTTCTGCTTCTATGTTTTATAAAAGTTGCAAAATGCTTTGATTCCATGTGTTCAAAAAGTGCTTAACATTCTTTTTTAATGCTTTTAAGACATATCAGTGTATTTTTGTAGAAAGGTAATATTGCTGTTAGCTACAAATGGATATGGGTCATTTTGGTACTTCACAGTCACAGACGATATGTGTCATCCTGCATGTAAACAGTATGTGAAACATTCTAAGTCACATGCTGAGTTTCTTCATTGGGAAGTTTACATCATACGAACGATAAGCAACAAAACAATTAGTCAGGTATTTATTCAAATAAACCTAATTTACCACTTAAAAACTCTTCTCAATACACAAATACGATATTGTGTTGAAGTGATTAATAACAAGAAACCAATTTAAATGTACTTCGGAACATCACTCGCGAAAGGACTTCACACAAGAATTCCAGTTTATTTTTGGTATTAAAGGATTTTGAAAAGAATAAATTAGAGCATTTTCCGCTTTTAGAAAACATTCCAATACAACATTATGCTTTTGAATGGGCACTTGCTTTTGAAAAAAGAACATCTTTAAACAGAACCACAAAAATAATTTTTGTTAAACTGAAAATATCAAACGAAGCAATTTAAATTTTTTTGAAGGTGTACAAACTAAAAAACCTAAAAAATCTAATGATTTCATGATCTGTTAAGTGACGACAAAGCAAAACATGTACACGCTAGGTACTTAGTAGGAAACCTTGACATGCACAAAATAAAAGCTGTCAGTTTATGTTGTATATTTAGAGTTTTTATCACGTAATATTTTATTCACTTGCCCCATCACCATTTTAAAATTGAAATTACAATAGGAGTATTTCTCTGTACATTCGGATTTCATAAAAATTACAGTTTTTTTCAATATTGCGGATTCACAGTTTGGTCCAGGACAGAGTCTGCCGCTCGCTTTAAGGCCATTGAAACACATGTCACTCACGCGACTCCATTGGTTCTGTGAACTAGAATCCGCTCAAATCCCATACATTAAGTTCAAGCTGCAAGCTCTTGATTACTGCACACTACATCATCAACCAGTACTTTGAGATTCTAAAGGATTGCAATTCAGTATTAACCAAATATGTAAACCGTCCAAATACCCAAACTTATCCGACGAAAGAGACAGACAAAACTTAATCAAAATCGCACAGACTTCTTTATTTGATTCTGAATAACATCTTTAAAAATATAAAACCTGAAAATAGTCCACTTAACACGGAAACATAGTACTACTCATGTCAAGTAACGGTATTACACTGACGATCCGTCACTCTACATGGGTATACAACCATAAATATTATTTATACATATTTATTAAAATTCAAAGTCATACTCTTATATACTATATAACTTACGGTGAAGGAAACATATTACTTAAAATGAGTATTTTACTTTAATTTAGTTTGTATCGCCCAGTAAATACCTGAAAAAATATTTCATAATGATAGAATTTTGGTAAATAAATTTTATGTATTATGGTAGTTACAACAAACTTATTATTTTTTTTTGTTTGTAAATATGACATACTTTTAAAAAACATTCTTAAATTACGTTCATTTTGTGCTCCGTCCCACTATCCCTCACGACAGCAATATCCCCAGCAAACACCAACACACCAGCACCATCATGATCCTACTAATCTATAATCAACGCAAAATACGAACAAAAATTTTAGAATTTTTATCACATCCACACACTCGAAAAAATAATCAACAACTCCTTTTCTCATGTATTTTATTTTTTCTTTGTGTATCTCCGTACACTACACTACCACATCGTCACTGTCTTATATCGTGTCAATTCCTATACTACCTGTTTGCATTGTCTGCAACTCACAGTCACATCAACAACCCAAAAGCAAATTTTCAATTTTTTTCCTAAAAGTCCCATAAATTATCTAAGTATAATTTTTGTTTTTCGCGTACTACAAACCATCGCTAATAAAACCGACGTGACCCGTACCCAGACCTTGCAAATTCACACATAGTCAAATTTCTGACTATGTGTGTTAATACCCGAGTCAAGGCTGATCAAGGTTAACAGGAAGCGTATGGACTGATTTCATTACTTACGATCTTCCCCAAACCTTTAACAAACCTGAAAGCGACCCAGAGTATCGTATAATTTTTTAGTCAACCACCAATATCCGATTTTACATTTATATTTACACAATATTTTATCCTACATCTCATACTAATTTTTTATTTTTGTTTTTCATTCTTACCTCTAGTTTATTCCTATAAGCTCTCATTCACACCTGCCAGTTTCGTATTCTTCGCTGAACTCCTTGTATTCTCCCACCTCCATTATTTTATGTACATCGTTTGGGACGAACGATAAATTTTCTGTGTGGGACAAATATATCATATGCACTTTTCATAATTACGTAAATATAGTACGTACACTTTTATATATGGATCACATGCACTAGGAAGGCACATAAGATTTAAATAGGACGTGTACTTCTAGAAAAATAAAAAGTGAAGGTGACCGAATTACAGAATAATACAACGTAATTCACTCAGTTGACTTTCAGAATTATTCAAAGACTTTTTCTCATAGTTACAGGTAAATCCTGGAACCACTGGAGGTAACATGTACAACATAGTAATAAAAGACCAATGTAATTTGATAAACAATATTTGCAAAGCAAAGATAATAAATAGAAGTTCATTGGTGTTGGGAACTCACTACTGGTTTAAAACTAGAACTAGAATCACGGTCCAGCGGAAGCTCTGTTCTTTTATCTTGCACAAACTCTATTTTTATATCTCCGTGATTTACTCTTGCCAAATCGCCCCGTAAGGAAATCCAGGAGACGGACACAGAGAAGACGAGATTTTAGCACTAAAGTCGAAGGGCTGAGGTAAGTGTGTGGAGACGAAGACAAGAGGGGCGTATCTACACTGTGTGTGTAGACGAGGACGAGAGAGAGAGGAGCAATTTTCGTCCACGCAGCCATTTTCAGAGAACCTTAGGTATTTGAGAGAGAGAGAAAAAGAGAAAGAGAAGACCAAAGTCCAAGTGAGTGAACTCGCAGTACCTCACCTGTACCTTAAGAGCACTTAGGAGCTTTTAGCTCAGTCCCGCATCGTCTCTACCTTTATCGTACACCGGCAGTGGGATAATTAACACAATTTATAATTAATTTAAACCTAATTATTCAAACATGAGAGCAATAAGAGCTTGCAGATTAATCCCAATTTCAACTACATAGCTGTACTAGTGATATACAAGACACGCTAAATCATAATATGTAATACAATTATATTGTGGCAATTTTCTCTTTCTCAATTTGAGTATTGAGTTTCAACCTGATCAATTTTATATCAAATAATTAATAAGCAAAAAAATTTGTTTGTCATCCATTCAAACTAAATTAATCATTTAAAAACTTGTCTCAAGGCAGATGCGATATTATGATAAATTAAATCACTTACTTGAATTTATTATTTCTATTCAGTTTGTTTCACACATAAACCAATTGTTTTTGCTTTAATGTAGGGGTTAACTTATGAGTTACGTGCCTTGTTTACTACAAAACATAAAATCGTCAAGGAATCATATATAAATAATGTCAACGGTGGAGTCCGTAAGTCAACATGTCTAGACAGTTATTAATTACATGGTATGCTAAAGTTGTTCGTTGACATCATGTTAAAGGGATTTCATGAGGATGGTAGGTAGAAGGGCTTGCAAAAGTCTTGAATTCAAAAGTCTTGACAAGACCCAGACTCTTCAAATCAAGACTAGGGCTGGTCTTAAAATGTCAAGACTCTTGAAATTAAGACTTGGAAAAGCCTTGTCCATTCAAGACTCTTGAAATCAAGACTTTAAGAAGTCTTAAGTTTGAAATCAAAACTAAAGTCTTGAAAAATCAAAACTGATGATATCAAGATAACAAAAACATATGCACAATCCTTTTTTGAGCACAAAAACTCAGTTTTTTTACCTTAATTTCAACTTCTCGAGGTATGAAAATATCAAGACTCTTGAAATCAAGACTAAATCAAGACTTTTAAAAGTCTCGACATTTCAAGACTCTCCAAATCAAGACTTTTAAAATTCTTAAAAATTCAAGACTCTCGAAATTAAGACTTTTAAAAGTCTTGAAAATTCAAGAGTCTTGAAATCAAGACTTCCCAAAGTTCTAAAAAGATCAAGACTCTCGACAAAAAGTTTTCAACTTTGTCCAAAGTTTCATGACTGGAGTTAAGATGTCAGAATAATTGAATTTAAAGGTGGTCTTGAAATTTTAAGACTTTTCAAGACTCTTGAATGGTCTTAAAAATGGCGAAAGTCTTGGTCTTGATTTTGCAAGCCCTAGTAGGTAGGCAGGGAAAAAGTGATTATTTGGCGGACATTATTCATGGAACTTCTCTTTAATAAGCATTGATAGATAAATCTACTGCAAAACAGTATTTATTTTATGACAATATGTAGATGAACCTTAAGTAACACTGAACCAGGCCCTGAAAGCTGCCTAAAAATAAGTAACGTATATCTCATAATTATAATAGAACGCCCCTTGTACTATCCAAATTTGAAACTCTCAGACCCGCGTAGTTTTACAGACGCACGTACTGTGACAGACCCCCAGCAGGTCCTATGGGAGTAGGATTAAGATAGAATTGTGAAGTGAGAAGCATACTTTGTAGAAATAAATAATATATTTTCTTGTAGAAAATATACTTTTGGCGTAATAGTTACGTTCTTGTAAGATGTTTATCAGTTGCTTACTAGAAATCTGAGGTTCGCAAATACAAGTAATCTAGTAATTCCACAGAAATATTAACGATTTTTCTGTTTAAAAATTCCATGTGCTGCCGAAAATCGCTGTTATTTAAAGCCAGTCGCTCATAAAAGCATCGATGTGCTCATGCGCAATCCACCAACCTTGAACAACAGTATCACGTTGTGACTCCAGCACCACTACATGAAGATTTTTTTTGCAAAACAGGATAAGTCCATTAAAGCAAATTTTTCAGGAACTAACTTTTTTTCTACAGGTACTACATTTTACGAAGCGTAATCACAAGTAGTTTCATAATTCTAGACGGACTCTGGAATTTTGTAAAAATTCTCAAAAATTTTAATTTGTGGACTTATCCCGTTTTGCCAAAAAATCAATAACTAAACAAGGGGTAAAAAGTCCGTGACATGAAATTTTAATCGTTTTAAACTTTTCATCTTCCTTTGCATAAAAACATGAACGAACAGCAATTGTCTTCTACAAACTTAGCGCGTACCCCGTTAAGATATTTCAAAAATATTTCGTCAGCAGTACTGTCAGGTCATATATTTAAAAAAAATACATACATCCCCGAATTTGAAAAATGTCGACTTTAATATTGCAAAGGACATTCTGCGCGAATAAAATTTAATTCCAATTGATATGATGTGGTCATCCGTTGTCTTTATGGCACGGGACGGAGGTAGGTGTACATTTGAAGGAGAGATAGAACCCTGTAGCCTCTCCATGTGCTACAGCATACACTTCTTCCTACTTGCAAGACTGTTCGGCCAGTTCTCCTGCACATTGTCTCTATGGTTCCGCTTTCTCACATAGTGCAGGGGTCAGATGGGTGTATGATGGCTGATGACTTCTAGTCGGAGACTGGCACTCTTAGACTATTAGGATAATTCAGTCGACCAGTTTCGTTGGCAAAGGAAAAATGCAAAAAACATGCAGTGATGCAGGATAAAAATATTGCCGCCAGCAGTACATCAGTAAGACGATTATATTTATGGACTACATAATAATTACATACTGGTTGTAGATTCGGTAAGCACAACTACATGGTCTGCTCAAGAATCATATACATCCGTACAATAATATTGGTGCTGACATATCCTAGGAAGGATGAAAGGCAATACTGTACAATATAGCAAGTACTATTGTAGTACCAGTGTAAATAAATGCATTTACTTTCTATCTCTAATAATACTACAATTACGTTGTACAAAACGTATTCCACAATAATATGAGATAAAGACACTTTGGAAATAAATTAATTAATTATAGTATGTAAATATAATTACATTAATATGTAACTAAAAAACAAGGGCTAAACCACTTGTTCAATGGCAACCTCAACAGTAACGTTAGGCAGTTCTTACTGTTAAATCTTAAGTCAATTCATAGCCTTTAAATTAGGGGGAGTTAGCCGTAAAAGTGTAAGAAGTGGCAATTTCAATGGAGACTTGTAATTCTTAATAAGATAGATAGATATGGCTTTATTGTGCACTTAGGCCATGGCCCACAACACAAAGCATTATACAATTTAATGTATTGATTAGGTTAATAATTATAAACTATAATTACATGATTAGTTAATTAGTTAATAACCCAGGAAAAACAGAAATGCTGGCCCCGTACTGGGCTTGTGCCGGACTCCTCATGTCGGCTAAATGTGTAGTTTGTCCAACGGCGTTATGCTGGCCCAATGCGTCAAAACTGTGTGTCGAACCGGTGCAATGCCATCATGCATTTGGCGTACATGCAATACCGGGCCAATGCCGGCAGCATAGCGGCTGGACGTAGGCGCTTTACCGTGCAAACCACGTTATCCCTTTATTGTTTTTATGCTGTATGCGATGCATTATGCCATGATGCGTATTTACTGCGTAATTACATTATTAAAAATCATTCATTTTGTATCATCCATTGTCATCAACATCCATCCTAGCTGAAGATTAAACTCGTACCGCACTCTAGTTAAACCTTCGATCGAAATGCCTATCTTATCCTATAGTATCGTAGAAACATCGCTTTAAAACACTTTATCTTATAAACATTGGGATTTTTACGTACATATTAGTCAAGATTAAATAACTCGCACTTGAAATGCTAATTAACACTAGAAAATTACATATAGCTAAGTGTGCACGATCGAAGGAATGGCTTTTCAAAGTCAATATTTCCGACCACACTTCAAAAATTTCAAACACACTATATGGGGTTTCATTTATGTAAGTTTCAGGTTCTCTTATGTTTAATAGAATCACTTCAATTATACTATGGTTAAGTCGAAGAACCTAATCCAGAACACAAAAACAGTAATAACAGTAATAGAGGTCTTAAAATTTCAAGTAGTTGTCGTTGTTATTCAGTAAAATCGTAATTTCGTGAACACATGTGCGGTGTAATTATTTTTGCATATTAAATAGTAACTAGTCCACAGGTTCACAGCTATATTTAGCAAATTACTTTCTTACTTAATTACCAAGGCAACTACTTAAAAGTAAAAGACTTAAAGTTGTACAGTTTGTCACTTTATTTCTTATTTGAGATAGAAATTTTTTCCGAGTTCAGCTGGTGTTAACGTGTATGTGACCAGCTCGGCATGTTCACGTAGACTGAGATTGCATAGTAGGACTTAAGAAACTTCAGTAAACTGTCCGCACATTTCCCCAGCATCATGACCAGGCTTCCCATACATGATTTCAATAATGGCCATGTACGAGAATGCCTGAATGATGCCGATAATGATTCTATGTGCACCCGCCGGTACTGGCCCAGTATCACGCAGCCGTTGTAAACAATTTTGGTTCTGGGGCAATGCTGGGGTGTCAGCGTCGCACCGATGAATGATTGCCGACATTATGCCAGTACTGGGGGAAATGCTGGGAAGTCAGCGTCGTAAAAATGAATGATTTCCGACACTATGCCAGTACTGGGGAAGTGTCGGGCAGCACGCATATTAACGGCAAACACGTTCCCGGCATGGCCGGTATGATCCCAGCATTATGCCAACGTCCTGATTTTTCTAGGAATATTTGAGGCTTATTCATTCATTATCCATTTTTTTGTATTTAGCGCAGATATTACATAATTATAAACGTCTAGTACTTTTTCTTTAGAGAACTCTTCAAGAAACTGTGCAAAATTATTTTCATTTAGACTTCCATGGTTTATATTTTTGAAGGAATTCCTTTCTTACACTATTATATTGTTTACATTGAAATTGAAAGTGGTACAAATTCTCGCTACTGTTACAGTTACAGATTGAACATTTGCTTATTACATCCAGTATTTGCCTAGTGTTATTGGTTTTAAACGTACACTGAGCATAACCTATTAGTCTTAATTGTGCTATTATTCTAGTTTTGTCTATGGCCACTCTGATGTATAGATATTTTTCGTGCTTTATATTATTTTTAATATTTTTATATAAAAGAAAATTCACCGATTTATTCATGCTAATAATATCTTCTTCATATAACAGTAATTTGTAGCGTTCAAGTAGTTGATGGAACTGCTTACTTATTTCATCAGAATTACAGAATTGTTATTACAGAATTGATTCAAATTTTAAAATTGAACTTGTACCACGAACCCCACACAAACAAGATGCTAACATTCTCCAGAGGTTTTCTAAAGAAAAACCACAGGGGGCCAAAAGTAGTTGCTAAGCTTAGACCTACTTGTAAAAAATAAAGTTTAGTATTTGTTCTTAAATAATTTCATTCGTGTTAAGTGTTGACTGCTATCTCAGTTAGAAATAATGCCCTTCTAATACTCAATTTTTTGTAGACAATCCAGGAAAAAAGTCTCCATTCAATTCCAATGTCTTGATGCTTCACACATTGCAAGAAAATATTGATATAACAAATGTACACCTTTATTTGAACCCTCCTGAATGTGGCAAAACTGGCGCGAATACGTCGTCTGCCGCTATAAACTATTATCGAGTAAAACTGTTGCACAACTTCCTGAACCAATCCGAGCAGTCCAAGTCCAATTCCTATAAAGTAACAGTAAAACGCGGAAGCAATCATAGAGTCGCTCAGAGGAAGAGGTTCTTCTTCCATGTTAACATCAACCATTCCTTTAAATTTTGGTTCATCCTCGTACACGCTACTAATTAATTTATTTGCCTTCTAGGGGCGTACAGCTTCACTCATATCAGACCAAAACTTGACTACTCCAATTTCGTAGAGACGCATAAAGACTTAAAAAGCCATGTCCACGTTTCCCATGCAGAACTGACATAATAAGGTTAACTCAAAAAATGTTTGATTTAAGAGAAATGAGGATTTGCGATAAACATTCCAAAGTAGTTTCGAATAAATCAGAGCGTCCTCCTTAGGAATTAACACGGCAAATCTGTCTGTGGCGAACATTTCCTGGTAGTATTTTTTAGCGAGTCTGGGCGAAACCGGAGGATTTATATAGTTAATTTGAGCTTCAAGCAACTTGAGCGCTTTAGAGCGAGAGAAATGCTTATCTTGAGTGCTTAATGTTCGTACAACTGGACCGACAACTTTCTTTGAGCTCCAACTAAAAATACTGTAATTATCATGAATTAAACTCTCCAGGCTCTTTGTCACAGTTATGGTGGCGCCGACAAGTCGGTAGCTCTTCCAGTGAGAACTAAAAATAATGCTTATTAACATGGCGCCCATGACCCAAAAAGTGTACAGACAAATGTGACCCATCTTGAGACGCCCCACAATCATTTGTGTTTGGAAAACAAATGGAGTCAAAGCAATTTCCAAAGCAGTAGCAAAACTACCGCCGTCGACGTGCATGATTTTTAGTAGGAAAACAAATACTACGACTGCCACGAAGAAAAGAATCCACACTTTAAAGTCAAATGGGAGGACCAGAAAGTATAAACTTGACCTGATCTCACCATTCTCGTCTGAATGTGAGTTGAGTTGAGTTGCGTAAAACAACTCAATCGAAAGTCTCCCTAGTGTTTTCGCGAGTATATACTTATTATATTCAAAACCTGCGGAAAACGTTATTAATCCTTGCCTGCAGTTGTCCGCCACAGTTGAGCTTGAAGGATGCTCTTTAAGCGTCAGGTTTAAGCGATGAGCGATGGTCTGCAGAATTTGAATTATTGGGAAAGTATCGCTATGGAGTAAATATGTTTAAACGGCTGTCAATTGTTGGTTTTGCATGTATCGTAGACTCGCGCTGTTTAATAGAGAGCTATGGCGGACGGTAACTGATGCCCCATAAAAATTAGACCTAAGTCTCTGAAATGTATACACAATTATTCTATAGGAAGCTGACTTGTAGTTTGGAATGCCTTGAAAGAGGGGCGAATAACAAAGAAGATTCCCCTTTCCGCAATGCAGCTGAATTCTAAAGGCATACGGCCCCGAGAACTGGGAGTTGTTTTCAGAATTCAGTATGATTGAGATGAAATTGAGCGGCATTTGGCAAACAGTATCTAAGTAAAACAAATCCAATCTGGCTTTAAAAGATTTTGGTGTAATTATTATTACGATATCAACGTTATGCTGTATATTTTCAACGAGCGGGATGCTTAAATATCTATTGTGTAAAAGAAATTCATTTAAAGCTCTTGTTTCGGTATGTGTTTGCGGAACAGAGGGGATGACAATGTTTACGTAACAAATTACATCGTGATGCCTCAAATACTGACCCTTTCGGTTTATTCGGTAGAAATTGCTTAAAATTTGAACCATTGAACTGGAACGACGCCAAATTTCACTAAGTATTTGTTGTAAAGAAGAACTAAATTCTTGGTGGGGATTCTCAATTAGGAGGATCAATTGACAGGCCTGTAACGGATGCAGTGCATCCTCCAGAAT
The DNA here is from genome assembly GCA_949802685.1 of Dicyrtomina minuta. Taxonomy (NCBI): domain Eukaryota; kingdom Metazoa; phylum Arthropoda; class Collembola; order Symphypleona; family Dicyrtomidae; genus Dicyrtomina; species Dicyrtomina minuta. The sequence continues at coordinate 80,573,077 of OX461810.1, read as the reverse complement.
CAAGCGTTGCTCTTGCTGGATAGGGTAGCTTAGGAATATTCGATTACAATGAAATTGTTGCAGGGAGAAAATACAAATTAAATAAACAAATTTTGAAAAATAAAAATGCATTTCTTTGTCAACACAAAATATTTTTATGTGTAACAAGTATTTAGATAGATTCGGTTAATAATGCTAACGAGGCTACTGCTGCTTTAAGTCTGTTTAAAAAGTACTGCAGTACAAAGCAAATTCCGTCCGTCGGTTTAATGACATTCACTACTGACACTGAATCGTAATATTCAGTTCTGTATTAAAAGAAATACTTGACCTATTTAGAGACCGTAGACAACAGACACATTGTGCAAAGCACCAAAAAATAATTTAGTAAAAAAAATGTCCTTCCGTGCCAATCCCTTGTTATCTCGTAATTGTTTTGTAAAGTTTTGGTTCAGTGAGAGTAAAGTTGTAATCTTATTGTAAGTAAATTAGAGTAAAATTGAAATTAACAATGTTATATACAATCGTGTTTAAATAAATAATAATTTTAATAAGCAATTTGCTTTATATCTCTACTAATAAAGCTAAACTTTCTGTTTTCCTTGCTGAATCTGGGTTGGACTTGTAAGGCTTCCAAGGGTGTACATGACGCTCTTTAAAGAAATTTTAATCGGCTGGTGGTACAACACAACTACAAAACTAATTAACGGTTGCGGATATTTCCTTTTGAAAAAAATTACAAGACAGAAAGACGTTCTTATGCGATGTGCGTGACTGTAACTGGTTAAAAACGTTTAAAAAAACACTATTGTATAAAAATTTATTTCAGTGTGAGATTTGTAATCTGTCATTATGGTATCAGGTGTGTCATTTTCACTTGCCATAAACATGTTAACCTACTTACCTGCAATGAAGGTAGAATACAATATTCATGAGTCATGTCGTGCTGTGTGAATTTTGATGTGCGTGTATTATTATGTAAAGACAATTTTATTTGCTCCTTTATTTTAACTCTAGACAAATTTACTTTCTTAAACTCGCTCTCAATGCCCCACAACATTATAAGCAAATAACGAGCACAAAAGGGGACGACAAGGCATAGAATTAATTTATTGGGATTTTAGAAGGACCTAACGCGAAGATAACAGTGTATTACTTACTTTTACTCTTCAACCCTGCTTATCGCACTAAATACGAGTTGTTTTGTATTACGCTTATTATACAAGACACGGTTGACATTTAAATTTAAATATTTAAAATTAACTATTTGCATGCTTTTGAGGGCCATAAAACTTCTGCTACTGGCATGATTTATGACGTAGTAGTATGATATGTTTTTCTCTTTCCTAATAGTGCAAAATAGTTGTATTAACGTTCTTTTGAAAATTGTAAAATTAGCTATTCTTATTCGTTTAATGTGAAAATTGTTCTATTTTAAATTTTTCGGAATGTGCAAAAATTTTTGTTTACGTCCTTTTAGGGTCTAATTTTGATATTTGTGTAGATAGAGGCCATTTTTTATCAGCTAAGAAAGTGTCAAATCACAATTAAAAAAAAAATAAAAAATAGACAATAGAGGGTCCCCTATAAATGACGACTTTATTTAAACAATCAAATTTCATGTACGCTCCGCTATGATGAAATAATGTAAGAGGAATCACAGGACAGAAAATCAAACAAATAATAAACAAAGCGTCTCTCACTTGTTTAAAGAAGTAGAAAATAGAAACAAAAAAAAGTCAAAACTTATATCGATTGAAACGTGTTATATCGATATTTAATTATGTTTTTTTAAAAATGTCAAAATAATCCATTAAAGTGTTTTTTAAACGTGAAAATTGTCCTATTTGTATGTTTTTTGAAGATGTCAAAATGTTCCATTTAAGTATGTAAATTAAGTAGATAGGTAGTAATATCCCGGCTTGGCGGTCCAGTGGATTGACTACTGGATTGCGGAGTCGGGGGAGTCTGCCCCACACTTGGATTGTGATCAAGTTGAGACAGGGCTTGGAGGCAGCGAGGAGGATTCAGTTTGGGGTAGGGAGATGGTATAAGTGGACTGGTGGTATGTATGTTTATCCGTTGCCCTGTGCAAGAGACGGAGATATATGTGCCTTAATACGGATTTGCTCTGTAGCCAAGCCACGTACTCTTTGTATATACCTATCCTCTCTCCATCTGTTTCTAACTTGTTCCTCTGCAAGTCGTTTCTCTTGTTTACTCTCTCTATCAGTGCAGGGGCAGGCCGGGAAGCTGGTTGGTTGAATTCGTGCTAGAGGAGGGAATTGACAGCCCTCAGCTATTACGATGTAACCTTCCAGCGGTCCGCGGCTACGCCGGAAAACAAATTGACATGCGGTGACGCAGCGTAATCTATCTGTCCAATCAGGTCTGCAGTAAGTGAGCAACTATCTATATAAATACACATTAGCGATGCGAAGCCCATGCGGTACAGTATAATACTTTATCGCGGGTTCTTCAAATCATACAATAAAATTGTATTAAGAGTGAGTGAAATAACTTGGAAAGTTGAAAACTCTATACTCAATACAAAATAGATAGGTAGTAATAATTTAAAAAAATTAAAACTACTATATATCAAAGGCATTTGAGTGCTAAAGTAAGTAGATGCTTCACAACTGTAATAAACTGATTAGCTTCTGCTTTATATTACATTATTTTCTGTCGATTCCCCTAAAGCATAATATGCTGCAACTGCAACGTACAAACTTCATCATTCCCAGGACTTTATAAATGATTTAAACTCACAATCGTCTGACGCTCCATAAACAAAACCTGAACATTACATCAGGTGAAAAAAGTGATTAATTTGTAAATTTAATTTATATAATACGTCTGATGGAGGTACTTACAAATTACACAATCACTCTGAGCATTTTATCAAGATGTAATAGCGATTAGTTCCTTCAAAGAATTAATCCACAAACTCCTTCTTTGTCATGCTATAAAATAATACAAATTATAGATAGCATAGTTTTATGCCCATTTCTATCGAAGCCTCTACGATAGCACTATCTAATTACTTGCATGCACGCAATGTGTAGCTCACTTTCACTGTAGCATAAGAGCTACACACTGTACAAATTGTGCAGGCACTAACAATAATTCTTACACTCTGCATTAGCCATAACTGGATTGCGGCACAGTGGCTGCCTGCCAGGCAGCTGTGCATTTTTAGTCCTGAGGAATTTTGATTCTATTTTTCCTTTCTTTTTGTGGTAAATCATTGTCGTGAGTCTCCAAACCTTACCCTTGGGATGGGCAATTAGCCCGTAACGATGGTGAGGTGGAAACTCCTATCAAAATATTACCTCGATTAACTTTTTTGAGTAATTCAAAAAGTTGAATTTGGATTTTTTTTATCCTCGTTGTGCTGCTGTTCAAGCTTCCTACGTGATTCTCACTCCTCTCGGTGCTGCCGCGTGGCCGCATAGTGTATTTTTTCTACAATGTGCACGTGGTGGTTCTGGAGTTACATCCTTGTTGTGTGGATCGTATTCTGTGTGGCTCGTTGTTGCATCGGGGCGGTGTGAGTTTTGTGTGGGAAGCTTTGACAGCATCATCAATGTGGTATTCTGAGGTAGACTATAGTTAAGGCGAAGACTGTAGTTTACACTCTTGTGTAGTGTTACTTTTTTTTGGAACTTTAATTTGTCAGATCTAGTAAGTACCTATTATCTGGGTAATGAGCAGAAAACTCTGATCCCATTTTCTTTAGCTAGGTGTCGTAGGTTGTTTATTTTTTCGCTAGGTATTTACTTCCCTGCATTTAGCATTAAATCCTGTTTAAGATTAAGGCCCGTACGGGCAAATCCGGTGACGTTTCATATGTCAGTGGTTGTCCTGTTGGCCAAAATTAAACATTGTTATGATGGGACGTCCGCAATGGGCCTTATTGGCCTTGGCGGTGTCTGTGTGGATCAGTATTATGATCTACATGGTGCTCAATAAAAATAATAATAATAATAATAATAATAGCCATAACTGCACTGAGCTGCACAACACTGCACCGCCAATGGCTACGTGAGTAAGCAATCCCAAAAAACATACTGTAGTTAATTAAACGTTTAGATTTGGTTTACATAAAAAAGGAAAAATTTTAACGTTGAATAAACGAAAATTAAATGTATTTGTTTGAGTAAGCGTTGCTATAGTTTAGATGCGCATAGCACCATCTGCTATTTAACGTATAAAACACGTTTAGCATAAACCTCAAAGACTTTTTCGCTGACTGGAGCATTTGATAGCTTTGGTTCCCGCTTCCAGTGTTTTGTACCACACATAATAATACTCCAGTCTGGCTTTTTACGGTCAGTATAGCACATACAGATGCAACGGACAAAGGAAATCCTCATAATCTACACAGCTACTACATTAAAAAGGTGGGTGCACATTAGCGTTGTATGGTGGGTGGCAATCCCTTTGACATGCGTTTCTGAGTTTGTGCAAGTGCCCTTGCAGGCGCGAAACAAATTTTCATTGCCAGTTTGTTTAATACTTTAGTGTTGAAGTTAAGCTGGAGTTCAGAGTTTTGGTCGCAGTTCCTGGTATTTTACCTGAAATTTTAATAATAATATTAAAATTACAATCAAGTTGGCCAAGTATGGCCACAGTTCCAGCAATAGGAATTGATCTCGGGTCATCTTACTCCTGTGTAGGAGTTTTCCAGCATGGAAAGGTTGAGATCATCGCGAACGACCAAGGAAAGAGGACAACCCCCAGTTATGTGGCATTTACAGATACTGAACGTCTCATCGGAGATGCAGCCCAAAATCAAGTAGCAATGAACCCTACTAATACAATTTTTAGTAAGAAGGTGTTGTATACACACGGCTTTATTAATTATAAATAATATACTAATGAAATAAAGAATAGAAAAATGTAGAAAAATTGTACAAAAATGTAATGTAGCAATACATTAGTGATTCGTGTATCCATTTGTAATGACAGGGGTGTTATACATGCTTATAGGCTCAATCTTTAATCTTTTATCATGTGGGTGTGCAAAAACTGAAGTCAGTAATTTTGTACGTAGATGCTAAGCGACTTATTGGCCGTAAATATGACGATAGTACCGTTCAAGATGACTTGAAGCACTGGCCTTTTGAAGTCATCAACGATGCAACTAAACCTAAACTGCAAGTCGAGTACAAGGGTGAGAAGAAATCCTTTTTCCCGGAGGAAATCTCTTCTATGGTAATAACCAAGATGAAGGAAACTGACGAGGCTTACTTTAGAAAAACTGTCACAAACGCAGTCATTTCTGTTCCTGCCTATTTCAACGATTCTCAGCGTCGAGCTACTAAGGTTGCGGGGACCATTGCAGGTCTTAATGTCCTCCGTATAATTAATGAACCTACTGCCGCAGCTATTGCTTACGGTTTAGACAAGAAAGTTCAGGTAATTATCACAAATAATTAGCTTGAATGTATAGAAATAAAACCCGAACTATTTTTGGTAATTTTGTTGCTGATTGAACGGATTTTTTGGTTTGTAGAGTAAAGGCGAAAGAAAAGTTCTGATTTTTGATCTCGGTGGTAGTACCTTTGATGCATCAATTTTAACTGTTGAAGATGGTATGTTTGAAGTGAAGTCAACTGTTGGGGATACTCATTTGGGAGGAATAGATTTCGATAACCGATTGGTAACCCACTTCATTCAAGAATTCAAACGAGAGTACAACAAAGACCTGACGACCAACAAGCGAGCCCTTTGTAGGTTGAGAACTGCCTGTGAACAAGCAAAGAAAACTCTTTCCAGCTCTACTGAAGCTTCAATTGAAATCAAGTCATTGCTTAATGGTATAAGCCTTTACACGTCCATCACACGGAAAAAATTTGAGGAGCTCAATGAGGATTTGTTTAGACAAACTTTGGAACTTCTTAAAAAGGTATGATTTGTTTCTTTCGAGTATTTGAAGGTATACGTTACGTATAATAATGGTTGTAGGATTATTCATACACGGACTTTTCCTTTTCGGATAATTCCTACCCGGACTTGTATTATATTGTGGCCGGTGCCCTAATTGTGGCCACCAACTGTATAATATCTGATACGAGTAGATGTCTAATGACATTGCATCTTTGTTAGTAAGTTTCGGCTTTCCATCTATTGAATCTACAACTTTGAGTTTCAAAAGTATTCAACTAATACGAATTGAATCAGGCGGCCACAATTAGGCACCCTCACCCTAACCTTAAGTTATATTTATTAATTCAGTAGACTTGCTAGTAATATAATATTTTTTACTTTATTATCTCAGCAATTGCTTATACGACTAAAAATGCATACTCATCACTTTCTTCATTGCTCCCTAATTTAAATAAAACCCTTAATTGTCCCCGTTAATTTATACGTAACTCTACTTAATTTGGCATACTAGGTTACAAAATATTTGTCCTGAATATAATAAAATCGCTTTCACAATTGAGTCATTCTTGGGAACATAGGTTATGTCTTTCAATTGGGTACTAGTATGCACAGGGTCGCTTGCTTGGACCGGCACTCAGTGGGAATTTTATTTATTTAACTATTTATGTAGAATACAGCGTTATGATGCTTATCTGTTTCTTTTGTATGTGATCAATTCATTTAGATTATTTGTAATACTTTTGTCTGCTGTCTTTCACTATCTTCTTGAGTTTTATGTGTACGTAAATTTGCTGGAATTATACTAGACAATCGCCGCCATTATTTCCCAACCCGTTGACACAATTACACAATAATTATAATTAGTAATAGTTTAATAAACAAGTTTTAAATGCCTGCCATACAATGTGCTAATTTTATCTCTTTAATGCAGGCGTTGCAAGATGCAAGGATGAGAAAGGCTGAAATTCACGACATCGTCTTGGTTGGTGGATCCACCCATATTCCTAAGATTCAGTCCATTCTTTAAACCTTTTTTAATGGGAAGCAGTTACACAAGTCTTTGAATCCCAACGAGGCTGTAGCGTATGAAGCTGCTGTTCAGGCTGCTTGTCTGTCTGGAAACAAAAAATTTAAAGACTTGCTCGTCCAGGATGTTTCACCTTTTTGGTTAGGTATCGAAACAGCTGGCGGTGTAGTTTTTACCGTTGTTCAACCAAATACAATTATTCCAACTAGACAAACTCATACCTTCACCACTTGTTCAGATAACCAAGCTGAAGCTCTCATTAGGGTTAAAGTCTATCATACTTTTATGCGTCTTAAACTCAAAACGACTAAAGTTAACCTTCATGAGAATATAATTTATCGTGTCGCGTAATGATATAGGCTTCCAGCAATCTATTAATTAAATAATGTTGGCCAATACTGCTCGTTTTTAATTGATTGATTTACTATATTATCTAATACTTTAATTGCCTTAGGTCTTTGAGAGGGGGAAAACAATGACAGAAGATAACAACTTACTTGGCAAATACAAATTCACCTGAATTTTACGTGCACCTAAATGTCTTCCTTAACTGCCCATCACCTTCGCAATAGACGCCAATGGCATCTTCACTGTAACTGCTTCCAATAAGAACACTGCTGTAGACTTTGGTTTGAAAGATAACAAAGCTGGCGGTAAAAAACATGATCCACAATGTATATTAAACAACCAAAGTATAAAGTTCTACTCTTCCGACTCAAGTAATAATTGCTATATACTACGCCATTTAACAACCTGTGTACAATAATTTTCGATTTTTACGATGACCAAATCTTACATTTTACTGTCACAATAGGTTAACTGTAACAGGTGTAACATCAAAGTAGACACTAAACAGACAGAGATCTTTAAATTATTATTGTCATGTAACAAAATTAATCTTGGCCAAAAATATTTTTACCAAATGACTGCAAACCCCACTGAATCTATTTATTGCTAGTACGTTAGAGTAACCTAAACTTATATTGCAAATAGATATTTTTATAATGACTGCCTAACTCATCTTGTTTTTATTATTCATGATTTTCAGAAAAAGTAAAAAACTTTGATATCAAACCCAGAAGTGTTGTAGAAAAACACATTCGATATTCCCATTTACGACTTAGTCGGAACACAGAGCGCCCTGGATTGCAACCTCGCCCGCGTGTAACAAATTATTACCCACGTAAAACTCGTCTTCCCAAGAAACAGCAAGCTCCCAAAAAGCTAACTCCAGTTGAGGCTGCTCGGAAATCAGCTCCCAAAGCTAATGATCGATATTCAAAATCTGAGGTAAAACAATAAAAAGGACAACAGTCACACCATTACTGTAAAGAGTGCCGCATAAAGTTTTTAAGACACTTAGATTTGCGGTATCATATTCGAAATGTTTGCAGTAGTTTTCCGTCAACGTAAGTCCCACCAAGCACATAAATTACATTAAACCTCCATTTAATTTCCATCCTACTTTTAAAAACCTAATTTTAGATTATAATGTAACACAATTTTGTAAAACTTGATGGTGTTTATTATAGGCCTAAGCTGGACTCCAGTCACAACATAGTTTTCCGTAGAAGACTTCTGTGCAAGCTTAAAGGTCAGGGTGTGTCCGTCCAGTCACTGAAGTATTTTTTAAAACAATTACCTGCGAGAAAAAAAACTGTCCTGGCTGATCCCCATTACCTTCTGTTCTGGAATAACTCGGCATCCTCAAACCGAAAGAGAAGGAAGACCCTTCGTATTACTGACAGAAGTAGCTACACAGGAAAACATAAACATAAAATATTTGCACAGCGAGTTCGCGCTGAGGTACGGAGTGGAAATAATAATACTGTTGTGTTTCCCATCACCTTTTACACTTACAAAAAACTTCGACAGCGTGCTATATTCCCTCTGCTTCGTAACAAAGAGCATGTCGCCCTACTTATCATATCACGCTGGAATCGGAATGAAAACTTCAAAGCTCATTATTATGACAGTGTCGCTAAGACAGACATATTTCAATCTAAAGTGATGGGTCATTCACTTCGATGCCACCTAAAAACGTTGTTTGATGAAAACATCCAAGTCCCGGCTCCTTCAATTTTTATTAGTCTGTAAGTTTATATTATGTAAATTATTTACATATTATGTATAAAAACTAATTGCATCTTCCAGTTATGCGTATATTTTTAACTTTATTAGTAAACATTATTAGTTTTGTAGTTGCAATAACAGGTGCGCCGCAGTAGTGGCCTATTAGTGTTACTCCTTTTTCTTGTTTGGCCAAGTCAAGGATCCACCAAGCTTTGCAACTGTGAAGGGATTAAAATTGAGACTTCAAGACAGTTTCCAAACAGGTTACGAGCGACAATGGAAATAATTTTATAATTATTAGATTTTCTACCTTTGACAATTTCTTGACAAACGTTAAGTCAGTTTCTGTCAATAGTCTAAGCAAACACTAAAACTTAATTTCAATAAAATAACTTATTGTATATTTTCGTACCACAAACGCTGTATGTAATTATGGACGACAAAATACGTTATTTCAGCATTTTTTTATATTATTTTGAAGTATATTTTCACTAATTAAACTGATCGACGCGACCTAACTAGTACTTATTTTCAAAGTACAACATATTGGAGAGTAGCACACAAAAAAGAAGAAAAAGTTATCCTATGGTTTATTTTAAAAAAAATAATTAAGAAATAAGCAGTAAGTATATGACAAAATATGCTATTTAGTTATATTTTCACTAATAAAACTGATCGACGCGACCTAACTAGTACTTATTTTTGAAGTACAACATATTGGAGAGTAGCACACAAAAAAGCAAAAAAAGTTATCTACCGGTTTATATTTAAAAAAATAATTAAGAAATAAGCAGTAAGTATATGACAAAATATGCTATTTAGTTATATTTTCACTAATTAAACTGATCGACGCGACCTAACTAGTACCTATTTTCAAAGTACAACATATTGGAGAGTAGCACACAAAAAAGCAAAAAAAGTTATTCTCCGGTTTATTTTTAAAAAAATAATTAAGAAATAAGCAGTAAATATATAAAAAAATATGCTATTTAGTTATATTTTCACTAATTAAACTGATCGACGCGACCTAACTAGTACTTATTTTTGAAGTAAAACATATTGGAGAGTAGCACACAAAAAAGCAAAAAAAGTTATTCTCTGGTTTATTTTTAAAAAAATAATTAAGAAATAAGCAGTAAGTATATGACAAATATGCTATTTAGTTATATTTTCACTAATTAAACTGATCGACGCGACCTAACTAGTACTTATTTTCGAAGTAAAACATATTGGAGAGTAGCACACAAAAATGCAAAAAAAGTTATCTTTTGGTTTATTTTTAAAAAAATAATTAAGAAATAAGCAGTAAGTATATGACAAAATATGCTATTTAGTTATATTTTTATTAATTAAACTGATCGTCGCGACCTAACTAGTACTTATTTTTGAAGTACAACATATTGGAGAGTAGCACACAAAAAAGCAAAAAAAGTTATTCTCCGGTTTATTTTTAAATAAATATTTAAGAAATACGCAGTAAGTATATAGAACGTTTCTGCCATATATTTTGTTTGTTTAAATTTTAACACGATTTAACATTTTAGTTTTGTATCATGATTTTGAAAACATATATTTATTACTCAAAAAAATGGTAAGTAAAGTTTTCAATTTTTTAGGTACTCGCAATTACTGCAAATTTACGACTTACGTACTATTTTATTACAATCTGGCTCGTTTTGTCCTAACTTGTTTCTTAGCTGGTGAAAATTCAAAGTCCCACATTTTAACTTCTGGGTAAACTGGGTCTGGTGGAGGTGGATCTTCATTCCAACGCCGCTGTGCAACTAAGGATGCTTTAATTGTAGGCTGAATGTGAGAAGTTGCTTCTTCTCCAAATTGTTGAACCACGCAGCCTGGAAATTAATTATTAAGTTTTGTTCAAACTATTGACAACTGTATTGCCCTAAATTGTTCCTACGTATCTACATAATTTATTGTAAAACATGGTTTACCTGTTATGTGTTTTATAATTTCCGTTGGCACGCACTGCATACAAGTTTCACCTTCTTCAGCGTAGATATCTCTTTCGTTAGGAGACGTCAGAAGTTTAAAGACAGATTCAATAAATCTATTTATTTGACAGTTTTCTTGTTCATTCCATTTGTCAATCCAAGCCAATACGTTCTTATGAGCGAGACAGGTTGAACCTGGATAAAGTTGCACCTTTAAAAATAACACCAAAATTTTAGAGACTGGGTATAATATTACATGGTATACAGTTATAATAGTATTTTTTAAATGTATTGAGGTAATTATTCTAGTAGTTTACCAAGTTTCTAATTTCTTGTTTTTCCATTGCTGTATTTGTATTCTGTGCTGAAGAAAACCGTGTTGTTGTCACTCAGTTGAATCTCGCTGCAGGCAGGCTTGAGTTTTTCGTACAACTATGGTATTTTATGATGCGAACTGAATCGTGCGTTCGGATGCGAGCTTACTGAGAGTGCGCGTAAAATTGAATTTCATTTTCTATAGTTAAGCAGACGCCGAGAGTTTGAATCTTGTGTGTGCTTTAACTTGTGGAATGGGAAAATTAGGAAAACAGTCAATTTTCACACTGCAGTCAGAGCGTTGGCCTAAAGTTTACTTGTTACATTGGGATTCATGGTTTAAGATTTTCACTTTGTTAGTACTGTAATACAGATAATTAAATTCGTACCTGCTCAGTTCCAATAAAACAAAGCTTATTTTCACATTAAAGTGGTTTGTATCGTCGGTTGCTGACTAATTGCAGATATAATAACATTTCTGAATTAAGTTGTGATCTGATTTAAATTGATATAGCATTATTACGAAGATAAGGTTCTGTGTATCTACAGGAATATTCTCATACCACATCAAATTCTGAAGCGTAAGTGTTAGATTAATAAACAAGTAATTACTTTCAATAATGTTTAAGGTGAGTAGTCCGCAGCTTCGGCGTGTAGTTGTCAAAAACATTGAGTCTTTGGCTGTTCACTCCTTACAGGAGAACTCTATTACAAGTATTGTTGCTTCTACAAATTCCTAGCTTATTAATGACCCTGTCGTTGATGATAATATTAGTACATGTTCATTCCCATCAGAAATTGTGAGTTTGGAAGATTTATATTCACCCTGTGAATTTGATTCAAAAGATGATAATGGGATTATACATAGTGCTTGTGAAACATCTTCCCCAGCTCTGTCCTTTCAAGACAGAATAAGAATCTGGGATTTGGAAAACCGCATTAATCAATCAGCATTAAAAACATTATTAGAAATTTTGATAGATACTGGGTTAGACGTTCCAAAAGATCCCCGAACGCTGTTAAAAACACCTATAAAAACCATTACGCGAACAGTTGATCCCGGAGTTTACTCACATGTTGGATTAAGAAAAGGTCTAAAACGCATACTAGACGCATATGTCTCGCATATGTCTACTAACTCCGAAATATCAAAAATAGTAATTGACATTAGCGTGGATGGATTACCAATTAGTGGGAGCAATAACAGTCAATTCTGGCCAATTCAATGCAGTGTCGTTAATATTTTGCAGTCTTTGCCATTCATTGTTGGCATTTATCATGGTTTACAGAAGCCAAAGTGCGCGAATAGTTTTCTGTTGGATTTTGTAAATGAAGCTAAAGAACTACAAGCTGACGGGTTCAAACATAAAAATAAAATATATACGTTTGAGGTAAGAGCATTAATATGCGATGCTCCAGCTAGGACATTCATAACGTTTTCAAAAGGACATAATGCATTTTACGGCTGTGGTAAATGTGAACAACGAGGTACTTTTTTTAAACGCAGAGTTGTATTTGACGTAATAAAGCAAGCTTTAAGAAGTGATTCCTCTTTTAGATTGCAAACAAACTCAGCGCATCACATCGGTCATTCAATTCTTCATGAATTAAAGTTAGGGTAAGTGTCTCAAGTTTTATACAAAGCTATGCACCTTATTTACCAAGGAGTTGGAAAGAAAGTGATATTGTTGTTGAGTAATAGGGAATATATGAATTGCAAGTTATCAAATAGTCAAAAGGCTATAATTTCAGAAAATCTTAAAAAACTGTGTAGTTGTATTCCCAAAGAGTTTGCACGCAAGCCTCGTCCATTTCAAGAAGCACCAAGATGAAAAGCCACTGAACTTTAGCAGTTTTTACTTTATACCGGTCCTATTGTTCTAAAAGGTGTTTTAAAAAATGACTACTACAAGCACTTTATGTCTCTTCACGTTGCTGTGTACAGTTTATCAAGCAAGAATTTACTTACTGAGTTTTCACAGTACGCTTCGTCGCTATTGGAGTACTTTGTTTCCTACTTTCCAAGTTTGTATGGGCGTGAAAACGTCTCCTATAACGTACATGGTCTTTTACATGTAATACAAGATGTAACAAAATTTGGAACGTTAGAAGAATTTAGCGCATTCAAGTATGAAAACCACCTAAAGTCAGCTAAGCAACTTTTAAGACATGGGAAGCAACCTTTGCAACAAATTGTAAGACGTTTAGAAGAGAAAAGTTTACTAGTTTTTAAAGCCGACACAACAAACTATCCGTTGCTCTGCCGCCCGCACAGCTCCGGACCCTTGCTGGACAGAAAGCCAAGCACACAATACAAAAAAGTAGTGTTGCCCTTCTTCCTTCTTTCAACTGCCCGTAGCGATAATTGCTGTATTTTAAAAAATGGCGATATTGTGAATGTTGTCAACATTATTTTAGATTCAAAAAACACAATTCATATTATAGGAAACAAATACAGTTATCGTACGTCATTTTTTACTTCCCCTGTAACTCCTTTGATTTAGAAATTTTTAAAGTGCTCAGAACCAAGCTAAGTGACACAGACATGTGGCCAATCGCATGCGTTAAATCAAAGGCGATTAAAATGACTTTAGGCGATAAGTTTGATACCATTTATCCTCTCTGCCATTTAAATTAATACACTTCGTGTTTTGGTACTATTCAGTCGCAGCACCACAATGGATTACGCTGTCGTTGAATTTGCGTCAACTGTTGCTGATGGATCTTGTGATGTTGAGGCTGTGCCTACTTGCTGGATAACAAACTCAAACTCTGAATGCTTCTGGCCAATTCGTAAGAATGCAACAAAATTTATTTTGGACAGAACTAAACCGGGACCAACATGGGCAGTATACAAAATTAAAAAAATCTGGACTTATTGTGGTTCAAAAGCACTCTCTATCTTTTAGTTTTTATATTTTTAAAAAATACTATATTTGAACAAATAATAAAACCACGTGAGTAATACGTTTTTAATTAAATGTTGGTTTTCAAAACAGACAACTATGATAAAGCAAAAGAACGAGCCCAAAAACTAGAACACACATCAGCATCGTCAAGCAGTGACAATGGAAAGCGAAAACGAAAGGATAACCAACTTTTTGCTCCTGATCAAGGTCACTTGAAGCGTAAAAAAGTAAAACCCCGCCAAGAGTTGAACTTCGTTTCCAGTGATTCTAGTGAAAACGAAAATGACCTCGAAATTCCAAGCCCTCCTACCCCTGCTAGAAGTGTTGCTAAACCCATTCAGAAAATAAAACCAAAACCAGATGCTAGTTCAAACTTGTTGACGTCTCCTTTTAAGGTGCCACGGCAGACAACTCAGCCTTGTTCCAGCCCATCTACTAATGCAGATCTGCGTTTACCTTCAACGAGTATTTCTAACTCCGGCTATTCTCATCATGATGTTAACCAACTTGATCAAAGCTTTCTGCCTCAGTCAGGTATGTACTACATTATTTAGTATTTGCTAGTCACCATTAATAATTAAGCATACAACTTATATGTACTGTACTTATGTAGAGTTCCAAAAGTTAGTTCTGAGGTCGTTGGAATCTATTAAACTTCGCCAAATAAATGCTGAAGATGTACTTGATTCTTTACGGCAGCACATTAAAAGCAATCAAGGCAGAAGGGAGCATCATGTTGAAATTAGGTTACCTCTAACGAATTCATTTGAATTAGATGCTTTGGAACAATTAGTTCAGCAAAATCTTGACTTCGAAACTGAATTAGTAAGCTGATTAGATATTACTACATATACCAATTTCTATTAGTTTTTGTGTTTGTTTTACAAATATTAAGACCTGTTCAAGTATTATAAAAAACTGTTTTTAATATTTCAGGAGTTTCGTCTCACTGGAATAGGAGGCAAATGTGTTCGGGATGCTACACGAAATACAATGGTCAGGCTAATGACTAACTCGTTGGCATCTAAGTATAATTGGGCTGGGAACGGAGGAAAGCGAGCGTTTAAAAAATTGAAAATCTGCACCGTTATTGTTAATAGGTTTTTAGTTGTACCTTTCTTGTACTACATTTTCATCGCCAATAATATTTAAATGCCGGAAAGCTGTTAATTTTATATTTACATCAATTTAGGTACCTTGTTTCATTATTACTCAACTAAGGCAACGCAGTTGGATATACAAAATGCTATTAAGGATTGGCTCAAACTGGCACCATTTCGAAAAGAAGCGTGAGTAATAGTTCCATAATCCAATGTTACAAAATGCTTACAATAATATAACTACTACCTTTGTTGTAAACGTAATTACGTATTACAGTTCTAATCATTTAATTGTTTTTATTTACTTTTATTGTGTTTCAGAAATGTTGGCGCCGCACGTGATGAAATAGAACAGCAGGATCCCCTCGACATAGAATGAAATTCAAAGCCAGCACACCAATACTTCAGCTTGCCTTTTAGACGTTACTTTTCTAGCCTTACTTACAATTAATTGCTATTCTGTTTTGGTATTTCCACTCTATTTTCAAATTCTTATTTTTAGAATTATTCATAACACATTTAATAATTTACCACGTAATTATTTATTACACTATTGATTTCTCCTACTAAGATTTTATTATACGCGTAATTGCTTCATTTGTCGTGCAAAATAGGCGCTGAAGTAATTTTGAATATGTTTAATTACTTGCTTAAAGGGTCACCACATTTCTTGTTATGGGTAATATAAGGTTTAATTGTTGTATTTAATAAATTTCATAACATTTAAATAACGTTGATTTATGGTTCCGTAGGTTTAAATAAGATTTAGCATAAACGTTTAAATATAGGCTAGCCTCAACGCATGGTACAAATTACGTTTACCGTCAACGTTGGATATACGTGTCTGATAAACGTTATTTTGCCCGGACATCTAAACCATATTTTAACCAATACTGAACTCAATCCAAACCATATATAAACGTTTTTTAAACCACTAAATTCAGATTTTGCAACGTATTTTAAACGACTATTTAACTTCACTATGTTTCTTGGGATCAATTGTAATTATTATTGATAGTAAAATAGTGATTGATTTATTTTATTTCTTAAAGTCTTTGGAAACAAGCATTATTAACGATAGGCTGCTTATAGGGAAGACGAGATATCCTTAAAAAATGGCGTCAATTGCGTGCTATAAGCTATTTCATGCCTTCTGGCACCACACCGGCTTGAGCTGTTGATTGTTGAATGCCAGAAAATAATTTTTTAATTGACTCATCGGCCATCGGGATTTCCAAGTGTTAAAGAATTCCCATTAATCCCCGGGGCGTGTGCTCATGAGCACGTAGTTGCGGAAACAAAATTAACGAATACTGCAACTTGTATTTTTACTACGTGACCGCGGTGGCATGGGTGCTTGGGGCTTGGAGCGCAGGGTGCTTGATTGGCTACACATTAGTGACTTTGTTATTAAATTTTGTTGTTGCATGTGAAACCCGCTTCAAAATTTTAACTAACGATGTAGTAGTCTAATTTACTATGATTTAATTTTAAAGATGATAAAAGGTAGTTCTGCTTGCTGAAATCAAAATAACAACAATTAAATTTGATTTTATTTTATCTAAATTTTTCTGAGCGTTGATTTCTCATGAGAACTAATTGGCTGCTTGTTTCCCATGCGGTTAAGTACTGCCGTTATCTTCTCTCATGCACGCACCCTGTAATTTACTTTCACTCCTCCATTAAAGCTATATTCTTCAATAACTTTTGCAGTACTATGTAGTTCGCGTATGCAATTTATTATAATTTTTGATTGTAAATTACAAATAATTCATTCATGTTTTTTCTTGCTTATTAACGCACTAACTAGCATAACTTGTCAACGTGTAATCGAGTTTTCTCAGGAGATTTTTTTTTCGGAAAGAGCGTCCCAAAAAACTTAGAACGGCTTAACAACATGATGCGCCAAATAAGTTTCGGTCGATGAAATATTTTTTCAAAAAAACGAAAATGGCCTCAAAATGGTTTTTAAATCGTATATTTAATTTTTTTTTAAACATAGTAAGCACAATTTTGGAAAAATTTTCTTAAAAAACCATTTAAAAACATTGTGAATTAAAAACAAAATTAATTTTAAATTTCGAAATATTTATTTTATTTTTACATTTTATAGGCGCCTTTCCTTGTTCAGTCAAAATTTTAAAACAAATAAAAAATTTTGAAATTTTAAATTTAATTTTTTTTTAATTCAGAATTTTTTCAAATGGTTTTTTATGCAAAATTTTTGAAAATTGTGCTTATGTTTTTTAAAAAAATTAAAAATACGATTAAAAACCATTTTGAGGCCATTTTCGTTTTTTCGAAAAATTATTTCATCGACCGAAACTCATTTAGTGCATCATGTTGTTAAGCCGTTCTAAGTTTTTTGGGACGCTCTTTTGGAAAAAAAAATCTCCTGAGAAAACTCGATTACACGTTGACAAGTATTATGTTCGTAAGTGAAGGGAAAATATCCTCCAAAAATGTCGTCATATCCCTCGTATTACTAATTAAATGCTTATACCGACACAAGTAATGGTATGCTGCTGAGCATCTGACAATAATTTTGTATTTTTAATGTCCGGGAATTTTATTCGGGAATTATGGGTATCATAGAATTCCCATATGATTCGCCGTGGCGTGTCCTAATGAGTGCGTAGAATTGGGATTAGGCATACACATTCCAACGTGTGGTTAAACAACGTGACGGGTTGCAAAGCAGCTAGGAGTGGAGCACGTGGCTGAACCGTATTTTCCTCATACGAATGTAGAAACCCACATCTAATTAGTAACTTATGTAAGATGATTTGATTATAAAATAAAACTATTTCATTCAAGTTGACGTGCAGTCCTGATTATCCACACTATTCCTAATTTAGCACTTATACAATCCGAATCTAATCCTTACGTTATGTCACCCATATGGCTACTATATATTAGACTGAAAATTATTGCCAATTAGTCCCACTTCATTTTTGTAAGTTCTGCAATGTACAAGAAGTCAGGCTACGCATTTTTAACTTTGCTGTCACATTCTTCAGTTAAATTTAAAACAGTTTTAGGTCTTTAACTCAAAATATAAGTACCTTATATCCTACAATAGTGTGCGGGTCTGTAATAGTACTCGGGTCTGAGAGGCTTTAGTTTAAATAGTACGCGGGTCTATTTAAAAAACTATTAAATGGCAGTAAGCGCGTCTATATTAGTACGCGGGTCTGAAAAGTCCAAGTACGCGGGGCGTACAATGATAGGATATACAGTAAGTATTATTACGCATAATTTATTTTAATTCAATTTTACACTAATTAAAGGCGTGTTTGCATGCATACATTAAAATTGCAATAATTACATGCGTTTTTTAAAAATTTTGTATAGATTGATTATCGCGTTGTTAGTTTGGCATGGCAAGGTGCAAACTTAGCCTGTATTTTGAAAGCAGCATATTACTATACTACTCTGCCATTCAAGTTAGGGTCTATATAATGGGGACAGGAATTAATTTAAAAGCATTAGTTTTAAGGCCTAATTTTAAAGACCCCGTTTTCCGAAAAAATTAAAAAATTTGAATTTTGAAAAATCCTGAAATTACTTTTCAGAAAATAGTCTAAAAGTTAGAAAACAACAAATTTCGTCAAAATCGGATAAGAACTGTAGAAGCTACAGGGTAACAAAGTAGGTATTAAAATTTGAATTGTTTAAAACTTTGCTATAGGCTACTGTGGTCACAAAACGCAAAATGCAATATAGTTTTTCTGGATCCCTACTATTTAAAAGTAGCCTGATTTTTGTGGACATAACTTTTTGAAATTAGCGAGTTCTATGTGAAACCATTCTCTTGTTATAGTGTACATAGCAGGAAACCTCAAAGGAGTAATTACCATGATATCTCTATAGCAGCTAACACACCATTTTCGTTTGTCTAATTCAATTTAATTTGAACTAA
The DNA here is from genome assembly GCA_949802685.1 of Dicyrtomina minuta. Lineage (NCBI taxonomy): Eukaryota > Metazoa > Arthropoda > Collembola > Symphypleona > Dicyrtomidae > Dicyrtomina > Dicyrtomina minuta. The sequence continues at coordinate 80,553,908 of OX461810.1, read as the reverse complement.
TATAACGTGCAACCTGCCCTCTGCACAGAACCAACAATCAGTAGACTCTTTTACAGAGACATTATTATAGTGATTAAAAACATTTTGGATAAAAGTTTTTATAAATCTGTATGTGAAAATAATGCAAATGACATAAAACAATTCTAATTCAAATTATTTTGTGCAGTTTGGGCGCTTGTTACAAGTCCTTATGGAAACTTTACGAGTTTCCAAAGTCAACCTGCATGTTGTAATTATTTAAAATTATTGTTTTGTCGACGCTATCGGTACGGCAGGTCATTGGAATTCTTAAACAAATAAATACTGGAAAATTTTAACTTTCTTGGTAGTTTTTGTAGAAATTCATAGTTATCACAGAGCTAGCATATTTTGATGTACATACTATGTTTTACATGTTATAATATCTTAACCTAATAGAACCGGAAAAAATACCAGTATCTAGTATCTACTGCATAATATACTTATATTTAATAAAATATTCCACTAACATGTGTTCAATGTGTTGCTACTCATTATGTATTTCAGTTCGCAGTTTTGTCCATACGCCATATTTGGTCGCGGGGCAAAAGACCACCGCAATAAGACCGTGTTTAAAACACGGTGTTCCTGTGGGACCGCCGCCGCCTAAACAAAATACCGAGAAAATGAATTTTGACGTAGTCTGGAGTCTGGAGAAGTGGCAACCGTATGTGTATCGTATCTAAAGCAAATATATAACATAACATAAATAATTATACGTTTGGCGCTTTAAATATTAGTTAAGAATATTCGTAACTTGTATTAATGGTCAACTGGATGCAGTCTTTTGTCCTATTACCTTGTATAATAATCTTGTTTAGTATATATTACATATTGAGTCGTTAAATAATTGTATAGTTGTTCAACAGTGAACAAAAATAATTTTTACATATGCCTGTAGAATACACCATGTCTCAAAAATTAGGCTCCACACGCTTTTAAAATAACTAAAAAAAATGTACTTCACTACATATAGGGTGAAAGTAACGAATACGAAAGTAACATTGGACAAAATAGGTCAACGTACCATATTAATTTTTAACACTGCGTTCAACTGTAAAATCACGCATTACCCCTGTACGTACACACATAAACAAAAGCGTACTAATTTTGATAATCAAATTTAATATGGTCAACCGGTAATAAATTGCCGACAAAAGCATACATAATTTTCAACACTCGTGCTACGCTAGATAACTATTATTACATCAAAGCATGAACTTTGGTTAATCAAATACCTAGAGCAAGTTACATAACCTGAGTATGGACATGCTTAGGTGTTACATGACATTGCGTGACCTGACAGCTGAGTACTACATGGTTTTTGTATGAATTTATTAATCGCTCAAACGTGCCACCGCTTATGAAACGTACATATAAATAAAGTGAAAGTTGGTTTTCCCTTTTCCCCCATTTAATGCAATGCTAAGTCAAAAGTACACATGAAGTGGAGCTATTTTGTCGGATTCTGCTTGTGTTACTTTGGCCCAGTGGTGAAAGTGAATGTTTTTAATCGTGACTAATGTATGCATAATTGTGTGCGTGTCTAATTTTGAAGTTTTTTATTTCTTACAATCATTAAGAATTACTAAATGGATTTTAAGATTTTTAAAAAGTTTTTTTTTCAGTTTTTTCATGTTTTTTATTTCCACTAAAGCCACATGACTGCATGACTCCTAGTGGTAAGGCAAAGATAAGGTAAACTACAGTTAGTTAAGTAAAATTTAAAAAAATAAATAATTCTTTTTTTTTTTATTTATAGGAATTATTATACGAAGAAGAAGCGAACAATTGAAAACCTTGGAACACTGGAACAGTGCAACTAACGTTTTGAGACATACTGTAGATTGTAGATGTAGAATAACTTTTCGTGTTCAATCCTCACGTGATTTAGGAATTGTTCAACCACAACGAAAACTGAATTAGGGACCAAAATCCAGAACCAGTTTTACCCCGAAACATGAACATAAATTACGAAGCACAATTCACAATCTAGTAATAAAATCAATAAATAGGCAGTGAATTGCATCATATGACTAAGGGATGGTGAATAAATTATATTACTCAAATTATCCCACTTTTAGGTTCCACCCACCCCCATGTCATAACTTTTACATTGCAGTAACGGCTATAGATTTAACATGGAACTTTAATAAATCCTGACAAGACCCACTGACGCCTATACTGATGACATCATGTATGGAATTTAAGTACAATTATTAAGTAGTTAATAATTACTGGGTATAATATTATGCAAAACAATTTGTATGTATACAAGTTTAAGGAGGTCAAAATTTACTTGTAGTATGATATTCCTCAAATTACGTCTTAACTACAAATAAATGTAAAAAAAAAACAAGAGATCAGAAATTGGAAAAAGAGATGTCAGGGGCACGTAGGCATGAAGTGCACGTAGGCCGTAGGTACGTCAAGCACGTAGTCACTATGGGACTCTATTCTGGAAAACATCAAAGGGGGAAAAAATATAGTACTGACAATGCAATAGCAGTGATTCATAGGGAAAAGTAGGAGTAATGCAGAAGATATCAGCAGGGTTACATACAAACAGGTAAATACAAACAGAATATTCAGAAGACATTACAGGAGAAGTGATTGTATTCAAATTCAGATAGAGAGTAGACGCCTCCTTTTGACAGACCTATTATTTTGCACGTGCACCCCCGCACGTAGCGTCTTGAATTATGTACTTATACCATAATAATGCACCAATAAACATAAACTGTAAATGCACAATGAAATTGCTTCGGTGCATATGATAATGATACTTTTAATAGAGGTGTCAGTTCGTTGGGGTAAAACAATTCCTTGAGGCAAAAAATTCCTTTAGCACGTCTTTAATAGTGAGCGAATCTATAATAGTGCGCATGTCTGTAAACAATTTACTCGTCTCTAATAATAGTGCGCTGGTTTTTAATATGGCGCTGGTCATTAATAGTAATAGTGCGCTCGTTTATAATTTTGCGCAAGTCTATAATAGAGCGCTAGTGGGTATAAGTGCGCCAATCTATTCTATTCCACAAGCTTGTAATAGTGCGCAGGTCTGTAAAATGTTGCTAGTCCCTAACAGTGCGCAGGTCTCTTATAGGGCGCTGGTTATTATTAGTGCGCTGGTCTATTATATTGCGCAAGTTTCTAATAGTGCGGTGACCTTAAATAGTGAACAGTTCTATAAATGTTTGCTAGTCTCCAGTAGTGCACTGGTATTTAATAGTGCGCTAGTCATTAATAGTGCGCTGGTTATTAAAAGTGCGCTAGTCAATAATATTGCGCTGGTCTATTATATTGCGCAGGGCTCTAATAGTGCGCTGACCTCTAATGGTGCGCAGGTCTTCAAAAGTTTGCATGTTTTTAAGAGTGCGCTGATCTTTAACAGTTTGTAGGTTCTTGAAAGTGCGCTAGTACGAATTCGTGCGCGGGTCATATGAATTTGTTGGTTCTTTAAAATTGCGCTTGTCATTCATAGTGCGCTGGTCACTAATAGTGCGCTAATTGACAATAGTATGTGAGGGTATAACCTGTTTCGAATTTAATTAGTACGAAAGTCTCTAATCTTACCTTAGGAAAAGCAGCGTGTGTTTGAATAGCACAGGTCACTATTAGAAGATATACGGTACCATCTACTCAGTACGCGGAAAAATTGAGCAATAGTAAGAAATTGGTCAATGTTATTTGTGTAGTAATTTCATAATTGATAAAATGCGTGGAAACAATCCAGATACCCACGATAAAAATAATTCTGAGACGATATTATCCTGGAAGGAAAGGAGCAGGAGCAGAAGAACGAGAAATGTTGACTCTCAGCGTTATCATCCCCCTCTTTCTCCTCTTCTGTAATTGCTTTTGATTGTACAAATATTTAATTATTACATGTCATGTGTGTGATGCTGATCTTCAATTAACCTTGTGTTTGTGGCCGGTCCCGCCGCGCTTATATAAGTCCAGTGCCAGCCTATCCGGCGACAGTAGCTCCAAATAAGTGGCCCAAGTCTCTCCTCCCTGGGATACACCTTCGACCTACGAGTTACAATTAAAGTAGAAAACGTAATATTTTGTATTTCCATTTTATTTTAACATTTCAAAAATTCTTCTTCGTATTAAACTGAGACAATACAGTGAACATTTTAATTTGCATTTAACTACATACGTGATAAATACATACGTACTCCTACTTTAGCATACATTTAAATCAACAACACTTAACTACAGGCCTAAAAGCTAAATAAATTTAAACTAGAATTTAAAATAATACACACAAATACTATATAAAATATTTATTTTATTTTGCATTTACTATTCACTCGTTAAAAAGACATCTTTTTCCTTACTTAACGCTAAACAAAATATTTTTCGCTATACAATAATTAATAATATAAAGCGGCAAGTTAAGAAATTTCCCCTCCTATCTCTGCCTTGTTAGAAAGGGCGGAACGTGTCCACATAGCCCCCCTCCCCCGCCAGGGCTAGACAAAGGAATTTATTCTAGGTAGCAATTTTGTTCTATACAAAAACTTTTAATTTGATTTTGTTGCTGGTTTTCTTTTGTAAAGCAAAATGTTGTATTTACATGTTTTACAAAAGTGCTCAGTTTTCTTTTTACTTGATTTAGAAAAGTGCTCAATGTTGTATTTAAATGTTTTAAGAAAAGTGGATAATGTTTTATTTCCATGTTTTTACAATTTGCAAAAATAATTTATTTGTATGTTATTGAAAATTCTCGTATTTCGTTTTAAATATTTTTTGAAAATTCAAAAATATTCCATTTACACGTGTTTTAAAAATTTAGGCAGCGTGGGCTGCCTGCGCTGGCCACATTATCCGGTCCTGCTCCCCCCCCCCCCTCTCTCTCTTTCTGGATCCGCCGTTGAATATTTGTAATTCCAGAAATCTTCAACATAAATTAATTAAAGCCTAATACCTTAGTTTGATTTTTTCAGATTTTGCCATCTAAAATGGTCCAGTTCAGTTTGGTCAGGTGAAGTTGGACGAGGCTCAAGATTTTTAGTAAAAAAGAAAATCGCAAAACTAGTGAAACTAGTTTAATCAAGCTGTCATCCGCTTTCACATGCTGTCATACGACGGAACCAAGCTCTCCAATTAAATCAGACTCACACTGATCTGCTGTCTCATAAACTAATGATATGATCATACCTAAACGACTTATCAACAGCCAATCACACAAACAATCAGTAGCAGAAACATTCAAATACTTTTGTCTTTTTAATTCCCAAAAGTTACTGCTAAGTATTAAAAAAAATGAGATTCTACAGGAAAGCGAGCGAGCAAACTACTCTCCTCACCATCATAGTCCTGTCCCAACTCTGCTACAAAATTAAGTTGGTCACTGCTCGCTCTAGCAAGTCCCGCCACGGGCAGGGAGCACATTCCACGCATCAACAAAATTCACTAACTGAGGTACGCATTTGTAGTAGCTACTCAATATGACGACTGAAGTTTCTATTAGACAAAGCAAAGCAAAAGAATAGTTTATATTTTTAATTAGGCTATTTGCCATTTTGTTTGTATTTTTCAATTCAATTCAAAATAGATAAGCAGCAGTCAAGAAAGTCAAGGTTGGAATTTCCCACAACCTCTCACACATCGCAGTAGTCACAACTTTAAAGACGACTTGGGATTACCAAGTGAAGAAGATGCCATTTTCCCGCCGGTGGATGCAATGAGCGTGGGAACTCATCCTCAGTTGCTTAAGCATTGGTTAAACTTGGAAAAAGTCCCGTCTCCCCGCCTTTCCGTCAAACTTCATAGTGACTTTACTTTGGAGTGCGAGGCTGTCAGCTCTCCCCCACCCGTCCTGTACTGGACAAAGAATGGAAAATATATCAAGGTCTTGAATATTTTCTTGCGTATTACTAAACTCATTCACTTACACATGACAATTTCTTATTAACTAGTACTACATGTTTGTTTTATTCTCTTTTGATTTCACAGGCTTCAGGACACAAATCAGAAATGAAATATTTCAACCACATTCATGGATCATCTTCAGGAGAAAGTAAATTAGTATTTAGTAGCTCGTCATTTGGAAGTGAGAACAAAGGGGTTAGTCTCGGAGCAATGACTTCTAAATTACAACTCCGCTGTATTCGACCAGAGGATGAGGCTGAGTACAGTTGTGTGGCTGATAATGGAGGGAAAAAAATCATGGCTTCAACCACTCTTGTTATCGAAGGTAATTTATTTATCGTTATGCTTTAAATATTTTTTAATTTCAGATTCGGCTTTGATTATTCGAGACTCTAGGGTTTTAAAAAATGAGAGTGCTAAACTCAACTTCATTTTTGTTCCAGAAGATGATCCTTCGGGAGAAGTAACTCCAGAATGTGAGCTGAGACTTTTCAATTTCATGTCCCATGGGAAAGAAAGGCACAGATCCCCTGCTTACATAATTTCCTGGGAAACTTTTCATATGGAGCAGATTGGGAATGATATTGTGCTTCCTTGCCGTAGTGGCGGACACCCAAGACCCAAAGTACGATGGACTGGTAATGAAGGACAAGACATTGTTTCCGACAACAAGTTTTATGTAAGTAATATGTCCCCACATTTTTTTAATACACATATTTGAAACTGATCATTATAGTAGTTTTGATTTTGATATTATGATTGTGATAAAATTATGTATTGGAATATTCCACAATGTAGGTGAGCCCAAGTGGAGATTTGCTAATTAAAAATTTAAGTTGGAGTGAAATGGGTGAATACACGTGCATGGCTAAAAATTCATTTGGAAGTGATGTGGGCTCAACTTTCTTGTACCCACTTTTGGTGAGTTAGATCTAATTTTATTTCATGTTATTTTTGGTAATTCATAAACTAGACAGTTATAAAGAAGCTATTTGTTTTTTTTAAATTTAGGAGGAAGACCCAGGATAAGTTGAAAACGAACCATAAGCTCACAGCTTTTCAATTTAATTGTACACAGAAGCCGACTCTATTATTTAATTGCCAGTTTTATTAGTATTTTAGAATTTATATTGTTTTTATTGGTATTGGTTATTTTTAATTTTTACTAGACAATAGTATTTACCTTCCTTCCCCGTAAAATTAATTTCATGCCTAATTAATTATTTTTCAGTGATAAAAATCAATTATAATTCTTTTTTGTTTAAACTTTGATTCACAGCCAGCTTCCCTTTGACCTAGTATGGTTATAGTGCGTTAGAAAAAATTTCAAGAATTTTAAGTCACGAAATTTTCAGAATTCCAAAAGGGGGCTATAAAAACCTGTGACGTTTTTAATCCGCAATATGGCTATCATGAGTGAATGAGAGGCGATCAGTAATGCATTAATTATATTTAAAACGTTTATACAATGCTAAGGTTATTACTGACAGCTCCCTTGGTAACCCAGTTTTCAAGTTTGATTTTAATAAATAAGACTGATTTTTTAAACTGAATGTTAAATAAATTTAAACAAAAATAAAATACTGGGATTGTACTAGTTGACTCTTCATAAAATTCTTTACTGCATTCGCTTCATATCCCTAATTCATCTAAAAATTAGTCTTTAAAATAAACAGGGCCGGATAAAGAAATTGCTTTTACCTTTTATAGGCAGCAATTTGTGTTCATATAACAACCACCATTTTTTTTGTATATCAAAATGTTGTATTTAAATGCTTTAGAAAAGTGGAGAATGTTCTAGTTACATGTTTTGAGTTTCGAGAAAATGTTTAATTTCCATGTTTTTGAAATGTACAAAAATTTGTATTTGTGTTAATGTTTTTAAATGTATGTATAAAAAAGTTTATTTTGCATGTTTTTGAAAAGTCCAAACATTTTTTTACAGATTTCTAAAATCTGCAAAATGTTCCATTTAAATACATGCTTGGAGAAAATTTAAGCAGCGGGAGCTGCCTGTGCAGGCCGCTTTATTCGGCCCTGTCTTTAAAGCACACTATGTACGTTCTTTAATCGTCCCAAATACTCGCATTGTTTATTATATGAATGGAACTTGGTAATTCTGATACATTAGTGTTTATACTTTCCCCCAGACTTACAATTAGAGAAAATAAACTAATAACGTGGTATCTTATGTAAGTAGGGGAAATTTAATTATTATCACTCGAACTTGACGCCATATACAGACGAGATTACTTACTAGATTATTGAACGCCGGTCAACAATGTTATGAGTGAAAGCGTAACATCTAATGGGATTTCTAAACACTATAAAAATTCCACTAATCATCTTGTCGTGTGCTAATGAGCATGTAATTGTGGAAATACAAATAACAAACACATCAACTAGAGTTTTTACCACGTGACAAGCCGCATTGCTGCTTGGAGCAGGGTGCTCGACCGTCTTGTTTATACTGATGTGGTGTTTACGTCTAATTAGATAATAATGTAACTATAGAAAAATATTATCACGTTAGACACTAAATATAGTTGACGTGCAGTACAGTACTGTCGACCGAACGACTTTTCCTTTACCAGCTGTATTTTTTGGCGTCGTGCACTTTTAAAAATCATAATCCTGTCCTACTAATTACTAATTATGTCTCACTTAGCTTTTACAATAATAAGATTGAAAATAGTTATAGAAATGAGTGTGACGACACTTTAGTTAGTTCAGCAATGCAGAAACCTTCAGGTTACGCATTATTTACTTTGTTACACTATCCAATTGCGTGTGAAACTGTTCTCTAATCGTTGTACAAGTTCCTGTAAAATTTACTGTATTAAAACTTCACCCGATAAAAGGCACACTTTCTTAAATAAAGTTATTGGATTATTTTTTAAACTTATAATTTTGCTTGTCTTATTCTATTGTTATATTTGCGTTTGAGTTTAAGTTGATTTTATTCAAGTCTCAAGCATTTCAGTATACATATATTGATTTACAATTACGGACACTATTAAAATAAACTAAAACAAAAATGAAGAAATTTGTAAATAAACTTGCTACTTACACACTACCAGATTTCCATATTCTAATTCCAAAACCATATTTAGAAAACTTGTATACAACGTAGTTACGAAGGATTGTACATACTAAAAACAATCGGCGCTCGATAATTAGCATAATATTCACAAAGCTTTTCCTTATATGCATGTACATGATACAATTCAAAATCACCATCATCATTTTCTTTAGCGCCCTTTATATTCTCAGGCAAACCATTTCACTCAACAGTTATACGGTACAAAGGGGAATCTCTAATCAGTTCAGAATTAAACCTTGCAGGCACTGACAAGCACTGGGACAACACATTATTTTCAATTATTTCTCATGTCGCTCAGGCTAGCAATAGTCGGACGCTCCGTGGGCTATTTCAGAAATGACTATAAAAAATAGCAAAAAATAGCATGTAAAAGAAGCAGTGATAAATATACAAATATACACCGCGTGAAGACTGAACACGGCACGCACATAAACAAGTGGAGCATTTTATGTAGATTTCTGAGCATGTTTTAACTCTGAAGTTATATTTTGCTGCTTCTCCGTCATACGAGAAAGTACTTTAGATTAAATAGCACCTAGTACCTATACCTGTGTGCACACAATGTAATTTTCACTTTCCCTGCCGCATTTATCACTAACAAAACTTTGTACTCTGCCTGTAACAATCATCAATCACCGCCAATGGCTTAACGTGCGTAATCAATCAGCTATGATTATTATTAGTGTAATTATTATTTTATGTGCTCATAAAAACTTTAGAAACTTGCATTATTAACGTTTTTCCCTTAGAAAAAGGGAAATACTCTCTAAAAAATTATGTCTAATTCTCGTTACTAGCTACAAACTTACCCTCATCGCATTCATTTGCGCATTTAAAACCCCATTATAAGAATTTTTAAAATGAAAGTGCCCAACCCATTGGGATCTCCCAGTGCTACAGAATACCAAAGAATCACCGTCAAATATGTTAATGAGAACATAGTAGTGGGAATGACGATAACTAGTACGTCAACTTATTGAGCTTTTACTGCCTCACCATGTACCAGTTGCATAGCATGCGTGCTTTTAGAGAAGGTGCTCAGTCGTCCTCCGTACATTGACGTGGATTGTACATGTAATTAGTCACTTACGTCACAAAACTATGGTACTGAACACTGAATGAAGCTGTAGTGAAGTACAGTACTATCAACCAAACGACTTTTCCTATTACAGGTGTAAGTAGGCGGCGTCGGCTGCACTTCCAACTCCCATCCTATAAATTATATATAGCTATGAGATACATACGACTGTAAATGATAGGTAATTAGTAATTATTACTTCAACGCAGTAACTTTAGCAATATAGAAGCATTCAGGATACGCACTAGGTGATAACTTCGTTGCTACTTTTTCAGTTGCATGTGGTACTACTTTAGACTTTAGAGTCCTATTTACCACTGAAGTAAGTACTTATGCGTATAATTTATTAAACTTGATTTTACCAGCGATCATTCGGCATATTTTTAAGTGGTTTCGATGAGTATTTATACCGCCAGTTTAAGTTATTTTAAAAACTCTTATGTTAATAGCAATTTTACATCGTTTAAGCATTTAAAAAAATGTTTGAATTACATTGTGCAGCTGTATTTTAAGCTATGTGTAAAACTAAGGGAATTTTAAATATGCTAACATCTCACCAGTCTAATGCATTCAGACAATGAACTATTTAATTGCTAAATTAGATAGTTATCCAATAAAATATTCTAATAAAGTACCGTGTATCCTATAATAGTACGCGCCGCGCATTATCTAATCAGAGGTCTTTCAGACCCGCGCACTATTATGGGATATATCTGTATGTTGCTAGTTATTACATGGATTTTCTTTCTGTGAATCCATGTGCCAAGTTTGGTCCTGGGGCAAAAGACCGCACCAGTAGGATTGTTACTAAAACATCCACATTGTTTGGAGGAAGATGCTAGAACCGTCGTGCTTATATCATTGTATGATGTACATATAGCTAGTTATACATTGAACGTATGACATTATACACTACTGCAGTTTGGCGTGTGGAGCTGACGATTGAACGTCTACTATTAATAATTACTTTAGCTGTAACTATCTCGACTCGGACTCGACGTCGTCGGCTGTGCCTATTACAATCCCAATCCCAATCTCACGCTAATTATGCCACACGCAACTTACTTATATAACGGGCCGTAACTTAATGATAATTAGTGCTACGTCATCGTCGTAAGTTCGTCAATGCGGATTATCTCAGCCTACGCAATATTTATTACTTCGCTGTTATACTTTTCAGTTGCATGTGAAACTGTCTTACAGTTTTACTTAACGATGAAGCAAGTACCTACTATACGTCCAAATTACAGTAGGGGGAAACCCGATGACGAAGTAATGGCAGTCGTAATGTAGTAAAAAATTAAAAATGTTACAGTTGCTATGGAAATATTTACTTTTGAATATTACTTTAAATTTTATTTGGGTACACCCGATGGCTGATTAAAAATGTGTGGGATAAAAAGTAAAAAGTAATGGCAAAGTTGTAACTTGTTGTAGTAAGGCAACAATAGTAACTTTTACCATGGCAACCATCACATTTTTACTTTTTTACTACATCACTACGGACATTACTACACATCGGGTGGTACACTAGTAATTTAATTTTTAACTTATGTTATGCTCGTTTGCTTGCGTAAATCAAAATTTCAATTATAACATTTAGTATTTAAAACATTTTGTATATGGAAACTATCGTAAAAGTTGGACCATGGCATAGTGGATACTTAAAATGGAATGGTCACAACCAGATATCAATTTAAGGCACTACTCAAATATTTCAATACATTTTAAATTGTAGTTGCATAGCAAAAAATTAAATTTGTGGGAGGACGGGGGGGGGGGCTGGGCATGTGGGGTTATGTTTCAGTTTTTCTATATAGCACATTTGAAAGTTTTTTCTGCTTTGAAAGCATATAATTCTACTGAGGGTTTTTCCCTGGGTTTATTTACACTTATATAATTCTTCATATTGTGTCCTACCTACGAACGATTATAGGCAGAAAAAAAACGAGATTAAAAATTACAAGACGAGATATCAGGGGCACGTAGGCGTGAAGCGCACTTAACTGCTTACATAAATCTTGAAACCATCAAAGGGAAAACACAAAAATAATTAGGACAATGTAAGAGAAGTAATTAATAGGTAAAATTAATGCAGATGATAACAGCTGGGGTAAATACAAATGGATTTAGAGGACGTTATCTCATTTGTTAAGTAATTTAATAATTGACAAAATGCGTGAACAGAAGACATATATGCACGATAAAAAGTAAAAGTAGCAACGTGAAACATAATACACTATACGCTATATGCTGAAAGGGAAGGAGAAGGAGAAATGTTGGCTCATTCCCTCTTTCTCCACTTCTGTAATTACCCTTGATTGTAGCGGTAGTTATATATTTACATGTCATATGTGTATGTCGCAACATTCTTCATTTAGTATTGTGTTTGTGGCCGGGCCCGCCTCACTTATAAAAGTCCAGCGACAGTTTATCAAGTGACAGTAGCTCCAAATAAGCGGTCCAAGTCTCTCCTGACTTTAAAAGACCTACGAGTTAAAGTATAAAACGTAACGCTTTTTATTTTACTGCATTTAACATTCCAAATCGCGCTAAACAGAAATTACGCTGTGAACCTTTTATTGTGCATTAAACTACCTTCTCAAAGCCGGACGAAGGAATTAATTTTAAGCAGCATTTTGTTTCTATGCAGAAATTATCATTTGAATTTTATTGATTGTTTTCTTTGGTAAGACAAAACGTTGTATTTAAAAGCTTTACAAATGTGTAAACTTTACTTTTTACTTGATTTAGAAAAGTGCAAAATGTTCTATTTCCAATGTTTTTAAAAAGTGGAAAATGTTTTATTTACATGTTTTTTTGAAATGTGCAAAACTTTTTATTTCGCATATTTTAAAAAATCAAAAACTTCAGATTTTGCATATTTTAAAAAATTAAAAACTTTTTATTTACATATTTTCAAAAAGGGCCAAGTGGTCCAATTACATATATTTTGTAAATTCAGGCAGCAGGGACTGCCTGCGCTGGCCAAATTATCTGGTCCTGTGTACCCACTAACCTAAATACAAACCTACTACTGCAATAGCATGATTATACATTTTTCCACATACATTAATTCAAGGCAATTACCTTGGTACCATTTATTTTTCAAATCTCACTGTCGAAAATTGTTCGATCAAGCGCGCGGTCAGCTAAAATCCGACGCAGCTTCAGATTTTCGGTGACGACAATCACAAAAATTGTGAATTAGGTAAGCTGTTCAGCACTTACAAGCTGTCATACTACGGTGAATTGCTTTCCTCACAAAACAGACTTGCAATAATTAGCCATCACTAGTGTTGCCGAGTACACTAGGTGCCAAAGGAAGAAAATTTTGAAATGGCTTTTGGAAACCCTAAATTAGGATTGCACTTTCATGGGTAAGTTATTACAAAATACTACAAATAATGAAATTATTAGTTGAAATCAGTGCGTCTAGCCATGCACTGATCGCATAACTTATTTAAGAAATTGATGTAAAGTCATTTATGAATCATCCCAAAGTTGTCAAAATGTCACTCTGTTTTAATATGTCGCAATGATTATGTGCCTGAATACTATAGTGTACTGGATATAGAGTAGTACATGACATTGTAGTAATTGGAAAAACTCTTTCATTTCCAGAGATCGAAGCTATGTTGGACGGAGAATATTCTATGTGATGTATTCAAATGTTCTATATGCTTGTCATAGCACTATGTTAAATGGAACCCCGAAGCTTCGAATGCAGTCCCAAAGCATCGCTCAAAGGTCAATTACATCCGCTCTCGGTTCGGCCAGTCCTTCATAAGCCGAGTCAAAAAACCAGTCTGGCCTCAAACTTTATCGCCCAGAAGCCCATAGAACCATAATTACCATTACACATACGGGACAGTACTAATATTGCGGTGTCAGTATTTCACATATATAATTATTACTTATAGAACGAGACAAGCGGTCAGTGCTAACTATAATTTAAATTCATAAATGCAGACAGTGCGGTATAATTCTCGATTCTCGATGAATAGTTTGTTAAAATTTAGTAAGGCTGGAATTAATTTGAAACTGACACGGTGCAAATAAAACACATATGAATTATCCATAAGTTAATAGTGTATGTAAATACCTTTTAAATTACAAAGTCGTCTGGTTTGGTTATAATAATTTGGGTCTTTTTAAAATGTTAAATATGTTAGATTTAATTGTTTAATAAGTTTGAAAAATATTAAAATACTAGGACTGTACTATTTCATCGTCTAAAAAGTTCCTTACTGCATCCGTGTTATATTATTTCTAATTCATCAAAAAAAAGGTCATTCAAGCACCTTGTGCAATGCAATCATGTGCAAAAGAAACCCTCAGCATTATTTGTAAAAGATAAGATGATCTGAAAATAAACAATAATATTGGTGATATTAGCAATGATTATTTGATGATATCTCCAAAATTTACAATCATTGAAAATGGACTTATTCAAAATATGCTGGAAAGTACTTGAGATTAAATGGCGCTATCTGCTAGAATCCACATGATGTATATGTATTTCACTGTCACTGTCACTGCCGCTTTAGCAGTCACACAACTTCCTACTCTGCATATCGTCTGTAAAGAACCAAAATGACATATTTCCATTTTTAGCTAAAACCAATATCAACTAATATCTACAACAATATTCAAATATGTCTAGTGAGCATTTAAATGGAACATTTTTGTTTTTTTCGAAAACAATGAATTAGAACATTTTACACGTTTTTAGATACATGGAATAAGAGCATTTTACACTTTTTAAAAACATGGAATTAGAACATTTTTGGTTTTTCGAAAACATGGAATTAGAACATTTTGCACCTTTTCAGAAACGTGGAATTAGAACATTTTGCACTTTTTAAAAACATGGAATTAGAACATTTTTGATTTTTTCGAAAACATAGAATTAGAACATTTTGCACCTTTTCAGAAACGTGGAATTAGAACCTTTTACACTTTTCGAAAACATGGAATTAGAACATTTTGCACCTTTTCAGAAACGTGGAATTAGAACCTTTTACACTTTTCGAAAACATGGAATTAGAACATTTTGCACCTTTTCAGAAACGTGGAATTAGAACCTTTTACACTTTTCGAAAACATGGAATCAGAACATTTTGCACCTTTTCAGAAACGTGGAATTAGAACCTTTCACACTTTTCGAAAACATGGAATTAGAACATTTTGCACCTTTTCAGAAACGTGGAATTAGAACCTTTTACACTTTTCGAAAACATGGAATTAGAACATTTTTGATTTTTTCGAAAACATGGAATCAGAACATTTTGCACCTTTTCAGAAACGTGGAGTTAGAACCTTTTACACTTTTCGAAAACATGGAATTAGAACATTTTACTTCGTTGAAAACCATAAAAATAGAACATTTTACACTTTTTAAAAACTCCGAAATTAACATTTTACGCATGTTTCTCATTTTGTTTTGATGACATAGCTCATTTTGATTATAGCTTAAATTGGATATGGGTCATTTGGGTTCTTCACTGACGATATATTATCAATAACGGCCTTTGTCTATGTCCGTAGGCAATCCATTATGATTATTATTATTGATAGAATAGGAATTATTGCATGTACTCGTAAAAACCTTTAGGATGTTGCATTTTGCATTATTAACGCTGTTCCCTTAGGAAACGGGAAATATTTCTCCCGAAAATCAAGTCACTTTAATGTTACCATCTACATTCTACATGATGACGGGCGCCGGTTTGCGCTGTTAAACTCCATGTCAGAACTGTATACATGAAAGTGCTCAACTCCTTGTGATCTCACAGTGCTATATAATTGCCAATAATCACCGTGCAGTAATTATACCAATGAGCTCATAGTGGTAGAAATGGTGCGCTAACAAGTACGTCAACTTGAGTTTTTGCTATCTGACCAGTTGCATCGTGTGTGTACTTGAAGAAGATGATCGGCCGTCCGCCTCACACTAACGTAGATTGTACGTGTAATTAGTTACTATTACGTCAGAAAACGGTTTCGCGGCACACTAATAAAATAAAGCTGCAGTAGAAGTGCAGTACTACCACTACTACTACTACTGACCGAACGACTAATCCCATACCAGCTGGAAGCAGGCGGCGTCGTCTGCACTACTACGCATCCAAATCTTATCCTACTAATTAATTATGTCACTCGTAGCTGAAGTTGGCTAAAGGACTTCAAAATCTTATATGTTTTCGTGAAAATCAGTCGAGTATTTCTAAAGGTTTTCAGAATAGGTAAATAGGCAGAAATAAAGTCAGTCTATTATTTTGAAAGCGTACTAAATTATGTAAATATACACAAATAATAAAGAACACTATAAATTAATCGTACTGGGAAAACAAATACAAAAGCATGTACATATACTATATACTACTGCCCTATATTATTAATGTTAAAGCTACCATTAAACAAGGGGCGCAGCCCCTTGTTTTTGTTAAATAATTTGTAAAAAATAAATTATTCCTATTTTGCTGTATTTTAGAGGTGTAATGTTTGTAATTATTTTAGAAAAAAGATGATTTTTGTATTAAATATTCTAATGTTTGTGCCTGCTTAGAGATGGATTTTTCTTTTTAGCTGTTCGGCTAATTAGTCGTAATCTTAACAGGTGTTTATTAATCTGATTTCTGACTTTAATAAAATTAAAATTCTACTTTTATAATGTTCTAAATGAGGGATGGATATACTATAAAACATTCTTATAATATAAACAGCGTGTACTGAGGGGTTTAAGAAATGTCACATATTATGTCGATTAAAGAGCGTTTTTTTCTACTTAAGAAACAATTGTAGGCTAACTAAGTAGTAGATTAGACAGTGCGATTGAAAATCAGATGCTTCAGTTTGCAGCTATGCAGCTTTTGTGAAAAAAATAATATGCATTAATATTTAAACAACTAGGGAAATTGTATATCAAACGTTGTATCTTTTAACATAATTACATAAAGGATAAAACTTGTATTTAAGCGCTAGACAACAGTTTTATGAATGAAAGTACTGCACTCATTGGGATATCCCAATATTATTGTATCATACGAAAGAATTCCCATAAACCATCGTACTGTGTGCTAATGAGCCCGTAGTAGTGAGAATAAAAATATCAACAAATACCTCAACTCAAGCGTTTAGTACGTCACTGGTTTCATGGATACTTCTAGCAAGGTGCTCGACTGTCTTACTTATACTAATTAGGAATGTACATATCATTAGGTATTAACGTAAATGTATAATCACATTATGTCTAAACCTGACTGTACGTCTACTCTTATTTCCAGCTGTGATGACGTCGGCGTCAGCTGCATTACTAACAATCCTAATCCCAATCCCGCTCTAATTACGTCACACGTAACACACACAACTTAATTATGTATATTAATAGGGCTGCCCGGCTATGAATGAATGTAATTAGTGTTACTTCCTTGTCGTAAGTTCATCATCCCAGACTCATTCAAACTACGCATTGTTTACTTTGTTGTTATTCTTTCCAGTTGCACGTGGCACCGGCACCGGCACCGGTTTATAGGGTTTTAGCTAACGAAGTAGAATGTTTACCTACACACTTTTTATTTACAATATTTTATTTGATTATGTTTCAGAATGAGCCAGTTTATTTGCAAATTGAATTTTTGAAAATATAAATTTAATAATGAAAATTAAATGACCGCCATATTTGATCATCCTCGGCAAAGAAGCAAATCCGCAAGTTTTTAATAATTTTTAAACCATAATGCATAACCAAAATTTTCCACACAAGTCACTTCTAGTTCAATTGCATTCTGAGTCGTGAGTCTTTAGGCGATTGGAGTCGCAGTATTGTAACAATAAAATTATTATACGAACAAAGCTTATCAGTATGTCCTAATATGTTACTAGCATTCAATTTTCAAAAGTTTTGTCTTTCTTTTGGTATGAATCAAATTGCGTTTAAATCTTCTTTTTTTGCGGCATTCAACTTTTTCGTGTAAATTTTGCTATGGCTGACTTACAATATTGCTTACACGGTTCTACTGTTGTAAGTAGTTAAAAATCAAAAACCGGTTATTTTAAAATTGAAGCTGTACCTAATGGATTCCGCATTTCAAAGATACAAAACTAATTATTTGGCTTCAGTATTTATATTATGAAGGGGGACGAAACCTCTAAAAACCATTAGGTTTAGGACGTGCTGTATGTATATTCATCAAAACTTCGTTTCCCTCCCACCCTCACGCGCTTTAAGAGCAGTGTTCGACCACAAACAAAATTGTTGTAGGGACCATATTATAGTCCGGAGACATTTCTACCACCCAACATGAGTGTAGGAGTTGAAGACAAAGGTGGACCATATTCATTTACACTGCGCATTACAATACTTTTCAAATTTCGTCTTAGGGGCCACCCTTATAATTATTAATTATACGCTTTAAATGTATGTGGAAAATTCCCAAGTAAAATCCCAGAAGTTCAGTTAATCTAAAGCTTTCCATCTACCTCCCTCCCCCCCCCCCGTCCTGCAAACTGAAGCGTTAGGAAGGATGACGCCTTGGGTAAAAGAAACAAGATCAAAAATTTCAAGAAGAGATTTCAGGGGCACGTAGGCATGAAGAAGTGCACGTAGGCCATATAGGTGCCTAAAGCACTTACAAGGGAATGGTTTCACATGTAGCTCGTCCATTTCAAAAAGTTATATCTACAAAAATCAGGCTACTTCTAAATAGTAGGGATCCAAAGTAACTCGAGTGCATTTTGCGTTGTTCGGTCACAATAGCCCGCCAAAGTTTAAAAAAATTCAAATTTTGATATTTTGCGACCCTAGTACTTTTACAGTTCTTGTCCGATTTTGATGAAATTTCGTTTTTTGGGATCCTTACGCTTTTTACTGAAAAGCAATTTCAGGATTTTGAAAAATTCGAAAATTTTCATTTTTTTGAAAAAAATCCAAGAAATGAGTATATTTGAGGCCCAATTTTTTAACACCGTTTTTTCAAAAAAATGAAAATTTTCGAATTTTTCAAAATCCTGAAATACCTTTTTAGTATAAACCCTAAGAATCACAAAAACCGAAATTTCATCAAAATCAGATGAGATCTGTAGAAGCAACAGGGCGGCAAAATATTAAAATTTGAATTTTTTTAAACTTTGGCGGGCTATTGTGACCGAACAACGCAAAATGCACTCGAGTTACTTTGGATCCCCACTATTCAAAAGTAGCCTGATTTTTGTGGATATAACGTTTTGAAATCGACGAGCTACATGTGAAACCATTCCCTTGTTAGTGGCCAGACCAATTAAATCTGGAGAAAACATCAAAGGGAAAACACTGAAATTAATGACAATGTAATACAAGTTAATAATAGGGAATAGTAATGCAGAAGATATCATCGCGGGTAAATACAATTAGAATATTTAGAGGGCATGAAAGGAGAAGTGATGGTATGCAAATCCACATGAAGCATAACCGCCTCCTATTGACAGCTTCATTTTGCACGTACACCCTCGCACGTAGCATCTTGATTATCATTATGTAGTATGACGTTCTTGTGAAATAATAATGCAACAATAAACATTGTCTGTAAATAGAAACTGAAATGACGTGGGTGCCTATGGTAATGATCCTACTACTAGGGATGTCAATTCCTTGGGGTAACATTTCCTTGGGGGTAAAAACTTTCTTAGGGTTAAAGTTTCCCTAGGTTGGTCTCTAATGGTGCGTTGGTCTCTAATAGTGAGCTAGCCTCTAGTACTGCGCGAGTCTCTTATAGTGCGCTGATCACTATTAGTGTGCTGGTCTCTAATAGTGAGCGAGTCTCTAATAGTGAGCGGGCATCTAATAAGGCGCTGGTCTCTAATAGTGCGATGCGCTGGCCTCTAATATTGCGCGAGTCATTAATGATATGCTGGCCTCTAATAGTGCGCGGTTCTCTATTAGACTATTAGTGCGCTGGCCTTTAATAGTGTGTGGTAGTATGACCTGTTTCGAATTTAATTAGTAAGAAAGTCCCTATGTTGTACCCAAGGCTAGGTTTGTGTGTTTGAATTGTACAAGGTACTATTAGAAGACATACGGTACAACGGCATTGACTATTTGGTATGCGGAAAAATGCAGTATTTCTAAGAAATTGGACAATCTCAGTTTTGAAATAATTTCATAATGAATAAAATGCGTGGGAAAAAGTCAGGATACCAAGTAGACACGAGATACGATGTACTGAAAGGAAAGGGAAAGGAAAAACGTTGACTCACTTGATCATCCTCCCTCTCTTTCTCCTCTTCTGAGAATATTGATGGTTGTACAAATATTTAATTACATGTCATGAGTGTGACGCTTTTTTTTCAAGTAACCTTGTGTTTCTGGCAGGGAACGCTGCACTTATATAAGTCCAGCGCCAGCCTATCCATAGGCAGTAGCTCCAAAGTCAGTTTAGAAAAAAGTAATTGTTCACAATTCAAAAATGAGATTTAACAGGAAAATCAAAGATCTCACGACCCTTCTCACCATTGTCTTTCTGTCCCAACTCTGCTATGAAATTAACCAGGTCACTGCTCGTTCCAGCAAGTCCCGCCACGGCGCTCAGTATTTCGTACATGAACAAAATTTATCCCATGATAGAGATAGCATTTTACCGCTAGAGGATGAACAGAGCGCGGGAGCTCATCCCCAGTTGCTAAAAAATTGGTTAAACTTGGAAAAAGTCCCGTCTTTCCGCCTTTCCGTCAAACTTCATAGTGACTTCACTTTGGAATGCGAGGCTGTCGGCTCTCCCCCACCCGTCCTGTACTGGACCAAGAATAGAAAATATATCAAGGTCCTACAAAATTTTCTTGATTATTACTAAGCTCATTCATTTAAATGGAAATTTTTTAATAACAATATGTGTTTTATTTTTCATTGTCTATGAATTACACAGGATTCAGGACACAAATCTGAAATGAAATATTCAAATCACATTCATGGATCACCTTTGGGAGAAAGTAAATTAGCAATTGGTAGCACATTATTTGGAAGTGAGAACAAAGGGGTTAGTCTCGGAGCAGTGACTTCTAAATTACAACTCGGCTGTATTCGGCCTAAGGATGAGGCTGAGTACAGTTGTGTGGCTGATAATGGAGGGAAAAAAGTCATGGCTTTAACCACTCTTGTTATTGAAGGTATAATTTATTTATTATTTTTAATTCTGCTTTAAATATTTCCTAATTTCAGCTTTGGCTTCCATTATTTAAGATTCTGGGGTTTAAAAAAATGAGGGTGCTAATCTTAACTTAATTTATTTTTCAGAAGATGATCCTTCGGGGAAAGTGACGCCAGAATGTGAGCTGAGACTTTTTAATTTTATGTTTCATAAGAACGGAGAGCGTAGATCTCTTGCCTACATTAAATCGTGGGAAACCTTTCACATGGAACAGATTGGAAATGATATTGTGCTTCCTTGCCGTAGTGGCGGACACCCAAGACCCAAAATACAATAGACTGGTAATGAAGGGCAAGAAATTGTTTCTGACAACAAGTTTTATGTGAGTACTGTCTCCACATTTTTCTAATACACATATTTTCGAAACTGATTGATTTTGTTTTATTTTTATAATTTTGATAAAATTATGTATTGGCATATTGCATACTATAGGTGAGCCTAAATGGAGATTTGCTTATTAGGAATTTGACTTGGAGCGAAATGGGTGAATACACTTGCATGATTAAAAATGCATTTGGAAGTGAGGAGGGATCAACTTTCCTATACCCACTGCTGGTAAGTTGGATTTGAACTGATTTGTATTTAGATAATTCATGATAATAGCAGTTCTAATGTAAATATTTTATTATTCAGGATGAAGAAGAAGAAGAAGATCTATGATAAGTTGATAGATGGATATTGGTGCAGAGTGCAGAACAGCTTACTTCCCCATTTATGTGCCACTTTAATTTGTATTCTACAAATTATTTTACTTAAATATTTGTATTGATTATATTTAATTCTAATTTACTACATTCCATTACTTTCGCCGACCTAATAATAATTTAATGCAATGCTTAATTATGTATTCAAAGAATTCTAATTTAAAGTTTCTGTGATTAAAATTGTATAGCATAGGTTATAATTTCAAATAGTAAAGCGTAATATAAGACGGATAAATGGATTGGCGTGAATGAATAATAACGTACACCTAATATTAATAATGTTATTCCCTTAGAAAATGGGAAATATCCCACAAAAAATGATGTCATATTTATATTATTAGCTACATATACTTATAGCTGCACCGCATCGTTTTACACTGTTAAACGCCACGCAAGAATTTAATAAATGAAAGTATTCAATTCATTCCTTGGGATCCCCCAGTGCTATAGAATTCCCATGAATCACCGCGCAGAATGCTTATGAGTACATACATACATAGTTAATTAGTGGGAATGACGCTAACAAATACGTCAACTTGAGCTTTTACTACCAGACCATAGTTGCATGATG
The DNA here is from genome assembly GCA_949802685.1 of Dicyrtomina minuta. Lineage (NCBI taxonomy): Eukaryota > Metazoa > Arthropoda > Collembola > Symphypleona > Dicyrtomidae > Dicyrtomina > Dicyrtomina minuta. Next base: position 80,531,368 of record OX461810.1, on the reverse strand, counting down.
GGAGCTTAGAGCAAGGAACTCGACCCGACCGTCTGCCTTATAATAAATCAATATGTAGATTGTACACATAATTAGTTACTCACGTCATAACAATATTTCACTCAACACTGAACGAAGCTGAAATGCAGTGCTGAAGATGAAACGGCAATTCCTGTTACAGACATTACAATTGTACGTAGACGGCGTCCGATGCACTTCTGTCCATCCAAATCCCATTCGACTAATTATGGTAAATACAATGGACTGTAAATAATAGGTAGGTAATTAGCAGGACTTCAACGTAGTAACATCAGCAATACAAAAGCATTAGGTCTACGCATTATTTACTTATAATTCCTTTTTACACTTTCCAGTTGCGTTTAAAACCACGTCATAGTTTTTATTCAAAGTGTAGTAAGTAACTTTATTTGTACGTACTAATTTCTATAATTAGTACATAATTTAATTTCTTTTTTAAATAAATTACCACAGTCGGCACCTAACTTCATAATGCATTTGTAGATTCTTCAGATAATTCGCAAAGGCTTTGCGCATTCATTCACTGAGCATTTTAGCGCCACTTTTTATGAGTCCATATTTGAGAGCACATTACATATGCGGTTCTACATATTTGCTTCAGTATAAGAACATTGTATTGAGGCTTCGTTTTCTTACTTAAAAATTCAATTATTACATAGCTGTAAATGAGTGTTCGCAAAGAGCTCATTTTCGTTTCATATACGCGAATGCGCGGCGCAACTTACAAGTAAACTGCTCAGTATGCTTCCTCGGGATTTGGACAAAGTTGGTCAAAGCAGTTTTCCTAGCCTGCTTCCCTCAGCCCTGATATGAAGATCATTCGGGTGGATTTTTGGTTTGCTTCCAGCATAAATTTTTGAAATTCTTGAAAAACACTAAATTCAAAAATTCAAAAATTTTCTATGACATTTCACATGTTCTAAAAAAGTAAACGGATATAGCGCAAAAATAGCGATTTGAAAAAAAACTCACAACGTTGTCGGTAAACTCATGCACATTTCGTTATTTGGAAATCACTGGTCATCACCTTTCGTACATGTAAAATTGGTCAAGAATATGAAAAAGGGGAAAATTCTGGTAAACTGTGTAGGTAGGTAGCAAGTAATAAGTACTTATAAATAAAAATATTTTAAAAAACAATCTAATGTGTCGTTAAGTTATAGCCAAGGTGTGCAAAATTTTAGGTACAATTAGGTAAAAACCACAAAATGGGTGTTTTAATGAAATAGACTTAGACCACGGTTTTCTTCATTCAAACTCGTCTAACTTTTGTACCAGTAAATGCAAAAATGCAAATTTTCGTCAGCTTACTCACAGATGTATTATCTATAGCTAAAATTACTCACTTTGATGACAGAGTGACAATAGCACCACTGACTAGGGAGAGAACTAGTCCTCATCGCGTCTCTTACTTTTACTGTTTATTTCTTATGGGGCGGTCCTGACTTGTTTCAGTTATTAGTCTCTCACATTTGCAAACAAGCACGGGTGGAAATGAATGAACATGGGACGAAATTCCAACTAAATTCCCTACAAAACATATCACACATGATTGAGATCAAACTGGGTCACAAGGCACCCGCATATGAACTTTCCCCGCTTCTTCACCTTCGGCAAACCTACTCCGGCAACGGCGTTTAAACTCAGTTTGAGACATGCTGTAATATTCACTAATACTTCGTTTGTCACTTCTCTCACGTACGTACATTTAGAGCATATCCATGCACATGCAGACGTTATATGTAGGTAATGAAAATTTTTTGAATGTAAAACAACGTATAGGTATTGAAGTTAAAAACAAGACAAAATTGACTTTCATTGCAATACTCGTCAAATTTTGTCTAGGGGCCTTTCTTATGTTATTAAGTTTAAAGTATATGTGGAAAACTTTCAAGGACAACCCCAGAAGTTCAACGGTCTCAACATTAGAGTAAATCAAAACCTTGGAAACTCCCCCCTGAAAAATAAAACGTAATATAATGACGACGTGTCAGGAAGAAAAAACAGATCAAAAATTGCAACAAGAGATGCCAAGGGCACGTAAGCATGAAATGCACGTAGGCCGGTAGGTGCATAAAGCACTTACAAGGGAATGACGAGACATGACCGACCCAGAATTTGGAAAGACCTATTTAAAAAAAAATCATGCTACTTTTAAATAGCGCAGATTCAAAGTAAGTCGATTGAATTTTGCGTCGTTTACTCAGAATAGCGCCGCAAAGTTAAAAATATTCAAATTTTAAAACTTTGCCGCCCTGCAGCTTCTACAGCTCCTACACACGATGTCGATGAAATTCTGCGTTTTCTAATTCTGAGGTCTTTATCTTGAAATCAATTTCAAGATTGTTTAAAATTCATTAATTTTTAATTTTTCGGAAACATTGGTTTGAAAAAATGGGCCTCAAAAATAAGAGTTTCTTAGATTTTTTCCAAAATAAATAAATATTTCAAATTTTTAAAATTCATAAAATTTCTTTTAAGATGAAGGCCTCAGAATCAGAAAACACCCAATTTCATCAAAATCGGTAAAAAACTGTAGACGCTCTAGGGTGGCCAAGTTTTAAAATTTGAATTGGTTTAAACTTTGCCGCACCATTCTGGTCACACAACCAAAAATCCACTCGAGTTACTTTGGATCTGTACTATTTAATAGTAGGCTAATTTATTTAAAAAAGTGTTTCGAAATTCTAGGTCAGTCATGTCGCGTCGTTCCCTTGTAAGTGGCTTGACCAAATAATTTTAGAAAAAATCAAATGGAAAATACTAAAATTTAACGACAATGTAATGGAAGTAATTATGAGCGAAAAGTTGTGATGAATTTTATAAGTACCACAGACTCTAATTGTACTCAAGGTGAAGGTCAAGAATCATGTTATAGAATAATTGCACAATTTCCCCTTATAATACAAACGTCACTACTAACCATTCAGCACTCGGAGAAATGCAGTAATTATTTCTATGAAATTGGAAAATCTCTGTTGTAAAGTAATTTCTTAATTGATAAAATGCGTGTAAAGAAGTCAGATACCTACGACAAAAGGGGTAGACAAGAAAGATGTACTAAAACTAAAAGAAAAGGAGAAGGCGAAATGTTGACTCACTGCGTTATCATATCATCCCCGTCTTTCTCCTCTGGTGTATAATTACTTTTGACTGTACAAATATGTAATTACATCTCATGTGTGTGATGCTCATCTTCAATTATTCTCGTGTGCTTGACCGGGACCGCCGGACCTATATGAATCCAGCGCTAACCTTCCCAAAGGCAGTAGCTTTGAAAAAGTGGCCATAGCCTCTTTAGAATTTCGGACTGAAAAAGACCAACGAGCCTCCAAGCTAAAGTATAAGACGTGATATATTTTTATTTCCCTTTTATTTCAACTATATTATTTTTCTTTCGCGTAAAAAAAACCCACGCTGAGAACATTTTAGTAGGCAAAACATTTGTCAGTACATTCAAACAGCTGCATTGCATTGCGTGAACTACATTGCAAATTAAATTAGCATAAACTTCCGCAATAAACCTTCAGATAGTTTTTATTTTGCTGTCTATATTTTCAAAAGAGATTGTTAACAAATTCAAAATGAGAGTCAACAGGAAAATTAAAGATCTCACCACCCTTCTCACCATTGTGTTTCTTTCCCAACTATGCTATAAAATTAGGCCGGTCACTGCTCGGTACAGCAAGTCCCGCCACGGAGCTCATTCCGCACATCAACAAATTTCATTCGATAAAGAAAATGAGATTTTACCTGTAAAAGTGGATAAAGTGAGCGCGGGAACTCCTCCCCAGTTGTTAAAGCATTGGTTAAATTTGGTAAAAGTCCCGCCTCCCCGCCTTTCCGTCAAACTACACAGTGACTTTACTTTGGAGTGCGAGGCTGTCGGCTCTCCCCCACCCGTCCTGTACTGGACCAAGAATGGAAAATATATCAAGGTCTTGAATATTGTTTTGCCTATTACTAAACTCATTCACTTACATGACAATTTCTTATTAACTAGTACTACATGTTTGTTTTATTCTCTTTTGAATTCACAGGCTTTAGGACACAAATCAGAAATGAAATATTTTAACCACATTCATGGATCATCTTCAGGAGAAAGTAAATTAGTATTTGGTAGCTCGTCATTTGGAAGTGAGAACAAGGGTCCCGAGTCTCGGAGCAGTGACTTCTAAATTACAGCTTAGCTGCATTCGGCCTGAGGATGAGGCTGAGTACAGTTGTGTGGCTGATAATGGAAGGAAAAAAGTCATGGCTTCAACCACTCTTGTTATCGAAGGTATAATTTTATTTATTCATTATTTGTTATTATGCTTTGAATATTTTCTAATTTCAGTTTTGGCTTCCATTATTTAAGATTCTGGGGTCTAAAAAAATGAGAGCGCTAAACTCAACTTCATTTTTGTTTCAGAAGATGATCCTTCGGGGAAAGTAACTCCAGAATGTGAGCTTCGCCTGTTCAAGTTCATGTCCCATAATAAGAGAAAAAGGCACAGATCCCCCGCCTACATTAGGTCGTGGGAAACGTTTCATATGGAACAAATTGGAAATGATATTGTGCTTCCGTGCAGTAGTGGCGGGCACCCGAGACCCAAAATATGATGGACTGGTAATGAGGGGCAAGAAATTGTTTCGGACAACAAGTTTTATGTAAGAATCCTTGTATTTGTTTATAGTACAATTTTGTAATACTTATTTTGTCGAAATTGATTACATACCTTGGTTCATATAATTGTTGAAATAAAGTTTGCGTATTGGAATATTCCATATTGTAGGTGAGCCGTAGTGGAGATTTGCTTATCAAAAATTTAAGTTGGAGCAAAATGGGGAAATACACTTGTATGGTTGAAAATGCAATGAGGAGTGATAAGGGATCAACTTTCTTATACCCACTTTTGGCAAAAGTTGAATATGAACTGATTTATATTTGGATAATTTTTGATAACTGCACTAGTTCTAACGTAAATATTTTTTTTATTTAGGAGAAAGAAGAAGAAGATCCATTATAAGTTGAGATCGATTTGAACTCGCAGGTTTTCAATGTAATGGTGCTCAGTGTACGACATCACACTACACGTACACCATTGATCTCCTACTTTAATTTTTATTGTACAAGTTATTCTTTTTAAATATTTGTATGGGTTTCATTTAATTCTTAAAACGTAGATTCCATTTCTGTTTCCCATGTAATATTATTTATTAATTTATGTTACTAGCTACACGGTTTTATGGCACCGTTTTGCGCTTTAAAAACGCCATTAAAAAATTGTATGAATGAAAGTATTTAATGTATGGAAACATAGAGATTGCAATTGTGATTTAACCACCAACGATAAAGCCTATGCCTAACTTGTATGTAAATTTTAAATAAAATATATGAGTAAAAATAACAACCTTACATAAATATTACAATCATACAACGAATCAGAATCCGATCAAAGATTCAATAATTAAGTCAATAGTATTTGCATTAGAGTGAGACATTTAAAATGTGTAAATAGCAACAATACAGTATTTAAAGTAATGCATTTGATGTATATGTAATGGTTGTTTTGTGTTAAATAAAGTTCCACAACAATATAAAAAAAATGCATTATTGTAAAGCACCGTATATTCTATAATAGTGCGAGGGTCTGTATTAGTACGCGGGTCTGTAATAGTACGCGGGTCTGACAGGCCCCAGTTTGAATAGTACGCGGGTCACGTAGTACCTCGTACAAAATACACATGAACGTTGTCACAAGTAGTACACCGGAAAGCAAATTGAACCGCTTTTGCAGGTTTCTAAACAGTCGTGAAGTTATTTGCCAATTGCTTAAATGTGGAAGTGGCTCCTTGTCAGCGTCTTGGTTAGCACCAATTTTCATTATTTTATGCATGATGTTATGAAAATCCTCGAAAAATTTTATTGTTCCCTTGGCTAATACGAAATTAGTGACCTGAAGTAAATTGACGCCGAAAAATGTCTGGAGACCATTGATAATTATAGTATCTTATGCGCTCATTCTGCCTAATTTATGGGAGCGTTTTATTTGTAGGGTTTCTGTGTGAAAAAGTCATTCTCCCTAAAGATTCACTATCATTACTGAAATCGTGATGACGATCAAGTTTAAAATTATATAAAATGTGGGAAGTTTACATAATTTGAATTGTAACGGTGCATTATCCAACAACAGTTTTTGAATTCTAATGAATTCAAATTTCGATTTGCATGTATTGTAAATGGCCAAAGGCTAGAACATTGCAAAACGTGAAGATGCAAGCGTAAGGTGTAGAAAATTCATTTTAAATTAGATGCTGCTAGTTTTAACTTTCAGTTTCTTTTAAAAGCAAGCTTATCTGTTTTTGTAGCCTTTAAAATATGAAAATATCATAATTGAAATATGTGCTAGTAGCGGTTCATTCGCACTCTGGCTGCCTGCTAGGCGGCAGTGCACTTTTACTCGGGAGGAATTTTGATTCTATTTTCCTTTTTTTTTGTGGTGAATTATTGTACTGAGCCTAAAAACCTTACCCTTGAGATGGGCAATTAGTCCGTGACGTTGATGAGGTGGAAATTTTCATCAAAATATTACCTTTAACTTTTTGAGCAATTTAAAAAGCTGAATTTGGATTTTGTTTTATCCTCGTTGTGCTACTGTGCGGGCCTTCTACGTGATTCTCACTCTGCTCGGTGCTGCCGCGTGGCCGCATAGTGTATTGTTTCTACAATGTGCACGTGGATTGGCACACGTGTCGTGTGGATCGTATTCTGTGTGGCACGGTGTTGCACCGGGCGGTGTGAGTTTTGTGTGGGAAGCTTTGACAGCATCTACAGTGTGGCATTCTAAAGTAGACTGTATTCAAGGCGAAGACTGTAGTTTACACTTTTACACGCTTTAAAGCTTGCGAGGATTCGTCTGGTGTGGAGCAGCCAAAGTCCAGTTCAGCCGCAGCCCACTTTAGCCACGGCCCACTTTACCCAAATCTTAACTCGCTACAAAGCCAAATCCCACTGCATGCAAAGTCCACTTCAGCCGTCGGTCAACTATTACACAAATCTACTCTGGCGCATTGCCTACAATGTGCGCAGTCATCATAACATGAAAATTATCATTTAACAGTTGCCCAATTCAAACCAAAATAATGATTTGCCCCGCTTTACATTACCCTATGCTTAACATGGGTGAAGAGGGGTATAGGTAGGTCAGAAAATTGGCCAAATGTGATGACATCATTTGTAAACGCTCTTTAACACCACAATAGGTTTAGCCTACACTAAAAATTATTTCTTGATCTACGGCTGGTGGTATGCATAAAGTTTAAAACACACCTTAAAATTAAAAACCAAATGAAAAGCTGGCAGTCTTTTTTGTTTTTGTTTTGATTCAGTAAATTCATTTATTTACTTGAAAAGTCACTTATTTAATTTGCATTTACAATAAAAGGGATTCTCTGTGCATTTGAATTGTAATAAAATTACAGCCTTTGAAAACTGAGCCAATTTTGGTCAAACTCAAATAAGATACGTAGCCCCATTCCAACTTATACCCAGAACGCGGGACTTGATAGCAAACAGACTTTCCGTCAAAGTTTTTTTCCTGCATAAAGCATCCAGTCGGCTGTGCCCGTCGCAGCTAAGGAATTTATTGGAAATGAAATATCTGTCTTGGCCCTTGATGTTACGAAGATCTCGTCTCTGTCAAAATCTTTCCCAGAGTACAAGCTAATGGCGTCTGTTGCTGTGTCATTAGCTGCCAAGTGCCGATGCGACTTCACAATTGTCATATTTAATGAACTGCAGCTTGTCATATTTTTCCCAGAACCTCCATTCGAGTAATAATTTTGATAGGTGACTACATTAGAAAATAACCACCTACACATTATCACATCATAGTTGACTTTCAACAAATAGACATTAGAAAATATTATGAATGAAACAACCAAACAAAGCTTTAAACATTGAAACTAACAAAATAAAATAACAGTATTGTTTGTAAAGTAGCAATACGACTCATTTTCATTTTGAGCTGAACACAAAAAGCACTAATTAAAATATCATATTTAATTTAGGATTAATTTAAATTGATTATTATCATTAAAGCAGGCGTGCTTGGGTGAGCGGTTAGGACTGCAGACTGTAACGAGATTTACAGTCTCAGACCTGGCTTCGATCCTCGGCCACTGCTAATCGTTTACGGCTCGGTGTTGTACGGTAAACGTCACTGGATGGTTGATTGAAACCCAATCTTCTTCAGTGCTCCTTAGTGACCACTACTTACTGTAGGGGCCTAGGGAATGGGACTCCTTTACTGTGGAGGAGGAAACGAGGATAGGTGAAAGGGTACAAAGACCGAGACGATCTAACGCGGTAGCCTCCTATTTCCTCACCCACAGTGACTCTTTGAGTCTGGTTGTATGAACTTCAGTTAAATCGACCCAATGAATGAATTATTATTATTTTCATTATTATCATTAATAATTATTATTTGATTTTGATAATTAGTGATCCTAAAAGGCTTGTAAATAGAACTTTTTTGACTTTTCAAAACCGCTTTAATGAAGTATTTGTATTTTTTAAAAATATTGATATGGACTTGTAAAATTGTTATAAACCTAATTATATTCAATATGTAAAGTATAGTTTTTTTTGACAAGACTCATTTTTATGTACAACCAAACTGAAGATAGGGGATGTTGTTTGTTCCTATGCATGTTTTAAGAAGTGTAAGATGTTGAATTTAAATGTTTGTATAATTTTATAATTGATCTATGATCTATATGTATTTGAAAACCTCAAAATATTCTATTTACGTCACTTAATGCTAGTAGTCGAGTAGAGTTGTATCATCTGCTGATCTGCTGAGAATGGTTAAGTACCACATCAAGTTAGTGTCTGCACTGATGATTTTGCAAGTACGCTCTTGCCTATTAATAATTCGCTTTGACTCACCAAGCAGAAAGTATAAGAAAACTGTTACAATATGTCGAATATAATGTCAAATCACTTTAAAAATAGATTCAAAATTAATCGATACGGGATAGTCAATAAATGATGTCATCGAAACATTATAATTTTGTGTAACTCTTTCTTTATTGATTTAAAAATTGCGTACAATACTCGCTTCTGGAAATATGCAGTAGTAGAAAACATTTGAAAAGCCTATTATTTTGCACTGTTAAAAATTATTTCATGATCTAATTTTATTGTAAAACGTATCTAAATGTTAATCGAGCAAGCTTGACAAAGACAAAAGAAAAGCTTTCTGCCTATACTGCACATTGGGAATATCCTAATGAAATCCGGCAGGATAGATAGATTTGGAAAATTATTGAAAGTGTACCGAACTTCTTTTTAATTTTTATGACAAGTACCCATACAAGGATGCGCTGTATCGCAAATTTTGGAAACAATCGAACACACCGTTTGCGCGCCAAAAATTTTTATGTGCGAATAGTTAACATAGCTTAAAAGGCGAAACATGTAGTTTTCATTGTGAAAGCAGGATGGCAGTTTTCAACATAGTAGCATAATGTTGATTTAAGTATACTCAGAATTAACTGGGCTTTGACCCCCATATGCGGAAAAAAGTCAAATTTTTTAAAATCGGTCGCGCGCGAATTTTTAAAATTTTACATTTTTTAAAAAATTTATTTTTTTATGTTTTCTTAAATCTTTGCTGGCCTGCAGCTCCTACAATTTCTGTTGGAGCGATGAGAGCGATCTCACAGTTGTCATGTTGTTAGCCCCACAGAATGTTCCCTTTGTCCCAACGCTAAATCTCTTATCTTTTTCCTTTTTTTTATGACATAGCTCATTTTAATTCTAGCTTTAATTGGAAATGGGTCATTTTGGTTCTCAGATCAGAGACAATATTAAAATACAGAGAGGTCATAATTTGACGTACATTCCAGTTATGCAGATTCTATTGATTTTTGGAAAAATGGCACTATATTTTGTTAAGTCCGGGTCATGAGTGTCAAAGTACAAAGCGTTGCCATCTTCTTTGTACCACCACATCTCCTGCTTAAATCCATCTCCAGTCGAACTCAGACCCAGAATCCCTGTCAAAACTACCATCGCAACTATCGCAAGTCCCAGCTGATTTGGTCTCAACAACGTCGTGGTGACTAAAGTTAAAAATATTTGGAAGTAATTTCGTTCGATTAAAGCGCGCTTGTTTTCAAAAACAATTTAAATAATTTAACACTATCTTTGAATTTGAATCAATGTAATAAATTAATACTGTAAGAAAATGTTTACCGTATCTCATGTAGTAGTTGACATCTCTGTAATGTTAAACGGGCCTGTTATAGGTGACGTGTCTAGAAGGTTGAAATTAGACTTGAAGATGCGTCTACTAATAAAAGAAATACAGTATGTACAAATTAATTGCTTGAATCATTTAAAATTTTTGCAGTACCGCACTGATCAGCAGTATGACTGTGGCAAAGGAAAACTAGTTATAGTTGAATGACTACCCGTTGGTTTTATACTTGTAGTTGTAAATTAATTAAAAAGTCCAGTTATTTCTAGTTTGAGCTCGTCAAAGTAATCCCTTTGAATTACATGTAAAAAACTAATCTATATTATTTTTCATCTTATTTCAAAACTAATTTACTAGGTCAGATAGGCACCTACATGTTCTTTGATGCATTGAGCGACAAATCATGTCACCTGTCATATTTGTTTAGCATTATTATGACTGGACTAGATTACACACTATAATTGATTGACACAATTTTTAATTAATTTAAACTACGTATTTGACTTTGAAGTGCCTCTGATTTATTATTTTGGACCAAATAGGCAAGCAATAAAATCCCGCAGAACAATCCGAATTATAACTACATAGTTTTACAAGCACTATGAGCGACATATTCAATCCATATATCGTCAGTGAAGAACCAAAATGACCTATATCCTATATAAGCTAGAATCAAAATAAGCTATGTGAAAAACAAAATGAGAAAGATGTGTAAAATGTTAATTAAGAGTTTTTGAAAAGTGTAAAATGTTCTATTTACATGATTTTGAAAAGTGTAAAATGTTCTAACTACATGTTTTTGAAAAGTGTAAAATAATCTAATTACATGTTTTTGAAAACTTAAAAATGTTCTATTTACATGTTTTTGAAAAGTGTAAAATGTTCTATTTACATGATTTTGAAAAGTGTAAAATGTTCTATTTACATGTTTTTGAAAAGTGTAAAATGTTCTATTTACATGTTTTTGAAAAGTGTAAAATGTTCTATTTACATAATTTTTAAAAGTGTAAAATGTTCTATTTACATTATTTTGAAAAGTGAAAAATATTCTTTTTAAATGATTTTAAGACATATTTTAATGTTTTTGTAGATAGTATATATTGTTTTTAGCTACAAATGGATATGGGTCATTTTTATTCTTCACTGACGATATGTGAATAATAGGTACACATTTTCTTGGTCACATGTGGAGTTTTTACCTTGGTAAGTTTACATCATAATATGATCCATAAACAACAAAACTAATTAGTCATTCCATCAATCAAGTTGAATTTATCACTTCAAAACTAATCTCAACACGGATGGAATATTGTGATGAAGTGATTTATATGGAGTAATGCTGGTTAAAAAAGCTTAAACAAAGAAATTTCTGTTCACGTATTGATTTATTTATTCACTTGAGGATTAAAATACATTTTTTAATTTGGATTCACAATAAGAGCGATTCCTTGTACAACTGAATTGCATCCAAATCACAGCCCTTGTAAACTGAACCAACTGTGGTCATATTCAAAGTATTTACAATGTCCCAGTCCCAATTGAACTCTGTATCAGAATACGGGACTTGATAGCAAATTGACTTTCCGTCAAAATTCTTTCCTTCAAAGAGCATCCAGTTTGAGGTGCCAGAAGCTGCTAGGGATCTTATTGTAATAGGTATATCTCCTTTCGCCTCGGTTAGAAAGATCTCTTCTCCAAAAAAATAGTCCCAAGAGTACAAACTGATGGCGTCCGTTGCAGTGTCATTGGCTGCAAAGTGTCGAAGGGATTTTTCATTCGTCATATTATAACCGATACAGTATGTATAATTGCCCCCACTCCCAGCGAGAATAGAATATCCTTCATAGTTGACTGCATTAGAAAGTAACCACCTACACAATATCACAACATAATTAACCCCCGAAAACAAGAACTGATTTTCAATTTGCAAAAATTAAACAAATCAAACATAGCTTTACTCCTACGGTATGTAATTAGAGCATAAAAACATATCGTCTGTGAAGAACCAAAATGACCCATATCCATTTGTAGATAAAAACAATTTCCACTATTTACAAAAATATTTAAATATGTCTTGAAAGCATTTAAATAGAACATTTTGGACATTTCAAACACATGGAATCAAAACATTTTGCACTTTTCCAAAAACATGGAATTAGAAAATTTTTCACCTTTTCAAAAACATAGAATTATAATTACACTTTTGCAACCTTTTCAAACACATGTAAATAGAACATTTTACGTTTTTCAAAAGCTCTAAATTAACTTTTTACGCATGGTTCTCCATTTGTTTTTATGAAATGGTTCAGTTTGATTGTAGCTTGAATTGGATATGGGTAATTTTGGTTCTTCACATATGATATCATTATAATACTTAGCATAGTAAGATCAAAAGACAACAAAAACAATCTAAAGTAATTACCATCCAGTAGTGCAAACTGTCTCGATCTTAGAAAGAATGTCACTATATTCTGCTAAATCTGGGACGTGGGTGTCAAAGTACAGAGTGTAGTTGTTTTCGTCGTCAGTGTACAACCACATCTCCTGCTTGTATCCTTCAGTCGAACTTACGATTAGACAAAGAAGCACTGTCAGAAGGACAGTTGCAAGTCCCAGCTGAGTTTGTCCCAACTTTGCCATGGTGACTCAAATAGGAAATATTTTGAGGTAATTTAGTTGGATTCTAGGGCAATTTTCTCAACTATTGTTTTAAAAATTTTAGACTGTATGACCACACATAGGTTTTACACTAATAGTTGGGAAATAGTGAAGGAGTCCCATTAGCTGCAGTGTAAACTTACAATTAGAGTAAAATTCCTTGTATTATATATTGAAATCTAATCTTTGTTGTGCCACTATGTTAAATAACTACAACGTGGTCTCTGATAAGTTGAGCATCTACATATGTGTAAGCCTGCCATATTTGTTTAGCAAATTAGCAATAGTATGACAGGGCCAGATAACAAATAGTAATTGATTGACATACTTTATAATTGATTCAAGCTACGAGTTTGACTTTGAAGTACCTCTAATTTATTATTTCGCTACATATTTTTAAGTAGTAAAATCCCGCAAAACAATCCTTATTATAACTGCATAGTTTTACAAGCAACAAACACGACATGTTTAATTATATTATGTAAATAATAGGTAAAACTAGGTCACAGGCCGAGTTTCTATCGGGGACAAATTACATTGTAAGACTGATAAGCAAGAAATTTAGTTTGTCATTTAATCAATCAAACTAAATCAGTCCTTTCAAGACTTATCTCAACGTTGATACAATGTTCTGATGAAGTGACATATTTATTTTGATTTTTTTAAGTTTTAAATCAATTTCGGTTTTTAAAACTTTTACGTTTTTGTGGTTAAAGGCCAAAATGGATTTGCATCCTACTCCTGCACAATGGCATAGAAATAGGAACCCAAAAAACTCAATATTTATATTTTCTGTGAAGTAGCAAAACGACCAATTTCTATTTTTGACTGAACACAAAAAGCTCTATCTACAAAAAAAAATGAAAGATCACAATCTTCAAGGCTAGCTAATTAGAACCTTTTTGAATTTTCAAAAACTAAATAGAGCAATTTTTCTTTTCCATATTTGTAATGATTAACATTTTATGCATCTATGTGTATATGCTTTTTTTAAACGGTTTATTTTAACCGTACCTTGAGTTGGATTTGAAACATGTTTATTCTTCACATCGTTAAGTAGTGCCCAAAGTAGAAAATATTTCTAGATCCGCTCCTGCTAATATGCAAACAGAAGGAAAAATGCTTCATGACGCTAAATCAGCTGTGCTAGTATTTTAGGTTACGGTGTAAAATTATTACGTAAAGAAATTCAGAAAAGACTTCGACGTTCCTGCTTCTTTGAGCTCTTTCCCACTTATTAAATCTTACATAAAACTGTAATTGCATAGTATTGCATATGAAATAGTAAGTAAAGTAAAGTAAAGTAATTGCTTTAACGTCTTCTCCTCACAGCGAATTCTCACTGATTTCCAGGGAGGGACCTTTATACTATTACTACTCACTATAGTCGTTACTTTTTATTTGATTTTATTATTTCTGACTACTTTTTCTAGAGAAGGGAATTCTAGAAAGCCGAGAGAATGACTCCGAAAATCTGTCCTCTAGGACCTGCAACGTACATACCACCGAGCCTTGCAGGATTACCAAGCACAGGTCACCCATCCATTTCAGAATGCGCTTGGATTGTTGCTTAACCAGAAGGAGTCAACCAACTAATTAACCGCCAGACCAACATGTACTGGTTATAGGTATTGCTTAATCACGCAATTTAGTATTTTAAGAAATCACAGCCTTTAAAAACTGAACCGATTCTAGTTATCGTCAGATCCTCTACCCAGCCGGCTATGATTCAAGTCAGTTTATGTCTTATGTGCTTACTTATAGTATAGTTGCTATAGTTATATACATACAAGTCACAGGTCACAGAGCCACTTTTCGGTTACATTATATCGTCGACGAAGAGGCAAATATGATCATCTCCCTTTTGGACTAAAAGCAATTATGATCATCTCCATTCAGCACTAAAAGCAATTATGATCATCTCCCTTTTTCAAAAAATACAGCTAATCTGATATGTTAATGATTAGTTAAGGGTTTAGTAATTCAAACCCAAGTACATTAGGGGTCACCTATAAATGACGTCATCAAAACATCGTCATTTTACGTCCCTATGCCTATGATCCTCCTGTCATCAGATTACCCGTTTCGTAAATGGTTATCTTTAGCATGTAACACAATCAATATCCAAGAAGGTTGTTTGGCCATACCCATGACATCCAATGCAAATTCATTATACGTGCAGCGGGGGTGGGGGGGGAGGGGTGGTGTAGGGTACGACGTTGTCAAGTATTATTAGGATCGTGCATAAATGCTCGGACTTTTCGTTTCCCTACGAGATGATTTTGTAATAGAAGCCATAAAAGGAAGCTACAGAATCTATAACTAACACGTATACGAACCAGGCTCTAAACTTAATACATTTATCTCAGGGTCAATACCTTCTAATAAAAATTAAACTATATTAAAAATCATATTATAATCACATAATCCAATCAAATATTCTATAAACATGTTTTCTGATTTTCAATCAAAAAAAAAACAAAGAAACAAATTCTTTCTGAACTTCTTAAAGACACATCGACTTACTACAACACTAATCGAAGACATAGTGGTGTCAGTCCTTAAGAAATCCGTACAAATCTGTGTTCACCACTTGTACTCCTACACAACCAACACCTAATACAAAATTATCATGCATTATAGTACTAAATAGAAAAATAATCATTATCTACGTATTAAAAAATTTGCTACGTATACTGAGTCCTAAGGGCTACCCTCAGAGGAGGACAGTGTCAAGTTTATGCTAATAAAACTGTCTTTATATATATATAGTATACTGTGTCCTACAGGGCAAGCATAATTGCATGCCAGTGATTTATGTGTCGAATAAATTCTTTCTTCTACATAGCTGAAAAAAGACGGTAAAAAAACTATAATTATTACAAATCGTAGGTGAAATCTGCAATGTATTATTTATTCAAATTTTACTGTCAATATGTATCACTTAATACGAAACAAAATGCAATAATTAAATTAATTGCCTAATTTGTGAATCGAAATCTGTAATTGCTCAAACCTTAGAATGCTTAATTTGTTTTTGCTTCTATACAATGAGGTAATTAAACTGTTATTGTGTAAACTAAGCACCGTCCAATCTAAAGCTTCTTAAATTGTAAATCCCATAGATAAAATTACAAAATGGAACTGGTACGTAGTAGCAAAGAGTATTTAGTTACAACCTATGACGGCGTATCTGCATTCGGCGCACGTAACATTCGGCGTCTATTTTTGGCGTATCTGCGTTCGGCGCACCACTTTTTGACGCTATAGCTTCATTCGGCGTATATTTTAGAAAACCGTAACTATATGCAAAATATGTGAGAAATTAGTGCATGGTAAGGCAGAACGTTATATAAGGTAATTTTTTTAATAAGTCCGGAAAAATTAATTTTACGTGAATCAATTCAATATGAATTAAAAAATTAAAAATTGCAAAAAATGTCAAAAATAAATATTTACATGCAATTGTTGTAAAAAATTGAAAATAAAAAAGGTCAAAAGAATTAAAAGGTTACAATGATCTTCAAGAACTTCCTAAAAATTGCACTCCTGAGTTAAAATGTCGTGAAATGGAACAGTGGCGATGGTAGATTGCATAAGCATTTCCAGCTGCGTTGCTCGTATTTTTCGTGGACGCTTAGAAATGGAGGGATTGGAAATTGTAGGTTCATCAAGTTCACGAACTTGCTTTCGCGTTCTTGTTTCGGAAGCTATTAGTGGACTATGGGATAGTACAAGTAGAGTTATCTGGGAGGGCGGCGGAGGAGTAGTTATGACAGCATTCAGTGGCTCTCTTGGAGGAGTTATCTGAGTGGGCGGTGGAGAATTAGTAATGACAGCATCCGTTGTTCGTACTCGTGGCAGAGTTGGAGGTCTTGGAGTCTTGGAGTAGGGAGCAGTTTTGATTTACCTTTTTTTACTCGCAATAGAGTATGACTAATACCACGTAAATATTGGGTGTGGTTGTCATCGTCCTCTCAATTTGAAACCGCAGTGCTCAAATTTCTATCGATCCTTATGTACTTTTATTCGTTTTGCGCTAGGATTTTTTCCGGAAATCATATTCTCAATGCATCGCTCCGATTTGCTCTGTTCTGCAATAAGAGCTGCTAGAAGTCTTTTAATTGTAGGACTTAAAGCACCTACTAATTGGTTAAAGCCGTTATTTCAACCTTCGACTGTGTTATTGGATCTAGGCCTAGGCAAGTTCGACATGACACAATTATAAACAAAAGAAACTATAATCACGCTCATTACAATATTATTCTTATCATATTATTCATCATTTACTCAGCGTTGCCATTTTTAAGTCTCAAACACCTAGATTTATTTACTAGAATCTATTTACTTATCTCATTACCATTGTAGAATACAAAATTAATTTTACGCCGAATAGAGTCACTTGGATGCGCCGAACGCGGATACGCCAAAAAAAGACGCCGACTGTTACGTGCGCCGAATGCAGATACATCTTAATAGGGTGTCACCAGAGTATTTAGCTTTAAGTTCCAAGAAAGAAGTATATACCTTTATTATCAGCAGCCAACAACATGCCTAATGAATTCATAAATTGAACTATTCCCATAAAACGTAAGCTGTATTTTATTGTTTCAAACAATTTGCTAAAATGACTAGAGAGATCATCCACAAATAACGTCATTTGTAGCAATGCGTAGTGGTTAGGCAGACAATGAGAGAAGAGAGGAGAAACTGGTTCATGGGGCTCAAAAAATGTAGATTCTTCAATGAGGTCAATTGTCCACGATCCTTTACCACAAATTTCCTAAGAGACGTCGTTACTACAATCAACAATAATTTTTGACAAAAATGCAATTGTATTTCTGTAGTATGCTTTTAATTAATGATTACAGTAATTCTCGTAATTGTAGCATAACGTTAAACAACTTAAGCAGAAGCATCGTGGGTCCAAACAACAAGAACTAAGAATTAGAGCATTCTTAAGAAATGCCTAGATCATGAATCCCTTCGTTAGACCGCGAAACCAGAATTCAAATTTAAAATTGGACTTTCAGACTTTGACTTTGACCTGACTCTCAATCTTAGCCTTAAATTACAGCCGCCAGTTGTCACCGACGTCTACATCAAATACCTAAAACTTCAACCAACCTACACCTACAATATCCAATAATTGTCTCCGTCAGTGCAGTGTATTATATCTTATATAAATTGTAATTTCCAATCATAGTTAATTTGAAAGTTAATTTCTAGTAACAAATACACCTCACTCTACCATACCTACTCCATTACACGAAATCTACACTCACTTATGGGCATACTAGTGAACATGAATGATAACCCTGTAGCGTTGTAAATGTCAAACTGTGCTGTTAATTATAGTGATATTTGGAGGGCAGTAAGGGTGCCTAAAATCCCTCACCCAGTTGATGTCAGTCTGGGGTAACAAAACCGACTTATTCACTAGTGCAGCATAGTTGGACCTATGAAAAGGTTTTTTTTAAATATTTTTTTATATTAATATACACGGAATGCTTACTACTTTTTTCCTTATTAATGTTTTTTTTTTGTTCTTCCAAAACATTTGCTGTATGATTACAAATAGTTTTACTTTAAATTCAAAATTTTAGGATATCAATTACTAGTAACACAGTCCTGAATCAAATGATTCCACTCGTAAATTCTGTTATCCTCGGCGCTTGATATATGTCGCGAGGGCTTCTTCGTTTTTTTTTAAGAAAATTATGTACTGTTTTAGTTACTGTAATATGTTAAGTAGAAATTAAGCAAAATTCTCTATCTACATGTACTGTTTCCAGGATTGATTAAACATTTTTATGTGTCTCTTTTGTGTATGTACAAGTTAAATACGAAACAAAGAAATAAAAACCCCAAATAATAATAATAATAATAATAGATGTTTTAAAAAATGTATAAGTAGTTAACGTAGTACGTACATATTTTCTTTTGTTGCTAAGCCCAGTTAAATACATAGGAAAATACTATTTTGCAAAATAAAACATTGAAATTTAGAAAACTGCATTAGACAGTCTATATCACGCAGGTACAATTAGCACACAAATTTCTTGATTGTCTTATTATTAGTTTGCAATTATTTAATAACATTGATACGCCACTGTACAGGGCTTGTTTACTTTATTATTTATCTATATTGCATACTACCATGTCCATAAACTACACTTACTGATTCGCTTGTTCTGGTGTACGCTGCCACACAGTTAGGGGTACATTAGAATAAAATTAACCGTGCTCT
Organism: Dicyrtomina minuta; assembly: GCA_949802685.1. Classification (NCBI taxonomy): domain Eukaryota; kingdom Metazoa; phylum Arthropoda; class Collembola; order Symphypleona; family Dicyrtomidae; genus Dicyrtomina; species Dicyrtomina minuta. Next base: position 80,512,192 of record OX461810.1, on the reverse strand, counting down.
CGAGAATGAATCTAAACATGGTGATAACCATGACCTTATCCACACTATACATTCCTCCTATAGTCACTGAAAAGAATTTCAGTGACCTCAAATGCTTCTTTAATTCCAGAGCTTTCTTAGGCGCTCTCATTCGACAATGCCCTCTGACCTCCATTGCAACACCCGACGCTTCACCTGTCAATAACGGCCTTTGCCTTATTCCACTTCGCTTCCACTTCATCAAAAGGTCATTTGACTTTTCGTGTGGCTGACAAAGAAGTAAGAACATGACTGCTACAAAAACAGCGCAATCTGTTCCAATAATTCCCAGTCCAATGGCCATAACCCCATGAAATTTAATTGCGCCGTAAAAAGCAAAAATTGTCCAAAAAATCAGGAGTATTTTGGTTGAGGCGATTCCAATAGAATACATCTCATCTGTGTAATCAACACTCAGCTTGAGCGCCTTCCACATTTGTATCATTATCATCGGCTGCCTGAGCTGACCGCTCGTAATCCGGCTCTTGTCATCACTGGGAAATATGAAAAAAAAGCAAGATTTCGTTATTAAACTACAGTTTTCATACAATTTTTTAAATTAAATTAAAATCTTCAAATTAATTTCGTAATACCTTAGCTCGTCCAGCAAAACCAGTTGCGCAAAGATATTGGCGAACAACGGAAAAGAAAGAACGTAGATCGCAGCTAAAAAAATATATAGCTGATATGCTTGAAATGTGGATGACGCAAAAACTACGAACGCCCTTATTAATTTCCAATAAATAGTCGTGGCGGTGCCGGTAATCGTGTCCTTGTTTGTAGGTCCAACCAGGTTTAGAATCACCGACGACAGGAACTCAGGGGAGTTTGGGCGAATGATGGACATTAACACAATGGATGTCAAATTCAGGTTAAAGGCGGCATAACATAATTTTAGGAACCACTCACAAATTTTAATTAGTTTAGGTGTTCCATGGCCTCTGTCGTCGTGAGCAAATCGCCCTAAAATATACAGTATTAAACGGACAGATTACGAATCAAACAAAATAAATTCAAGAGTTTAACTGATTCTCATACGCCTTTGTAATATTTAACAATTTAATATTACTTAACTTACGTTCAAAGCTTTGAATGAATGCCCACGTATTTTGGAGGTAAGCAGGGAGCTCGTTTCTTTTCAGAATGATATTTAAATGAAGAAGCGGAAGAAGGGAATATAAAACAAGGACAAAGAACATGTAAATCTTTCCTTGCATGCCCTCAGCATTTTTGCTACTACATAAGAGAAACGTTTGACAACAACGACTCCACACAAAAAGATAGTAGACGAGTGAGATGCCCACACTTGTTTTCCAAATTAGCAGTCGGCGTTTTGAAGTTACCATTTCTGGCCTATTTGCTATTTCATTACATGTAAAGGGGTAAACTTGTGAGTACTCTCCGAATGTGAACCCCCTCTTAATCCATTTCTGAAGCGTAGGTGATAATATTTTTCCATTTTCCATTTTGTTACGTTGTAAGATTGTTTTACCTTACCCATAGCTAAAAAACATTGTTGCAAAAAACGACCAGGTTTTATTGTTTTTAGTAAATACGGTTACTATATATTAACATTAATGTGGAGTTAAAAAAGCTGATCGATCACACAAGATGCAATGAACTAGCTACGATAATAGGTTGCGGAAATCAGATTGACTTGATTTCAGCAGATTTTAATACTGAGAATGTCAATAATTTGGCTTACATGTGAATTTTCCTTGCTGGAGCACATGGATTTAAATGAATTGTATCATAACGTCTTCAGTTCTACTGTAACTAGTAACCTCTGCTAGTATACCTTAACATGGGATGTCTTAAATAGCCAAGTACATATAATTAATACGTATTGACTCAACCTGTCATGTCACTTATGACCGATCCCTAACCTGTAATAATAATCAACAGAATGCATGGTAACAGTGGTGATTTATGTCAAACTTTACCAACAAAAATCATTCTTGCTAGGTAGGTACGTCCCTCTTACCTTGTTAGGGTAGAGACACATTTTACTTCACCTACTACATAGTTTTGTCAAAATTAAATAGTGTTATGTAAAATTGTGTCATTTGTGGAATAGTTAAAATACTGACAACAGACATGAAACGAGGGTCAGAACCTGTGACCTTTGTCGACACGGATCAACATCCAAGTCTGCCTCTTCGAACCCGAAATCCCTGAGATTGAGATTTTTATTATTTTTAATTTTAATCTAATTTATTTTTAATTTGTTTATTTTTATGTTTTCTAACCTAGAATTATGTACATATTTACAAAGTGGAGCAGATGGTAGAGATGTAATTTGGGGGCGTCCACCACTCTAGTTTAAGGACTAGAGACCTGGGAAGGGTAAAGATGTATGAGCACACGAAGTACCTATGCCTACCTATGGTTATGAAGAAGTTGGAAGTCTATAGTTTACATGAGTTTCTAATTTAGGAATAATTTGCATGAATAAATTTTAAATGGATAAGTAGTTATAGTTTTAGCTTTAAGTTTTTATTTCAGCGGATCTAATTTAGAAAGTGCAGTGCATGTGCTACTTTTAGGTCGTGAAATATGTTGGAGTTGAATTTACTCTAATGAAGTGAGACTTAGTGAAGAGTACAGAGTGAATTTTAATTTTAATTTAATAGTTAGGAGACCGAATACTGATGCCCATGAGTTTCAATTGGAATAACGGCACAGAGAAGAACGCTATACTCATTCATGAAGACATTTACATGACCTAGCGTAGCAGCGGACGTGAAAGTTCATGATTCCTAACGGTCCATTGCTACCCTGAGAAGCCAAGCTTTTCCTCCCTACGTGTCTGAGAATTTTGTTAAATACTTTTATGAATATTTCATGACTGTGTTCTAATTATTATGTACATGAAAATGAAGGTAAGTTTCGAGTGGAACTACAAACCACATAAGTATGAATCGGAATATGGATGGAGCAGGATAATTCACATCTTAAGATTAAAAATATTGAATTAGACTTATTATAAGAGTATGTATGAGAATTAAATTTGGTTTTTACCTATAAATTGATTTTACACAACATCGAAGATCAGAAGGAAGGATTAAAGTTTTACGGATAAATATTTATTAAGTATTACTTTGAGAAAATAATACGGAAACGGAAAAAAAAATTGAACGGAAAATGATACTGAAAATTTAAGAAAAGTTTTTCACTGACTTAAGGTCAGGGACAAAAGCATTATTTTTACTTTAAATTATTATTTGATTTGTTTTGTTTTTCATGTTTTTGTTTTTGTCCAACACAATACAATTTATGATTTACAAATTCTAACGGATACCATGGATACGGATTACAAGCTAATGGTTTCAGATTATGAGTCGAGGTGAGTTTTAGTTAACAATGTATTATAATAATTGATTTTTAAATATAATTTATATCAACCTTAGGTCGAATTGCAATTTGGATTAATTAATACAAACTTTGAATATTGGAACGAGAAGAGTAGAGACCAAGATTATAGAAAAACTGAATTTGAATAAACTGAATAAAATAATATTTATCTTTTTATAATTTGTGGAATTTGAATACAAACACAAACTAAAGAGAATTACTTCACTACCGAAATCCCCCTGCAAAGCTATTATTAAATTGGGAGTCCTTATTCTTTTTTTTATAAAGTTCTCGAAAAGAAAATTCCAAGGACAATATAAAATATGTTGCTGCGTTGAGTAGGATCCTGTGACTAGTAGATATACTGTACGGAATCAAAAAAACTGAATTACAATAATGAAAATAATAAAAAAATAAATTGAAATGAAAATGATTTCGGAATGAAAAACTATCAAACTTTTGTACTTTACAGATATTTGGAAAAGGAAGGATTCGTGAAGCGAATCCCTCTGCTAATAATGAAACTAATTCTAGTCACGTTTGAAATTTGGAATTTGTATTATTCTACGGAGACTGGAAAATTTAGAAGTGTAGTTAAACGAAGCGAATTAGTGACTGGTGATGCTTGGTTTCTCCAGCGTGCTTCTGCCTGGCTTGGCTTGGTTCCACGAGTCCTGTTGAGACTTGTCTGTAGCATGCTTCCTGGTTCGCTTCCCATGATTCTCCACTAAAATGCCAATGCTTTAGATGTAGCTTGAGTTTTCCATTAAGTTCCACAGGTAGCTCCTAGTTGCGATGAGAAGATGCGCTGGGTTCAACGGCTTCTTATTATCTAGTCTGTTTGAGTCTTCTTCTTCGAAGTATAGATGGCTTTGGCTCTCTTTCATCCGAGAGGAGAAGTTGATGCTATTTTGAAGTGGCATTTCCATTTTCGTTTTACAATCCCCCTGCTAGGGTAGTGTCCCCACGACAGAGAGCTAAATAGAAACTAGAAAAGGAATTTTGTCCTTAGAATTTTTCGTTTCGTTAACTTTGGAAAAAGAAGAATGGAGGCTCCCAATATAATAATAGCTTTGCAAGGGGATTTTGGTAGTGAAGTAATCCTCTTTAGTTTGTGTTTGTATTCAAATTCTACAAATTATAAAAAGATAAATATTATTTCATTCAGTTTATTTAAATTCAATTTTTCTATAATATTGGTCTCTACTCTTCTCGTTCCAATATTCAAAGTTTGTATCAATTAATCCAAATTGCAATTCGACCTAAGGTTGATATAAATTATATTTAAAAATCAATTATTATAATACATTGTTAACTAAAACTCACCTCGACTCATAATCTGAAACCATTAGCTTGTAATCCGTATCCATGGTATCCGTTAGAATTTGTAAATCATAAATTGTATTGTGTTGGACAAAAACAAAAACATGAAAAACAAAACAAATCAAATAATAATTTAAAGTAAAAATAATGCTTTTGTCCCTGACCTTAAGTCAGTGAAAAACTTTTCTTAAATTTTCAGTATCATTTTCCGTTAAATTTTTTTTTTCGTTTCCGTAATATTTTCCAAAGTAATACTTAATAAATATTCATCCGTAAAACTTTAATCCTTCCTTCTGATCTTCGATGTTGTGTAAAATCAATGTTTAGGTAAAAACCAAATTTAATTCTCATACATACTCTTATAATAAGTCTAATTCAATATTTTTAATCTTAAGATGTGAATTATCTTGCTCCATCCATATTCCGATTCATACTTATGTGGTTTGTAGTTCTACTCGGAACTTATTTTCATTTTCATGTACATAATAATTAGAACACAGTCATGAAATATTCATAAAAGTATTTAACAAAATTCTCAGGCACGTAGGTAGGAAAAGCTTAGTTTCTCAGGGTAGCAATGGACCGTAAGAAATCATGAATTTTCACGTCCGCTGCTACGCTAGGTCATGTAAATGTCTTCATGAATGCGTATAGCGTTCTTCTCTGTGCCGTTATTCCAATTGAAACTCATTGGCATCAGTATTCGGTCTCCTAACTATTAAATTAAAATTAAAATTCACTCCGTACTCTTCACTAAGGCTCACTACATCAGAGTGATTTTAACTTCTTCATATTTTACAACTTAATATTAGCACTTGCACTTCACTTTCTAAATCAGATCCTCTGCAATAAACACTTAAAACTACAACTATAACTACAAATAAATTCAAATTTAACTCATGCAAATTATATAGATTAGGAACTTGTAAAATATAAACATTGCAAATTCTGAATGTCCATACATCAGTAGTTCATGTACTAATACATCCCTGCCATCCTCTATGGGAGTAGTTACCCCTAAAGTGACTTGGTGGACGCCCCCAAAATACGTCTCTACCATTTGACTCCACTTCCTAAAATGTAAATGTGTAAATATAATTAGGTTAGGAAACATAATCTTCAATAAAAATAAAATATATTTAATTCAAATAAAAATAATAAAAATCCTTATGCATCAGAATTTTAGGTGAGAAGAGTGCAAACTCGGGGGTTGATCCGTGTCGACAAAGGTCACCGGTTCTGACCCTGGTTTCAGAAGTAGGTGGGTTTCATGCCGGCTTACGGCTACCGACCTGAACATCATAAATTATCGCGAGAGCCGTTTTGGTTGGTAGCCGATTCAAAAACCGTCGGTTTTCCACTGTCGGTTATTTCAGCAGATTATTAATTTTTGCAAATAACAGCATGCTTTGAGTTTCTATATTCAAAAGATCGTCTGCGAATGACGTCAAGAAACGTTGCAAAAATTAAAAGGATCGGCTATAAATGACGTCAGGGGTTGTTCTAAAAATTGAAGGGATCGTCTATAAATGACGTCAAGTTTGTTTCAATCGTTCAAAGGGTCGTCCATAAATGACATCTGTGATAGTTCTAAACATTCAAGGGATCGTCCATAAATGACTTTTATGGTCGTTTCAAACATTTAAGGAGTTAGCTATAAATGATGTTCATGGATAAATTCTTTGATTTTTGCAACGATCCTTGGCGTTTTGTATGAATGACTCATTTACCTGTTGCAACGATCCCTACTGTAATCCATGGACGATCCTTTAAATATCCTTGAATGACATCACAGGTTGGGTCGCGCAGGTAATCCAGGTAGTGATGACATTAAATGGTGATTATAAACGTTTTTGAAATAGTAGAGCTGATGAGGGGGAAGGGGTCAAAAGGTTCCTATATGAATATGTTTTTGGACATCATGTATGGATAATCCTAACCGTACACAGGTTTGAATGCTTTATCAATAATCCTTAGCATAATAAATTAGTTGTATTTCATGAAAAACGAAATTGTCAGTTTTGCTTTAAGCTCAAAATAGAGATAGTCAGTTTTACCTTAAGTTCAAAATGAAGATATTCAGTTTTTCTTTTATTTCAAAATATAGATAGTAAGTTTTTTGTCGGTTTAAAATGGAGATAGTCAGTTTTGCTCTAAGTTCAAAATAAAGATAGTCAAGTTTGCTTTAAGTTAAAAATGGAGATGGTCAGGTTTGCTTAAGGTTCAAAATAGAGATAGTTTGCTTCAAGTTAAAAATAGGGATAGTCAGATTCGATTCTTTGGCGACAAAATTCCACTCGTGAGTGCCTAGCATTACATTATATGCAATGTGAGCCAAAATATTGCATGAATTGGATGCACGGGTTTAAGAAAACTAGTCGGTGCCTGCTGCAGTAAATCGGCTTGCCGTGGGTATCTACGGTAAACCGCGTCTACGAGAAATTTTTAATCGGCTACCTATTAGCCGTTGAACAGGTATGGTGGGTTCACAAATTTTATAAAAATTTCTGACTTTACGTGACTTTTCCCCTGCCTGATATTGTGTTTTTAGATGCTAAACTTAAGCATCTAATGAAATGGTCATGTCCGTCTGTCCGTCCGTCTGTCCGTGTGTCCGTCTGTTGGCTGTACACTACAGGTCACAGTATTAATGCGATTTTCATGAAACAAGTTTAAACCCACCCCAAATGCGAGCAGGCAGGTCTGTATTGTTTTTTAAATTTGATGTGACTAACCATTTCTTTACAATTAACAGTTAAATGGACCCATGTCAAAACACATTGCAGTGAATGGGATCAAGAACCCCTAATTTACGTGTAAGCACATGGTCAACAAACGCGAAATGTAAATAAACATACTTAATTTTTTGAGTTCTGCCGGGCAAATACAAGTATTACACAGGATCAGCATAAGTACAAATCCAAGCAATAATCTATGCTACAGTACCCACAGTGGTCTTTCGGTCTCTCACTTCAGGCACGATAGGAATATAGTTGTGGAGGCTTTGGGGTTACGCGCCAATGATGTCACGTAAATATTCCTTTTCGACACTCTCGCAAAGCTGCTATTGCATTGACAGTAGGAAAACGGGTTAGGGGTAACGCGCAAATGATGTCACGTAAATATTCCTTTTTGACACCCCCACCAAGCTGTTATCGCATTGACAATAATAAAATAGGTTAGATGTTACGCGCAAAAGATGTCACGTGAATGTTACGTGTGGCAGTTGAATTAGAAATAAAATGCTGGTGTTTTTATACTCTGAGTGTTTCGGTATTAAGTACCAATTGAGTCTTTTTAAACACTAATACACTTACTTACACCTAATAACAATTCAATTAACGTAAGATTTGTTACAGTAATACGGAGACTTTAAAATCTCTAATCTTAAGGTAATTTGCTGAAACGGAACCTTCAGAGCACAGAGCAAGAAGATGGTCCCACTAGGACAGTTGGAATCAGACTGGAGAGCGGAATCGTCCGTACTCTCAGAAATTTGGTGGTTCTCTCCGAGTGATGCCGAAAGGGACTGAAATGCTATCGTTTGTTGTTTGTTGGACTGATGACTCGACATCGGTAGCCTGCTCCTGCTCCAATATCTTAAATTTATGCAAAGCAGGGGTTTTACACATTGAAAGAGAGAGATATTTAGCACTCTGTATTAAAAGCCTGTCGACATAGTCGTTAACGCCTCTGGTTTTAAAACTCTTTGCATAAAGAGCTCAACTACTCAAATGAATTAAAAATTCCTGCCTATGCTGTACAGTCACAACTGAACAATCTGTGAAGTAGCAAAACGACCAATTTTTATTTTTGGCTGAACACAAAAAGCTCTATTTACACAAAAATAATTAACATCACAATCTTTAAGGCTAGTTAATAAACATCTTTTTGAATTTTCAAGTGCGTTTACATAAAGCAATTTTGCTTTTTTAAAATTTGAAATTATTAACATTTCACACATTTGTCTGTTTATGTTTTTCAAGTAGTTAATTTTAACGGTAGCTTAAGTTGGATTTGAAACATGTTTATTTTTCACATCGTTAAGTAGCGCCCACGCAAGAAAATATTTCTAGATCCGTTCCTGCTAATATGCAAACAGAAGGGTAAATGTTTCATCACAGCTGTGTGATTATTGTAGGTTACAGTGTAAAATTATTACGTCAAGAAAATCGGAAAAGGCTTTGTTCCTGCTTTTTTGTGCTCTTTTCCACCTTATTAAACTGAAATAAAATTTTATATAATGTTGCATATGAAAAAGGAATGAAGGATATAATTCAAGTCAGTCTATGTCGTATGTGCTTGCTTATAGTTGCTTTTGGTAGACAAGTCACAGGTCACAAAGCCACTTTTCGGTTGCATTTTTTATTAAAACGATTCAGTGTCGAAATTTATAAACGAAGTTTTCCTTTTTATAATTTCAGAAGAAAGGACCAAATCTATATGAAAATATAATACCAGTACTAAGTAAGAGTTATTAAATAAACATTACCCGGCTTTGTGGCCGAGAGGAGATTGTCTCTATCCTCGATAACTCGGCGGTTTCTTTTTGATCCGCTGAGCGAATCCTTAGCCGGGTGCATATTTGCGTCTCGTTGCACACAAGTTAGTGTAGTGGAAATGCTTGGTGAGAGGAGGTGTGTGCAAACTGTTTGTGCGCAACTAAGTGGAAGTAGTGTACGTTTCCGTTTATATGTGTGTAGAGACGAAGACGGCGTGCTAATTGTGCCTCGCAGGCTAACAGCTATTTCTTTGTGCAGTAGCATAGTTGCAATACCATTCAGCAGACCATACATTGCGCCCTGCATTCCATAGCATCTGCTATTACTTTCACGCTGCGTCCATATACTTGATGTAAGGTCGTGGGGCATCCAGCGTTGGGTGTACTCGTTTGTACTTTGACTGATCCTTAAAGTACACCCAGGTGCAAATACCTTTCGCCCTAGTCCTCCGCAAGGGAAGAAATAAAATAGCTCTTGAAGAGGGTAATCTACGTGGACTGCAATAGAGGTTAGCTGTAACATAAGCTACTATCTTTAATATACATATTTAGTTCGTAAGACACAAGTCGTTTAGTGTAGCTAATTTTTGTTGGAGAACGCTCCATTGGTAGTGTTCAGACTTCGTGTCATCCTACGAATGGGAAATATTAGTCTTTACTCACATGCTTGTACAGCAAATCGGTGCCTATATCTTAACATATGAAAAGGCTGATACCGTACATGAATTGAATTGAATTGAAGTTATTAAATAAAGATTACAGGACAATAGTTAACTTTGTGGGTGAAAGCTCGCATTTTCCATAGTTCACTTTTTAACAAAAAACCTAAGCGCAAGCCAGCCCTTGTGGAGCGCTTCTTAGAGCTTTGCTTGAGGAAAGCTGAACTGTTCTTTCTAATGCGGAGCTGGGCCTTTGAGGCCATGAGTGAGCTTCCAGTAGGTAGTGAAGTTGTTTGGCCAAGTTAACTCCAGAATGTCTGACAGTGTAAATAAAGCGGTATCGTAAACAAGTTACGTGCACGATTGATTTTTAGTGACCTTTATTTGTATTTTGTGGGTACCTAAACCGTGCCTTCTGGGTGCCCTGTATTTCTCAAGCGTAAATCTTGCCTACTACAAAATAGAATGGAAATAATAAACATAGGTTCCGTGATACTAGACATAACTATATTATTTTGATTAATATTTTATATTTGTGTATTAAAACTCGGTCGAGTTTAAATAAACTTTGACTCCCTACATAAAAAAGGATTTTTTATTTTTCATCAGAATTATTTTCTGTAAAATGTTTAGAAATGTTCTAAAGGTTCTTTTACTTTGCTTTTGGGAAATATATTGATTAAAAAAAGAAATTTAGGTTTATGTTAGATAAAAAAATACTAAATTATTCAGATTCATTCGTTAAAAGCGTTTGCATCAGAGTTTGTTTTTTAGAAATGAGTGTGTAGTGATGGTAAATAGCTAAAATTTAAGGACATATTTCGCACCAAAAACCGTCTACAAATGGCGTCATCGGTACCCTCAATGTGTCGCATTTGCCATTAAAGGTATTTCATGCTGGAAACAGTCATTTGGCCATTGAATTAACTGCTGACAGGATGATAATAATAGAATCCTAAAAATATTAAATTTTTCAAGACGTCGCTTATGCACAGTTACTTACATTATATTATGTACATATATCTTAAAATCAAAATCGATTTGACTCGTGCCTTTTCGTGGTCAAATGTTGTATGTCTAAACCTTAACACTTCCATTCATACCGTTTTGATATTTTAAAAGAAACTTTATCGGTATCCGAGCACTAAGCCAGCTCAACGGCTTTTATAAGGTGGTCAAAACATACAATTTTACTAGAACTATTAACTATAAGTAACATTTAAAAGTCCTTATCAATTAAAAAGTCCTCGCCATTTACAAAACAGTATTATAATTATAATTTTCTAACCTTTTTATTGCAATTCTGTTTTGTAAAGAAAAAAAACAAGTGTAAAGTTTTAAAATGGAGACATGGCAAATTTTTACGCCGACTCTTTACAAGTGGATAGTGAAGGGGTACACTTTTGGAGAAGTTCTACAAGTTCACCCCTTTACGTGGAACCACTCCAAAAACCGACCGGAAGTGGTTACTTCCAAAAGGCAACTACAATTTTGGAAAGCGTCTGTGGTGTGTTTGATGGCCTACTATGCTTTCTTGTCCTGTCGATTTTTGCAAACAACTTTGTACAAAGATGATGATGAGAGTAATCAGAATCAGATTTACATGTTTTTAGTTCAGATTTTCTACTCGGCGGTCCCACTGCCGCATTTAAATGTAATTCTAAAAAGACACGAGTTCACAGTCTTGCTTATCAATTCTTCGACGTTCGTCAAACGCTGCGAAGGTACGTACTGCCCTCCACTTGTCTAACCATGTGACAATAAAATTAGCGTAATCATAGTAAATTGATTTACGTTAGAATATCCCTAATTGGAGTTATACAAGGATTTCAAAAATATGTCAAACACCTACGCTATCGAACGTGTTGTACTCCCTGCTTTTGGGCAACATTTATAATTCATTCCCAGACAGTCAGCTATACGGGAATTAAAAATTACTTACGCATGTTTCAGGGCTCTTCATTCAAAATGACAGGAGAACATTAAGAATGACTAAAGTTTGTGAGTGGTTCCTCAAACTCACATACATCGCCTTCAACTTGAACATTCTAATTGTTATGGCAGTTGCCCTTATTCGTCCAAATTCCCCCGAGTTGCTGTCTTCAGTCATTTTAAAGTTCATGCAACCAACCAACTGGGAAAGTTGGACAGACGCGGCAGGTGGCATATTGATGAAGACACCCGTCGTAATCGCATCGTCAGCATTTCAAGGCTAACAACAAAGTTGGCAATTTGGAAGGGACTCCAAATGATTGTTTATACGACCTATGAATCACTTGCGATTACAATCGCCACAACAAAAGTAGTCCTAATTTTTCTTGCAATTTTTTGTGCTTATGGTGCAATAAAATTTCAAGGAATCCTCGCCATTGGACTGGGCATTATCGGAACAAATGGCACCTTGTTCCTCGTCTTCGGGTTCTCAATCCTCTGTCAGGTGTACGAGAAGTCAAGTGGACTTTTGACGGAGTGGAGGCGACATGGATTGAGGTCAAGGACCAGCAGGTCTGAGACAGGTCAAGTGATGCAGGTCAGGGGTCATGATGCCCAGGCAGCTGCTAAAAAAGCACTGTACCTCAAGATGCAATTAAGGTCCCTGAGATGTTTTTCAGTGAACATTGGGAGAATGTATCACGTGGACAAGGAGATAGTTCTCACAATGTGCAGGTTCATATTTGAGTCCGTCGTCGACATCGTACTTATGTATCCTTAACGGGAAATAAATACATATACTAGTAGTACGGCCCGTCCTGCGGACGGAATTTATCAGGGTTAAGAAATGCACGTGTAAAGCATTCGCACAGGCACTTTTTTTCCAAGCACATGGTTTCGAAGCATAATTGTACCCTCGCTAGTCAAACCCAGACCACTCGTACCGACAAACCTCCTACCACCTGCCATATTTGAATTTTATTATTATGTAGATAGACATGATTAATTCATTAATTTATTAAAATAAATTATTTATTTTGTTTTGTTTCTTCAAAAATACAGTCAATATTAAACACCAATGGCACAAAGTTTAAATGCACCTTATGCAGAATTCAATTTGCTATCGAACGGTTTATTGCAAGTCTGTGTAGCTATAATATTTTGCAAGGGAATGACAATTACATCGGGCAAGGTATTCAAATTGCTATTAGCTGGTTTAAAGTTATTTTCTTGTTTAGAATTCCATCACCTAGCTAATTTAAAGTTATTTAGCGGTGCTAGGACGATATTGTGTGCCTGGACAATAGTAGGAGACAGCGGACAGAAAAGCCGGACAGAAAGGGCGGACATAAACGGACAGAAACGGACAGCGTTATTTGAACTTTATTATTATGTAGATCCAGATTGTATGTAAACTATTAGCGGGATTTTGTAAGAGTTTTCATACAGAGCGTCCAAAATAACTTTAAATTGTTTTACAGCATGGTGCGCGTGATAAATTTTGTTCAATGACAACAAAAATTGAGAAATCAAAAAAGTACTCAAAATGGTATTGTATAAAAAAAATAATAATAAATTTGAGGTTGCCCCGATTTAACCGCAGTTCTTACAGGGTGCCCGACCTCGAATTCACTTCTTGCACTGTGCCATCACACAGGTGTTGTCTTTCCAACATTAGTCGGGCCTACTTCTATGGCGAACTTCATTTTACATTGACGTTCAGAGCCGCCGAGCCCTTCACTGCCTTGTGGACAAGGAAAACCCAGTGGGAAAACTTGCCACCGCCGCTGGTCTCGATCACCAAGACCTGAAGCGAGCATTTGCTTGAACAGCAGATTCATAGACACCAGTGCAGTAAGCACTGAGCTACGCGGGCTCGCTTGTATTGTATAGTTATTTTAATTTTCAAAATTTGTAAGCAAATGTTGTCAAAAATATGCAAGCAAAAACATTCAAGTATCAAGAAACAATACCAATTGTAAATAATATATTTTATATTATGTAATCAGGGCAAATCATTATTTTGGTTTGAATTGGATGACTTTTAAATTAGGATTTTCATGTAATGATGACTGCGCACATAATTTTATTTTTAAAATTTGGAGTGAACCATATTATAGTAAGTTTAAAATTTTGAGATGAATAAAATCATGTAAAATATAAAACTCTATATGTCTAAAAATTCCAAATATTTTTAAATAGTTTTTAAGCACATTTTTAAAAACACATTAAAAGCAGAAATTAGAATTAAAAATCATTTGTAGTTTTTTTTTCGTTTTTCTGAAGAAATGTTTTATCCACCGAAACTCGTCACGCTCACAATGTTATGATTAGCAATTCTTTTTTACTTTCGACGCTCTTTAAAGAAATTTTAATTCATGAAAAATTCATTTTCCATTTGAGAAAAATCTTAATGAGTTTAAAATTGTAACGTAATTTAATTTTTAAAGCGTTTTCTAATATAGATCAAGCGTTAGAATCACTGTCGAATTTGGTTAATTTCAGCTGAAACCCACTGTTTGAAGATGAGCCTTATTTCTGCACTTGTAGTAATTATAGAAATCAGGTATATTCAAATAAAATTTTAAAAAAAGAAATTACAAATTTAATATTTCAAAATTACTTAGGTGCATTTTTTGAGAGAAAATAATAGGCTGAAAATATTGGTGAAATAAAAAACGTAATTTTTTTAAATATTAAAGCAGTCCTTTCATATGCTTATGTTTTGCAAGCTCAAGCACTTTCACATTTTCTTTAAATATGCAAACATCAGCAAACGATGCAGAGTTGTTTTAGCTATAATTTCACGCTCAACGTAGTTATATGATCTTTTTTAATAAGTACAACTCCTTCTTCTCAAACATTAATCACCTTCGTCACAGTCACAGCCATACATATTTTCATTCCTAATATTAATTAATTTATTTTTTCGGTTTGGTCCCAACCCATACAACATAGTTCAGTCAACTACATATTTTTTTGTACAATAACAGCCATACATATTGTTAATTTTCTGAAAATCCTTCTTGCTAGGGTAGTCTCGTTGACCAATCACAGCATCCACCTGTTTAGGAGTAATAGTTTCAGCCCCACTACCTATTAGGTCTGTCCTCAAAAATGTATATCGGCTGTAGTGCATAATGCTCCCATAATCATACGAAACCCCCCATGGACTCACGGAATCATTGTGTTCCTTCACAAAGTTGCCCGCTTTACCTAAAATGTGTTGCAAATAATTAAATTCAGCATTAAAAATGACGCATAAAAACCTTGATTACTGAATTAGTAATTAAAATTAACTATAACCTCGTCGAATGTTCGTAAAATTTATTGTAATGTAATCGTCTCGATCTGTCCGACTGTGTTCATGATAAAATCCTAAAGCGTGTATGAATTCATGTGCTGGAACCATTTTTTTAAGACAAGTTTTGCCCAAAGTTAAGTTTTGCACTCCCCATTGAAATCCAACCTCAGAGGAACATCCAGTTGGTGCAGTGATGACAGAAACATACTGGTGCTCGGTCGTCCTCAGCTTAAACTTGATGCAAGTATTATCCGCAATAGCTTTTATACTTGCCTTGATAAGATCTATTTCGTCTTTAGCTATGAAAACAAAATATTTAAAACTGTGTGAAAATATTTAAATAGAACAATTTGCACTTATTAAACAAATTTAAATAAAAGAACGCTTTACAAATCATTCGCACAACTAAACTTACTAAAACCATCCAGGATCTCGTAAACCACTGTATGGTTCTTCCAGCGATCTTGCTCGTCTATCATGCCTGACCTTGATTTCGACATTTCTTTCTCGGACATAACTATATCCCCTTCAAAATATTCTCCATTTTCATCAGGGTTCCCTTCATACTCTCCGTTCCAGGTTTCACTACTTTTCATAGTATTTACTTTAAAATACAGAATTCAATTTAATGCGTGTACAAACTGTTAACTTTTAGTGAATTTTGAGTAGCTTACAATTCAACTGAAAACCACAAGGACATAATTAATTAATTAAGCTTACAAGACTTACTTTTGGTTTCAGCTGATTCGGTTTTAGATGGCGTTGTTGACGATATACACTCAAATTGCGAACATTGTTTCATTTTACCTGCTACGGGTTCAGTTTCAAAGTGATATAACTACGTTTTAGGCATGAATTTAAAAAAAAGAAAATAATTTGTAATATGTTCTACAGATAAAAGAATTGTATTTAAAGTTACCGCATTTTTTCCACAGCAAAAAAGAACCACATTTATCTTGCTGATTTTTACTGCTGAAAAATGAAGCGGGATCATTTAAAGGAGGCTGAAGCTGTGCTAATGAAGCGTAATTTCGTGTGTAGGTACATATTCCATTTGCAATCTCATAGCGCAATGTTATTTTCCTTTGGGTTGTTGTTGACGATTCTGGAAGTTTTGCTGTTGACAGATTTAATGTTAATCCGCACTATATTTTGCGCCGTTGTTTACATATTTTTTACAACGCTTTTATTATTACAGTGTGCTAAAGTGTGATCAAAGTTTTAAAATGAATTACCAGCAGGATAACATGACAATCCTATTGCGCTAACTATAATCAAAACTAAGCAACCTTCTAAATATACTCTCATAGCATAATTATTATTTTTTCACAAAATATTGAATATAAAGTTCGATTACGTGCGTTAACGTTTTACTATAATTATGATTATTAGATTTAAAAAATTTAAACACATGCAGAAAATATTTTGACAAGCAGAGTGAAAAGCGCAAATATTGCAATTTGCAATAACACTAGAATAAAAGCGCTTAATAATTTAACGTTAAGCCTAAAATACATATTGCAGAACAATATGACAATACCATAAAAACTATACGACAATTAGGTACTTATTATGGCAATTTTATTGCTACAAACAACAAAACAATATATTATACTCACTTTATAAATATCTAAATTACGTTTGTTTATAGTTTGCATCGGCAAACAATACAATAGACTAATTATAAATTAGTATTAAAATGTATAAATTAGAAGCAGCCTGATATTTTGAAATGGGTCTCTTTCAAATCTGGGTGTATCATGTCGCGTCATTGCCGTCATTTTCTTGTAAGTGTTAAACAAACTGACACATTTAAAAATCCGGCGCTTCGCGCCGGATTTGTCGACCGTGGGCTGGCCCGAAGTAGATGCTGAGCTTCAACAAAAGCGTAAGACAATTTATGTTACGCTAAAAGATGATATAGGATTTATGGATGCTCTCCTACAATCAATAAGGCATATACTAATGTGCGTAGCATCTAGTTTAATACAGCTGAAAATTTTTTATAAATTGCACCATTCACAAATGACGTCATTATACACAATCTCTAAATATCTATAACGCATATAAGTAAACACGTGACATGTGGTTAAAATAGGATGTAAACAAAATTAAAGTTGGGACTGGGGATGCTAGAAACTATGGTATTTAAAGGACGTGATAAAGGACGATCCCTGAATACCTATAACACATATCGGCAAGTCCGTGACATGTAGAAGAACCTTTTACGTGATATCATTTGCGCGTCACCCTTAACCTGCTTACCTAATAAGAATGCGATTACATCTCAGTTGGGTGTTAGTGTCTAAAAAAATTTTTCACGTCACGTCATTTCTGTGTCACACCTAACCTGCTTACTTAATGTGAATGCGATATTATATAGGTGGCGGTGTCTAAAAGAAATTTTCGCCTGACGTCATTTGCGCGTCCCCTCTAACCTGCTCACCTAATGTAAATGCGATAGCAGCTGGATAGGGGTGTCTAAACGAAATTTTTGCCTGACGGAATTTGTGCGTCACCCCTAACCTGCTTACTTAATGTGAATGCGTTAGCAGCTGGATGGGGGTGTCTAAACGAAATTTTTGCCTGACGTAATTTGCGCGTCACCCCTAACCTGCTTACTTAATGTGAATGCGATCGCAGCTGGGTGGGGGTGTCTCAAAGAAATTTTCGCCTGACGTCATTTGCGCGTCACCCTCAACCTGCTAACTGAATGTGAATGCGATAGCAGCTGGGTAGGGGTGTCTCAAAAAAATTTTCGCCTGACGTCATTTGCGCGTTACCCTCAACCTGCTTACCTAATAAGAATGCGATTACATCTCAGTTGGGTGTTAGTGTCTAAAAAAATTTTTCACGTCACGTCATTTCTGTGTCACACCTAACCTGCTTACTTAATGTGAATGCGATATTATATAGGTGGCGGTGTCTAAAAGAAATTTTCGCCTGACGTCATTTGCGCGTCCCCTCTAACCTGCTCACCTAATGTAAATGCGATAGCAGCTGGATAGGGGTGTCTAAACGAAATTTTTGCCTGACGGAATTTGTGCGTCACCCCTAACCTGCTTACTTAATGTGAATGCGTTAGCAGCTGGATGGGGGTGTCTAAACGAAATTTTTGCCTGACGTAATTTGCGCGTCACCCCTAACCTGCTTACTTAATGTGAATGCGATCGCAGCTGGGTGGGGGTGTCTTAAAGAAATTTTCGCCTGACGTCATTTGCGCGTCACCCTCAACCTGCTAACTGAATGTGAATGCGATAGCAGCTGGGTAGGGGTGTCTCAAAGAAATTTTCGCCTGACGTCATTTGCGCGTCACCCTCAACCTGCTTACTTAATCTGAATGCGATAGCAGCTAGGTGGGGGTTTCCAAAAGAAATTTTCGCCTGACGTCATTTGCGCGTCACCCCTAACCTGCCTATTTAATGTGAATTCGATAGCAGCTGAGTGGGGGTTTCTCAAATAAATTTTCGCCTGACGTCATTTGCGCGTCACCCTCAACCTGCTTACTGAATGTGAATGCGATAGCAGCTGGGTGGGGGTGTCTCAAAGAAATTTTTGCCTGACGTTATTTGCGCGTCACGTTTAACCTGCGTGACTAATGTGAATGCGATAGCAGCTGGGTGGGGGTGTCTAAAAGAAATTTTTACGTGACGTCATTTGCGCGTCACCCCTAACCTGCTTACCTAATGTGAATGCGATAGCGGCTTGGTGGGGGTTTCTTGAAAAAAAATTCATATGACGTCATTTGGGCGTCACTTCTAACCTGCTTGCGTATTGTAAATGCGATAGCAGCTGGGTGGGAGTGTCTAAAAGAAATTTTTACCATTTGGCTGGTGCATTTGTCTAGTGTAGTTGGTTGTACAAATGGCTGGTGCATTTGCCTAATGCATTGGCTGCTGCGTGTAACTGGTACTGTTGACTGGTGTGTTTGCCTGGTGCAACTTTATCTAAGTTGTACGCATTGGGGTCGTACAAAAAAGGCGCCTTTTACGTTCAGGGTGGGTCACTTGGAAAAAAATGACACACCGTATTAAAGATATAGCCATTTAAGCAGGGCTTACGAGATTAACAAGGTAGGTGGGTGGGTCAAAAATTTGAGTAAAGTGTGGCGTCATTTATGCCCCTTTATCCGTTTTTGCATGATTTTACTTCAAAAATTTGTGATCTTGGTCCAGTTAACTGTTAATTGCGAAGAAATGGTCAGTCCGAGTAAAACTAAAAAACAATACAGACCTGCTTAGTCGCAGGTGTGATCCATTAAAACAATTTTAAAGCAAATCCTTTAAATACTGTGACCTGTAGTGTACGGCCAACAGACGGACAGACAGACAGACAGACGGACATGACCATTTCAATAGATGCTTTATGAGCTAAAGCTCAGCATCTAAAAACAGTTTATTTCACTTCCACCTTTAGCACAGGCTAAGAGAAGTGGCTATCGATATTTTAATCGTCAGCATAAACAAGGAAATTAAAGAATCTTTATTTTTAAATTCCCCATTTCCTATATTATACATATTAGTATAATAGTATTTAATGTTAACTTCTTTAACCACAAATTTACTCTTTGATTCATACTACGAAATAAGCTTCAACAAAAAATTAACATATTATGTACATACCCAAGAAAACTTTTACATTCGTAATTTAGAGTTGATGGAATCAGCTAAATTGAAATTAACAGGCGATTCCAGGAAGTGCTCGGACAGCGATGTAATCATTCATGATACTTTAAATTTCGATTCATATTTTTAGTGAGCTGAAGCAACTTAACCCAATGACTACACGATAATATATTCAGTGTAATTCAGTATGCATTCAAACGTTTATGATTAAGCATAATTATATTTAAATGTGTAGTTAACGTAGTACCTACATACATATTTTCTATGTATTGTTGCTAAGCCCAATTTAGTACGTCAGAAAATACTATTTTGCTAAATAAAACATTAAAATTAAGAGTACTGCATTAGACAATCTATATCACGCAGGTACAATTAGCACACACATTTCTTGATTGTTTTATTATTAGTTTGCATTTCATTGATTACATTGATACGCCACTGTCCAGGGGTTGTTAACTATATTATATATCTATATTGCATACTAACATATTCATAAACCACGCTTACTAATTTGCATGTTCTCGTGTACGTTGCCACACTTTTCCAATTAGGGGTACATTAGAATAAAATCAACCGTGGTCTCGAGAATAAATCTTAACATGGTGATAACCATGTCCTTATCCACATTATACATTCCTCTTATAGTCACTGAAAAGAATTTGAGTGACCTCAAATGCTTCTTTAATTCCAGTGCTTTCTTAGCCGCTCTCATTCGACAATGACCTCTGACCTCCATTGGAACATCCGAACCTTCACCTGTCAATAACGGTGTTTGCCCCAATCCACTTCGCCTCCACTTTATCAAAAGGTCATTTGACTTTTCGTGTGCTTGACAAAGTAGTGAAAACATGACTACTAAAAAAACAGTGCAATCCGTTTCAATAATTCCCAATCCAATGGCCTTAACTCCATGAAATTTAATTGCATTGTACGCACAAAAAATTGCCCAAAAAATCATGAGTATTTTTGTTGAGGCGATTCCAATAGAATACATTTCATCTGTGCTATTAACACTCAGCTGGAGTGCCTTCCACATTTGTATCTTTATCATCGGCTGCCTAAGCTGACCGCTCGTAATCCGGCTCTTGTCATCACTAGGAAGTTAAAAAAAAGAATCAAGATTTCGTTATCTGACTAAAGTTTACATACAATTTTTTAAAATTAAATTAAATTCTTCAAATCAATTTCCCATTACCTCAGCTCGTCCAGCAAAACCAGTTGTGCAAAGATATTGACGAACAACAGGAAAGAAAGAACGTAGATTGCAGGTAAAAAAATGTATAGCTGATATGCTTGAAATGTGGCTGACGCAAAAACTACGGAAGCCCATATTAATTTCCAATAAATGGTCGTGGCGGTCCAGGTATCCGTTTCCCCATTTGCTGGTCCCACCAAGTTTAATATCACTGACGACAAGAGCTCAGGGGAGTTCGGGCGAATGATGGACATTAACACAATACATGTGACATTCGGGTTAAAGGCGGCATAAGTTGATTTAAGGAACCACTCACAAATTTTAATTAGTTTAGGTGTTCCATGGCCTCGGTCGTGGTGAGCAAATCGCCCTGAAATAAAAGGTATTAAACAGACAGATTACGATTTAAACAAATTAAATTCAACAGTTTAATTGATTCTCATGTGCCCTTGTATAACTTAACAATTTAATAAGACCCAACTTACGTTCACACGACTGGATATTTGTAGTTTTATAAGTCGCACACTTAGAGAATTTTTCCCTTTTTCTTTCTTACACAATTCAAGCGTTGTGTGTGAGATTTCAATGGTGTGTTGGGGTGACTACTACTACCATGTCTGAGCTCCAAATCACCCACCTGCCCACTTGAGCGCATGCCATTTAGATTGTTTACATTCTGATATTCTTTCAAATAAATTTCCGTCATCAATATTATTAATCCCCAAATCTCATCTTTCACAACACATCTTCATTAATTAACACACCTTCATCTATCTAATCATCTTTAAGTTTCACATACAAATAATAAATAAAACATTACCGCATTATTTACCAGTTAGTTACTTCTGGCACTCTAAAACTTTTCAGGTGTATACCTATTTACCCAGTGCATTTCAATACATTTAATTATTCTAAATTATGTTAGTTAATCAAAAGTGCCCAAGTAAATTAAGACAAGATCACTTAAACATCAAAAAATCAGTACTTCAATTTCATTCTTGTATTTAAGTAACTAAACGTAGGTACTTAAGGTAGTAAGTAGATTTTTGAATAATTTTAGAATGATTGAAATCACCCAGAGCTTCTTTTAGACTTTCTTTTCAAGTAAAACACTGTTTTTGTGCAATTCTTGAAATACGACGATCATTCTCCAACTTCTTTAGATTTTAGGTATTTTGAAAGGTGATTAACTGCCATAGCTGGACAAAACAGAAGTGACCGGGCCATTTTCGTTCACGACCGGCCTTTTGGTCGCCAAAATCAAAAAATTTTGGGCTCTACCCTGACTCATTCATTTTTCCTCTCGCCTCGATTGGCCACAAGCCATGAGCCCTCAAAATGGGCTCATGAGTTTTTCGTTTCCGAGTTTGCGTTTGAGTTTGAGTTTGAGTTTAGCTTTATTAAAGAGTCAAGCACTTCAACATACAGCTGTTTTTCAAGAACGGACTCACAAAGATAAATCTACTTAAGTAAAATGTAAATACTATAAATAATACAGAAATGACAATTAACCAAAATTCAATCCATTTGCACACCATTAGAATACATCCAAAACAAGTAATTTTCATGGGGGTGATACATGTTATGCATATGCTCTTTCCTTGTTTTTAAATAGTGCTCAAACAAATTAAGCTTAAAAATTCCAGCATGATTGACCTCATTTTCATCATCACATTTAACATCAAGAGGTAAATTATTCCATAAATCAATACATCTGTATACAGGTGATTTTCCAGCACATTGTGTTCTAAATTTAACATAATCAAGTAGTTTATCATTACTAGACTTCGTAATTCTAGTAAATTCCTTAAATTTAAAAATCCCAACTAGACTATGAATGTCAGACCCATACTTCATTAACTTACATAAGAATATTAGACTAAAATAGTTAATACGCTCAATGACCGATAATGAGTTTGTAAGCTGAAATAATATTGACTCATCAATGCCTTTCTTCTTAATACACACAATGGGAGAATCACTAAAGAAAAAAATCATACGATTAATTTTATTTTGAATAATTTGTTAGTTTGAGGTCGACTGAGCACCCCAGACAATAGAACAATAATCCACAATCGATAAACCAAACGCATTCAACATCACGACAGAAGTTTTAAAATCGCTTAACGCTTGTTATTGCCCCTATAGCTCCACACACTCTGTTTTTTACATAAATATAATGTTCGTTAAAGGTAAGGGTATCATCTATTATTACACTAAGATAGCGAAACGAATACACTCTTTTAATTTCAAAATTATCACACTTCAAACAAATATTACTTATATCTGATAATTTAGTATCATAAGGCTTATGAAATACCATATAATTAGTCTTATTTACATTAATACTAAGATTATTTTGGTTAAACCAAAAACATAGGCTATTCAAACAAGTTTGCATTGTGCTAACCATTACATTCCAGTTATTATCATGGAAATACAAAACTATATAATCAGCATACAAGATATATCGTACACCTTCTGATATGGCCTCAAATAATTTATCAATGTAGATTAGGAATAGCAATGGAGCTAGTACCGATCCCTGTGGAACACCAGATTGTAGATCATAGGCATCAGATAGATAATCTCCCACCTTAATTTTAAAGCTCCTATACCGCAGCATATCAGCTAGTAGTTTTAGAAGGTACGGATCTATTTTGTAGATATCTCTTAGTTTGATAAATAACTTAAGGTGATTGACTGTGTCAAATGCTTTGGTGAGATTAATGAAGACAGCCACAACTCTCCTGCTTACTTCATCAATAGCATTATATATGTCTTCCGTGAACGTAAAAGTAGCTGACTGACACGACCTACTCTTTCTAAAGCCATGTTGCTGATCACACAGTTGAACAGATCTTAGTAGGCGTGTAAACAGCAATTGCTCAAATAGCTTATCTAATAAGGGCAAGTTTGAGATTGGCCTGTGCGAAAGTGCGTTCTTGTTTGATCCCTTCCCTTTATAAAGTGGCGTGACCACTGCACATTCAGATTTGGACGGATACAAGCACATATACAACATATTGGTGAACATATTAGCAATAGGTGAAGCTAGAACGTCAATACAAGCACTTAACACAAAATATGATAATTCCTCTGGGTTGGAATTTTTCCTTTTGACCTTTTTAAATGCAATCTGCACATTATCAGCCGTAAAAGGCGGAGGTCTCTTACCTAAAACTATACTATCATAAAACTCATCCTAATCATCACCACAGATTGAGGACACTACAAATGCCCCAGCCAATTCATTAGCAATGCTATGTGGAGTCTTTAAAGTTTGGGTGTTTGCTGCTAACTCAGAAATAGCATCTATGTTCTTACATTTACCCGTTAATTTATTGTTGACCTCTAAAACATTCGCAGAAGTTAGAAACTCTAAAAACTTTAAATTATAGTAATCTGATTTTGCACGACGAATTTCTATGTTAATTTCATTGCGCAGGCTAGTATATTGTTTCCATAGGAAGTTGTCCTTCAGTAAAAGACTTTTTGCTTTTAGACAATCACGCATGTGCATTTTACGCTTTAAATTGCCCGACAACCATGGTAAAGGTTCACCACTAATACGCTTGGAAACAATAGACGAGTGAGAATTAACTACCTGCATAACTGACAACTCAAAGTAGTTAAGCATATCATCCGCGTTATCAAATATATCCATAGCTGACCATAGTATATTACTCATGTCTTTTCGTACTGAATCCCAATCGATATCTCTATAACTACGCGTTACAAAAACCTTGGGTTTAAATTTGGGTTTACATTGCTTACGAATTACAAACACACCATAATGGTCATTTATGGCTGTTTTTATAATTCCGCTGGAAATGTGGTTATCAGGTTAAGCTACATAAATATGATCCAATAAAGAACTCGTGTCTAAAGTTACTCTAGTCGGCTTACATATAAGTTGAGACACGCCGTGACTACTAGCAACATTTAAAAGGCTTCTGGTACTAGCGTCTTTTTCCAACAAATCTATATTTAAATCGCCTGTAAGAACAAAGTCATGCCGTTGTTTATGCAAACTACTCATAATTGAGTCAAAGAATTTTATAAAAGCTACTTTATTTGTACTTGGTGGACGATAAACAATAGTAACAATAAATGGCTTTATCGATTCCCTAGAAATTTTGACATGAACTAGCTCAATGCCCAAGAACGAACCTGGACTGATAATCTCTATATCAATAGCTTCTAAGATTAAGTGGTCTCTTACATACATAGCTATACCACCGCCATTCCCACCTTGCCTATCTAACCTATGCATAGAATACCCATTTATACTTATAAGACCATAAGCAATGTACTTATTGAGTTTAGTTTCAGTTAAACACATTACATAAGTTTATATTTTTCAATGATATTGCTAAGGCTCTCTAGCTTGGCTGTATTTAAAGTATTGATATTTAAATGAAAGATGCTTATACCATTTGACACAAACGCAGAAGAACATCCGTCGATAAGCTGAAAATCGTAACAAGGAAAATGGTAGCTGTTCAAAGCATTATCGGCCAGGCCAGAATTACTACTAGGCAGAATACAATTAAAGCAATGGAACGAACCAATACAGTCTGTCCTTACTATATTTTGTTGCCCACACAACTGGCACGTATGTACATTAACTATAGTTTTAAGAGTGCACGCTTTACATCTCCATTGAATCTCAGTGCTTGCGCTAACTACTGGGTTAGAATGAACGCATATATAATGATAAGTCTTGTGACATTCGATACATTTTATATAAAGCTGCTTATTTTTTACTTTAAGCTTACATTTGCCACAAAGCACAATGTTTAAATTAAGCATATATATAAGCATACAAATAATTAAATTAAAGCTAGATTAATAGTTATTATTAATAATTATTGGCGCACTATATTGACGTACATTATAACACTAGTTCTACTAACTATACTGCTGAACTAATGATATAGTGCTTCTCAGTAAAATCTATGAAAATTATCACGTGACTAATATTATTGTACTTCTCCCGCCAATAATCATTTAAAACGAAAGACCGAAAAAAATTAAAGCAAAATGGGGTGGTCGAAAAGCAAGCACTACAAGTAAGTTTTAGGCTAAATTTATAGTTCAAATTATTAAAATTGGTGACTACTTTGTCACAGTACATGAGTACATACTAAATAAACAAATTTGAGCAAAATAACTCAGCAATATGTCAGACTTTGCCGAAAGATGGGAAATAAAATCTTAAAATATGTAACCCTGAAGGACAGTACGGGATATTTGAACCCAGGGTGGATCTTAGGTCCATCTGACATATTGCACTGAGCGGGATTTTAACCTGCATCATGCCGCTAAGAAACGGCGGTTCTCATCCCTTAGCCAGAGGGTTTTAGTTATAAATGTTAATTTCCTTCCCTGATACGTACTTTGCCTATCTGATTTGAATTGCTAATATGCGAGAATATTTTAAAAGTGAGTAAGTAAAAGATAGAAACTCAAGACATACCAGATACACAACTGCAGGTCACTTATAAAATAAAATAAATAATTATTTACACGCACTAGAACTACTACAGAAATTATAAAAACACAACACTAAAATCAAAAGCAGAAGTATCCCAATCACATCCAAGAATGTTCTCGCTGATTAAAAGATTCCGTTAAAAAAATCTCCTACTGAATTATCCAATGTGTTGCGATGTTAATCGAATCCCAGCCAGTAATTTCCGGTTTATTTACTCTCATTAAACTCCCACGTTGTAACAGATGGGCTGACTCCAGCCGTGGCTCTCAAGTGGTTATGAACCTAGCTGCAATACAGATGGGTGCAACACCAGTTGCACCGTAGGCTTAAAGGTGCCCAGGAACTAAATTAAATCAAGAGATAAAAATTGCTTATTACTGTCCAGCTCCGCAGTCTGGACAGAAGTTTCGTAGTGATGTATTGAGTTTAAAGCGTTAAAAAGTGACCTGGAGTAAGTTTGGACTCAGAACTGTCTTCTAAAAAATATCTGAAATACATAAAAAGGAAATTTAAACCAGGGAATATGCACGTCGTATGTATATGCATTGCAGGTCGCACAACCCATTAGTTAGTGCACTAATTGTAATAATTCTAATATTAAATTCTAATTTCTGTGTGCCTGTAATTATACAACAAAATAATTGTAATATTAATTAAAGTTACTTAAAAGTTACGTTACACATCTGACTTAAATTTATGTGCTATTTATAAATTTCGCAAATTTTCTTATTAAAAGGTATGCACATAGTTATAGTCTCATAAATTAGGCACTATTAGCAGCATATATTTGAATTATTTGAACTACTCGGAAATTATTTTAGAGCATTCCATGTGCTAATGCACTTAAAAAATACTGAGAATTTAAAATTCAACAAACGTCTAGAGTAATCTAAAACAATAAATAGTATTAAGCATATAACATATCACTTAAATTATATGAACATATTATTGATGGTTTTCTAATAGCAACATACTAATCAAATAATTGAAATTGTTTGAATCTCTGAGCCTAGCTAATAAGAAAATATTAGAAAAGTGCACTGTGCATTAGGTATATACGGCATACGGCATACATACGGTGATGTCACACAGCCACAGCATTAACGGCTACTGCTACTACACTACACTCACTGTAGAGTACTCACTGAGTACTGCAACTAGTAGTACTGGTACTGGCACTGGCACTAGTGACGGTTACTCTACTGCTTATATTATTTAAATTAAAGCAGTGGCTTGTGACTTGTGGTGTGTAAGCAGTGTGAGCATGATTGTCAAGTAGCAAATGGCGAATGGTGTTGAAACTTGAGCTGATGTGAACCGTGACAATTAACTATAAAAGCTCTTACCGAAGTTAGTGTTTTGTGGAATTAAAAAGAATATAAGCTTACAAGAGTTTCATTTAAAATAAAAATAATTGTGTTATTTTAGGTAGTACTAAATTTTTATTTTGAGTATTATTTATCAGTGTAATCTTGATCTTTGTAATCAGCCACGTCACAGTACAGCTCAGTTTTGAAAAAAGTCAAGTGTTGAAAAGTAATTAAATGTCTGATCAGGATAACATTTTTAACAATACTTTGGACAGTTTAGATATTTTTTAAGTTTTTGTAATCACAGGGTTAGATTTAGATCTATCTAGCAGTTCAGATATTATTCCTGGCAGGATTGGGGGGTTGTACGATATTGATAATGAAGCCGAATATAATCATAGCAAAAAAATGATTTCTCATTTTCATCTGAAGATAGATCTAAAAACTGCCGAACCTCAGAATGTGAACTTGGTGTCTTACCCCTTAGCTGATACAAATGGCGATTGTATAGTTTACATTATTCGAATTCCAAATAGCGTAAGAGTAAATGGAGAAGAATTAGAAGTAGTATACACTAATGTAATCAGTGGCTCAGGTTGAACTGGCTGCGCCTATCAAAATAAAACACTTGAAGACTCAAACCGATAAAC
The DNA here is from genome assembly GCA_949802685.1 of Dicyrtomina minuta. Lineage (NCBI taxonomy): Eukaryota > Metazoa > Arthropoda > Collembola > Symphypleona > Dicyrtomidae > Dicyrtomina > Dicyrtomina minuta. Next base: position 80,483,821 of record OX461810.1, on the reverse strand, counting down.
AAAAACAAGGTATCCATTCTAATTTTATTTATTCATGCATGCAAAGTATTCTAATTTTAATAATACAATAACTTAAATGACTTAAACTAATTTATTTAACGCCAGGCAGGCACCACACATTTAGCTTAAATTCAAAGCTCTTTGTTAGTGAGCTATGAATAAAAATGAAGGCTTAAAATTGTTTGTCAACTTTAAACGTTGTTGCAGTATTATTTAAACAATTAATTTTGCTGATTTAACAGCCGTACCTGTTATTGTAATATGTGTATCAGGTTTGCCTGCTCAGCTTTATATTCCTATAAAATCATTAGAATTCAGTTGTGATTCAACACCACATCCTGCTGCTCCAAGACATGATGATATTTTAGCTGATACTGAACTGGAGTGTGACCCTGGAGACGCTAATGCTGCCGCTGTCAACGTTAATAATGATAACTATATTGAAAATAATTTCACATCCGCTAACAATAATTCTACCGTTTTATCAAATTTGTCACTGGTTGACACGAGCCAACTTGAAAACATTGTTCGTAAGTATCACATTACACATTTCTGTAACTGTACTTTAATTTTGCAGAAGAATTGATAATACAATGGTATTTGCATTTTTTTGTTACTAATTAAATTTAGGTATTTTTAAAATTGTGTATTTATTTTGTAACATTTTTATTTTATTTTCACAAACTTCAGTGATGGCATCACCTTAGTCATTAAAATCGGCTAGGGGATCACATGTTATCAATTTAGTTGTCAACTTTGGATGTACCGACTCCTATTCTCACAATGTCTCTGATAATGCTGTTGCTGCTTTTAATACCAAGCTACACTGCAAATGCAAAAGCAAGATTAAAACTCTAATATTAGTCGCAGCCTCAGCTAAAGAAGATTCTACACTATCAACATGTTTTACTAATCATATAAATCCATGTGAGAACAATTTTGCAATGTCATCTACGCTTTTAACGTCTAGTGCAGGTCTCGAAATAAGTGAGCAAAAACATGTAGTTTCAACTGTATTTAGGTCTAAACGTGGTTCTTGTTAACCTCTACCTCTTGAATTTGAAATTGAACAAAAAGATAAAACACCGTCTGTGCCTATTTTAGCGGTTGGTGTTTTATCTAATAAAGTACATTCAGGCATTAAAAATATCTCCAATGTCAATAATGATGGCATCAACCACCGTCATAATTCTGTCGAGCCTAACGGGAATGAAAGACGCAAACGTAAAAGTAGTCGTCGTCACAGTCCTAATACTAGCAGCAACAGCGATAGCAATGACACAGAGTTTAAAAATTATTTAATATTCAGTAGCTCGTATTTAAACCCTCAAACTATGCGTAACGTATTAGTAGCAGAAGCAGAAGGTGAACTAAATAGTTGTAACGAAGCAAGAAAAACAGTGTCAGACGATTCAGGCAAACCACAAGATAACACAAATGTAACTGAAACTGACCTTGGCCTTGACCTTAATCATATGAGCAATTTAGATAATAATTTAAATACACGTAAAAAATGTATAAAATTACAACAATATTCTGATATTAAATTTATAACTGTTATAAAAATACTAATGAAAATAATCCATAAACAGTTTAAATATACAAAACAAGGTTTTTATTTGTGTAAATTTATACATTGTTTGTGTGCTGTGAAGCACGCACAGTCTTTGCGTCGACACTGGTCAACTCAAATACTTCAAAAGGGAGACGACGAAATAGATTTTGACGATGGTTTAGATAGCTAAACTGAGTACAGTAGTGTAAACACGCACAATAAGACTGACTTGCACAGTCACAATAATCCCACGGACAGTAATAATTATAATTTAACTGTGGCTACTACACCAACGCCACCACCAGCAGTAGCTACAACACTAAAGCTAACACCAACATCGACGTGAGATCTAGATCGGATTCCCAACTCTGATAATACTAATCCAGTTGCACTCTTAGTTCAAAATCAAGTCCCAGTTGAAAAAGGTAAAAATAAAAATTCTATTAAACCTATTAAAACTATTTTAAGGGACAAGCATAATAAAAATCAAACGTACCAATGTTGGATTTGTAAGGTAGTTATAACTAGAAAGGACAATTAAAGGCGGCATGTAATTAGTCATAATAAAAGTAAATAAACTGCAAATATGCAGCAAAGTTTACAAATTATTGATGATGATGATATAGACATAAAACATACAGTTCTAAACGAGACTTCAGGGTATGACATCAGGTTTAGTACAGGATCAGAATATTCAGACAATTCAGACTCAGGGTCTGAATTTCCAGATTTAGATTTAAGTTTTAGGTCTGATTCAGACTCAGAGTCATACCAGTCATCCCAGGAAGCTGAAACCAAAAGTAATAAATTGTTAAAACGACGACGGAAACAGGGAGGCTTGAAAAAACATTTGTAACAGAAAAAATTAATTCTGGACTGATTTGAGTCCACTCTTAAGTAAAATGTGGAATAGGTACGCCTTCAGTTATGAATGTATCTGCACTACATGTAAATATTTTTGAGTTATGTATTTGTTTAAATATTGCAAACTGTCTTATTTATTTTTTAATAATATATTATCACTCTAATAACATTTTTGATTTATATATACAATTAATTTTATTTAATGTTTTTTGTTATTATTATTATCTAATATAATTTTTTATGTCATGATAATTAATTGTACTGATACTAAAATCAAATAAATCAAAATTTTCAATTTGTAATTAATGATTCAGTTTAGGTGTTCATTCCGTTCACACTAGTAATAGTATTTTATTGCATCATTAGTATTGTTTTTGTTGACATACTATGCTAAAGGCTACAACATTTTTTATAGGTAGGTACAAATTACTTTTAGTACCTGAAGGGTCGGCTCTCTTGTGAGGGAAAGAGGTGGAAATTTTGCCTCCGACTCGCTGTGAGACCGATCGTTCAGAGGAGGGAAAAAAAACGAACGAATGTGAACGGCACTTTTTTTCGGGCTCCCTTCCGGTTCACAAAGAGGTAGTTTTTTTTAAATTCGTGACCAGAGTTCACAAGTGTTTTGACAAGACAAAGTGACCGATTGTCCGCCTATGTTAACTGCATAAGTCAGTTTGGTAATTTTTTATACACGTGAGAATCACACATTAAATTCAAAAAGAGTAGTTTGCCTATACAATAATATGATTAACGAAGAAATAAACCAAATAAATTTGTCAACAAGGGGTGTTTCATCGATGCTGTTATCAAGATATTTCACTGTATATGACCTTTCGACTAATTTGTCATCAGCCTAACGTTTGCCTAACTTGCTATCTCCAACATGGGATGTCTATAATTTAAAAAACAATTAAATATTACAAACATATATTGAATAAAGATATATTATTGATACATCTGCAGGCAACTATTCCATGCAAACCGTAGAAAACGAAAAAAGAAAGAAAACGAAAGAAACCGTAAACGCAAATTATAGAAAATCAATTTAATAAAAATCGCTATAACGATTCTTTAATAGTCGATTCGGTCATCCTCAATGCATTATTCAGAGCTTTGCCATCATATTACCAGACCTAAGGAGAAAAACAACTTTATATATCCAACATTAAACGATGGAATGTAAATACTTCTAAGGTAACTTTTCAACGCAGCGTTGCTTTATTCTTAATAAAGGCCTTGCACCATTGTATAAAAATATTGAAAATACTATACAAGTAAACAGCCCCACAAACTATATTATATATTAAACATTTTAATTATTAATTTTAATTATAATATATAATTAGTGAAATTAAATAATTATTACATAACCTACTAGAAAATATTTTTAATATATAAAGCATTTTGGAACGTATACTGAGTCTATTAGGCTACCCTCGATGGAGGTCAGTTGTTAAGTTTGTTCTTTTGAATAAAGTTATCGTTCTCTCTTCAGAGTTTATTTCACTATATGACCCGCACTGTTCCCCTACGTTAAATAGACGTTCATATTCCTAGGCAAGTCACGAATTGTTCGTCTTAAGGTTCTCGCCTTTAAGTTTACAACATTTAAATGTAAATGCACGATCCTTAAAGCCAACAGTTGGACCATTGCTAGTCAATCAATGTCTTACTCTTTTGAAACTATGATTTTATTTAAGTTTGCATATAGTCGTGTATAGGGTCAAGTTTTCATATTTTAGTCGACAAGTCACAAAACTATTGAAAATCAATTCAACCAAAATCGCTATGATGATTTTTGAGAAGTCAATTTTCTCAAGGAAGGTGCATCATTCAGAACTTTGCTATTATGTAAATAGACGTAAGGGAAGAAAACCACGTGGTGTATTAAATAGTAGCATACGGAATTAAAATACTTTTAAAGCAACTATAACATGCGGAGTTGCAGAGCAGCACCTAATATTTTATTTATAGAATAGGTTAATATTTTAAAAGTTGATTTCATATAACCAGTCACCAGTACAACTACAATTCTTACTGTTTTGTAAAAATGCTTTTATTCTTGCGTTTGTAGTCGTTGGATTAGGTTTAACAGCCAGCACAAAAAAAATGAAGAATAAAAAGCTTCCAACTCCAACGCTCAAGAAATGGATCGTGAGAGGGTTTACGTTTGGAGAACTTCTCCAGGCTCACCCCTTCACTTGGAATCCCTCTCAAAATTGCCCAGAAAAAGTAACTTCAAAATGGCGGATTTTCCTGTCAAAAGTGAGTACGGCAGTGTCATTTGCCTGCTTCGTTTTTGTGATTGCTCGATTTCTTTACACGTGTTTTGTAGGCGAAGGCCAAATAAGAAAGATATACATGTTTATGGTCTTTGTCTTCTACTAGTTCATCCCAGTGGCGAGTTTAAACATTTATGTGAAAAAAGATGAATACGCTCACTTTGTTCCTTATTTCTTTACGTTTGCTCAAAATTTTGAAAGTAAGTTTGTCATATTATTGTTGCAATTCTTTTAGATCTAATTGTCTAGAACTGCGTAAAATAGTCAAATTTTGATTGTTTTGTGTCTAATACGAAACTAACGTATTTTTAAAATGCAGGGCCGGACGAAGGAATTGGTTGTAGGTAGCAATATGTTTCCATACAGAAACTAACATTTTGATTTTATTGATGGTTTTCTTTGGTGAAGCAAAATGTTGTATTTACATGTTTTAAAAAATTTCAAAATGTTCTTTCTACTTGATTCAGAAAAGAGCAAAATATTATATTTACATGTTTTGAGAAAAGTGGAAAATGTTTTATTTCCATGTTTGAGAAATGTACAAAAACTTTAATTTGCATGTTTTCAAAAATTCAAAATATTGCTTATACATATTTTTAGAAAGTGCAAAATGTCTCTTTTCACATGTTTGTTTTTTTTTGAAAATTCAAGCAGCGGGGGCTGCCTGCGCTGGCTGCATTATCCGGCCCTGTTAAAATTAAAAACAAAAGCTTACGCAGCATCCTATTACACACACACAATAATTGAAATTCAATTCATTTTCAGGTCGTTTTGTTAAAGAAGATGCTAGGCGACCTAGATTAATTCAGATATGTGAATTGGCTATACAGTTCAACTATGTCACCTTCACCCTGAACATTGGGATGATTGTTTCACAGGCAGCGATAAATGCAAAATCGCCAGAATTTCTTTTGTCGATTGTCCACGAACTACAAAAATCAGGGGTTTAGGTAGGAGACACAACTTGTTCCAAGTATCTTTGGGTGGCTGCTGTAACCGCATCATCCGCATTTAAGTGTTGGATAATGTATATTTACATTGCTGAGTGCATTTTGCTCATATTTGTTGCATTTGCGGTTGCCTACATTCAGTTAGCTATATTATACGAGCTAAGGTACTTGCAAAATAAATGTTTACTTTTTGAATGAAAATCTGTATACTAATTTATTACTAGTAAATTTAAACAATTGATTATAATTTTTTTTAAAATTAATTATGTTTAATGTGTTAGTACTAAAAGGTGCAGCATAACTGAACCTGAGCTGAGACAACTTTTAGTAAAGGTTTTGATGTGGAAAGCGCACAACTCAATGCTTTCAACCTGGGTAAGACGTTTTTGGTTGGAATTGCTGGCGCTAAGGTATTTCTCGTCACGTTGATAATATTTTGTGGTTTTGGAGCAATTCGCTTCGAAGGGGTCCTTGCTATTAGTCTTGGAATTCTTGGAATTTATACAACAGTATTTTTTGCTATTATGTTCTCTACATGGTGTCAGGGTTATGAGAAGTCCAGTGAGGTTTTGAATGAATGAAATACTGCTGACAATGTCACTGACTTGATGAAGCCAACAGTACAATCCGAAATACCATTGGGTCAAGCCGTCGTAGCAGACATTAAGCAAGTAGGCCAGTTAGAGGGTACTCTACTGAGCATTGGGGACAAAGTATTAATTGAAAAATATAAGAAATCACTAAAATGCTTTTCTATTACTGTCAACGGAATGTATAAAGTTGACAACGCGATGGTTCTTACTACGTTAGAATTCCTTGTGCAGACCACTGTAGTCTTAGTATTGACGTATCGCTATTATTTTTTTCGATTTGCTCCAGGTTCTCACAGAGATCACTGTATAGGATTTATATGTTTAACATTCTATTTGCTTTAATTTCCTTTCAAATTATTCTAAATGTTTGACCCGGAAAACTGATTTGTCAGCAGTTACTATATTCAACTATATTAGGTGCATATTTATTGATTAATATTTTCTATTTGTGTTTTGAAACTCCAGCAGGGTTTAGAAAATCTTTAACTCCCCTACATAAAAAATTTAAAGTTTTATTTTCCATTAAAATTATTTTCTGTGAAATGTTTATTTAAAAATGTTCTAACGTTCTTTCACTTTGCTTTTGGAAAATATATTGTTTAAAAAAATGAATTCAGGTTTATGTTAGGTAAACTTATAAGCATAAAGAAAATACTAAATTATTTAAATTCATTCGTTAAAAGAGCGTGCATAGCAGTTTTGTTTTTTAGAAATGAGCGAGTAGTTATCGTAAATAATTTACATTTTAAGACATAACTTGCACTAAGAATCGTCTACTAATGGTGTCTTTAGTAGGATCAATGGGTTTTATTGTACTATTAATTGCACCCAATGCAATGTTTTAACTGCTGCCACGGGAATCGTAATAACGTTCTAAAAACAGTAATTTTTTGAAGACGTTGTTTATGCACCATCTTTATTGCAATATATCATGTAAATATATTTTTTAAATAAAAATCAAGTTGACTCGTGCCTTTTTATAGTCGAATTCTGAATCCCTAATAACACACCTCAGCTCATAACACAGTGATTTACAACAAGGCATTTTATTAGTAGCTAAGCACCGAGCCAGCACAACTTTTATATGAGGTCCAAATAATTTCCTAAAACCGAATTAAAATTAAAACCCACACATTGAATAAAGTTCGTAACTACAGGCGACAAAATATACTAGCAGGTTCATATTTGAGTCCATCGTCGACCTCGTACTTATGTATCCTTAACAGGAAATAAATATCCAGATCGTCAGTAGTTAAGGGGTTAGGAATTGGCATTAATTATTGCAATATGTTGCAATATGGTGAACAGTGTGAACACCGCTTTATAGTTCTCAGTAATAATTTAATCTCAAGTTTGTTTTGTTTTATTAAACAGCACGCAATAAAATTATAGTCGCACGATCAATGTTTATGAATTATAAAAAAATATTCTTAATATGCCAATAAACTCGATGAATTTCATTCACAAATCTAAATAATTGTCTTTATGTTAAGTCATAAATATATACACTCAATACACAATAAATAAGGCTTATTAAAAATTCAATGGGTAATAGTTAATACATTATTAAGAATAATTACAGTTGTAAAGTTTAATTACGATTAGTTGAGTTTCAACAAATTGGTTGCTCATAATTATTTCAAGTAGAATCTATCACTGATGTTTCAATTAAAAATAAGCAGTGCCATAAAATTTAGTTGAATATATATTTTTCAGTAATTAATTATGATTATGATCCAGCTATCTCGAGCTCCATTGCTATTTTTATTGGTTTCTATACTATATCAAGCATTAACACTTCCAGGTAGAATAGTTATTGACACATAACACATACAAACCATAATTATACTTACTCGGTACGTTTTGAAAATTGATAAAATTAAGAAGCCTTTGCAGTTCGCTTAAGTGTAAACAATTAAATAATTTTTTACATCGCAAATGCAGAGAATCATAAAATTCATCCTCAAGTCAGGATAGTATGGAGTTTATCAGCAGCGATATGCGCTCAACGAGGCTATTTTGAGAAACACAAAAAAATTCAGCCACCGCTCAACAAGCTGGTTGCATACGAATCTCAAGAAAAACAACCCTGTTCATACATCACAAGAATCCACTGTGGTAGACATCAACTATTTTTTAGGCCTATTAAAAAATGCTTAACAAATTTAATTCTTCCTAATTGTGATTTGAAAATGTATTGGTAAATTATGTGTAGAAAATTCAGATTGTAAAAGATTTCAATGCAAAAATAATCAAAATAGAAAATCCGTCGGAGTCCAAGTCCAAGGTAAGGGAAACTTATTTATTTTTTGTTGCATGTTTGCTTAAGTGACAATTAAAACAACGGTAATATTAATTAATAAATCTAAATACAGCCACATCGTCATCAGAAAAACAACAATCTACTTTAACAAAACCTGGTACTGGCACCGGTCCAAATATTATCGTACGACTCAAGAGCCAGCAAAAATGTGAAGCTGTCACAATCCCATGCAAAAATAACACTGGTTGCTACGTGCCTTCCAACAAGCGCGCAATTCAAGTAACATCCATTGTAGACTCCCTTAAAGCTTACGCGACAAAAACTCAAGCCGCTGTACTGAATATTCTGAAATCAAGCAGTTTCAAGAGTGCCATGTCCATCGAACCGCTCTGGATTACGAATGAAATCATAGTAAAAGGAGCTTTACTTAGCGACGTCCAAAACTTGCTCAAAAGTAACAGCGACGTCAACGAAGTTCGGGCCGAGCGACTCTTTAAAATCCCAGAAGTGTCCTTAAGTCGGAGCAGTAAAACTGAAAAATCCAACGGCGTGGATGATTGGAACATTAGAGCAGTGGATGCTCACAAAGTTTGGTCACAGGGGATCACAGGCAAAGGAATTACGGTGGGACACATTGACACTGGCGTCTCTGTCGAACACGAGGCGCTCAAGAACAACTTTCGCGGGGAGTATGGCTGGTTTGATCCGTACGCTGGGAAACTCGACCCGTATGACGATCAGGGTCATGGGACTCACACTATGGGGACTGCCGTAGGTCAGAAAAAAGACATTGGGGTTGCTCCAGGTGCCACTTGGATGTCTTGTAAGGGCTGTAGAGCAGATGGAAATTGCACCGAATCCGCTACAAAGACATGCGCGCAATGGTTCCTCTGTCCAACAAAAGCGGACGGGACTGATCCTGACTGTAGCAAAGCCCCTCTCGTTGTAAATAACAGTTGGGGAGACCCCGTCCTTGAGGATGGTACGGACGCTATGTACCAGGCAGAGTTTCAGGAAATCATTCAGTGTTGGAGATCCGCTGGAATCATCCCTGTATTTTGCACCGGGAACTCTGGATGGTGGTGCGAAACGACTTGGTATCCTGCACTTTTAGGCAACGTGATTGCAGTTGGGAATGTGGAACAGAATTTTGATCCAAATAGCACACTTGAATTTGCAGCATATCACGACTCAAGTCGAGGTCCTCCAAACCAACGATTTGCGCAAGTAGTGAAACCAGAAGTGAGTGCCCCTGGAACCAGGGTTTTTTCCGCCTCTTCCAGTGACCCACAAGAGTATCATGCAATGACAGGAACGAGTCAGGCGGCGCCACTTGTGACTGGCACCATCGCTTTGCTGCTTCAGAAATATTCCTCGCTTCATTACGATTACGACCAAGTTCTTGCCGCACTTATCCAGAGTTGCTCCCCAGTTTTTATCCCATGGATGCCAAGGCTATGTGGAAATATTTCAGAGAACGTCTGGCCAAACAACCACATGGGCTTTGGGATGATTAATGCATACAAGGTTGTTTTTGGGGCTGAAACGAGTGAAAAGGATTGCCAGTAATTATTAAAACCGTTTAATTAGGTACTGGAATCTTTGACTGACTTGCACCTGCTCTTACAACTATTACCAATATTGTGGCCACGAAAGCGCTGCTACGAAAAAGCAAACCTACGAAACCGTACCCACGAAACCAGGGTGGACGAAGGCTGGCTCTGTTTCCACGAAATCATTGTTTCGGGCATTCATTGAAAATAAATTAGTAAATTTTAGTACGTCAATTTTTCATAAGCACCTACATACATAACGAGAATTCTGCAGGTCGTCCAAAAGACGTCATGGGTAGTGTCAATAGGCCGCTATAGTTGCTGATGATATTCTATGGTAAACATGCCATGTTGTATGTTAAATATTTAGATGCACAAAAAAATGAAATAAATTTTTTCATTGACAATGTTTAAAAATGTGTAATGTTTTTTAAATTGAAAAATGTAATTTTTACTTGTATTAGTTTTTCCACTTCCATTACACATATTTGTTCGTATTCAGCAATATTCTAAATATGCCAGCGACCTAGATGAATTTAAATTACAAATCTTAATATTTGTCGTATTGTTAAGTTATCCAGATACACTTAGGACACAATAAATAGGACTTATTAAAAATTCAATGTGCATTAATCAATAATTACATTATTAAAACTAAAGTTGTAAATTTTAAATACAATTAATTCATTTTAAACAAATGGGTTGCTGATTATCAAATTACTTCAAGTAGAATTGGGGAAAAAGAATCGTTTTGCCCCCTACTTTTTTTAATAACATGCTACCTACATACTTATATTACCTATGCAACATAAGGCATTGAAGATTTCAGGATTTCCAAGTTCCGCATTCAAAATTCCCTTCGTATAAAACATTTAGAAGATGTAGTAGGGCAACTAGGAATGGGGATGAAGATCATGATGACCTCACGAAGCAAAGGTCAAAGTCTATAAGATCCGACTTGGACGAAAACATCATTTTAACTCAATATGACCCCATCTTTAATATAACAACCTCTGAATCAACGACTTTGCAATCGAAACCAGCCACAAAAACGAGCCCTTTTAATACAATACATTGCGCCCTGTGCTGCACAAATTTGTATCTGATGAGCTGGTCAAAGTTCACGTGACCTACTGCTGTCATAAAAAAAGGGTAAACATCATACACACTACTGTTTTCCATGCAAGAAAACCTTCTCCAGCGCCTACTTGCTCCAAATGCACAATAACAAAGTATTCCTGCAGGAGGTCAAGGACAAGAATCCTTCTTTTGAAGGCCCCAAAAAATACTATGTAATCAATTGCAGGTATTGCCTTAAAGGATTTACCACCCAAATGTGTCTCAATCATCACATGCATTTCCAGCATCGGCATCGGGAGAAGGGTGGCAAAAATACATATGTCAGCAAGCTTATTGGGTCCGGGTCAGGTTCCAGGTCATTCAGGTCAACCACATCAACGACTTTGAGACGCAACAATACCAGACCCAGTACCAGTGCCAGCGCCACTAAAGCTAAACCAGCTAGCCCGGAATATTTAATTGTCCATGGCGGATTCAGAAGACCACCGCCTGTTTAAAGACTTCGAGTTAACCAAGTAAACAAACGAAAAGTCGAACCGAAACAAATGGCAATGGCAGTGGCAGCAGACGTACAGTCGGCAAAGTCCATTAAATGCAAAGTCTGTGAGCGTATCTTTGACATTGGTACCTCCATTGGAACCTCCGCTAGTTTCGCACTCATATGCAATCCTACTTTCGCTTTGAGGCACGCACGGGATTTTAACCGCTAATTTTTAATCTGCACTCAGGCATTTAAATCAGAGTTGAGTCACGAAATCCACTTTAAGGCCCACATCATTGGTAAAGCTATAGTTCCCAATAATGCATCTCCAGGGCTATTTGTAGCTATTCAAGATCTGGTGGATGCATCTAAACCTCCACTACTGGAAAACAGAAACTGGAACCGGAACTGGCGGACCAATCTACTAACGAAAAGTATCACAGACCCAGTTTCAGTTCCGTAAAAAATAGAGTTTCGAACCATGGCGTGGAAAATTGCAGTGCACTAGAAAAGCAGAAGAATTTTATGAAAGCTCGTAGTGTGAATGTGGCCAACTCCAGAAATTTTAGAATGCTGGGCAGTAAGTTGAAAAAATCATCCCAAAGGCTCTTGTCACTCCCACCGCTGTTTAAGTGTCAAAACTGCAACTGGACCTTTGACATGAAGAAGACTGGAAGCCCATGCGTTAGTCCATCTGACTGAGGAGAATGCGCTCAAGTCCAAGTGCACTTTCGCTGGCTGTGTCTGGTCCTTCAAAGAAAAATCCCAACTTAAACAACATCTACTTGCTCATGGAAAAAAGTTAAAAATCGAACAAAATGTTATTATCCTGATGAAAGTGCGTGTCAGGTGTCCTTTAATTTATTCCGTCGTAGGAATTCACAATACGGTACAAAAATTAAAAAAAACGGGGTTGCTGTCAATATTTTGGCTTCGTCAATTTTTTTCTAGAATCAATTACTTTTATGTAGTGAGTTTATTAATCATTTATAATTATTTTCGTTATTTACAATTATTTTTGTTTAAATTACTTACTAGTTCCTGTTAGAGAGAGAACGTAAATATTTATTTACAACTGGCGCTACTATTGCACTTGCCATAAAGACACAGTAAGAACAAAACACATCATTTACAAGTTTAGTATGATATTTGAAAAGTATAAAGTAACATTATTTTAAAACAGCTAATTTAAAATTAACTATGAGTCAGATTCACAATATATAAATGATTATGAGCAATTCAGCAGGATCCTCGAATTGTGGCAACAACTATTTCTTCAATCATTTTTGATGGAAGGCGTAAATCTTTACGAAATGATTCGAAAAAGCCAGTTATAGTACCCCTAGCTCCAACAAGAAGTCCAACCACTTCCAATTTCTTCAATTGGTATTTGTCAAGAAAGTAAGGATTGCAAGGATTGTAATGAGCCTGCTTTTCAATATTCACTTCTTCTGCTTGACTAGACGACTGTTCCATGCGTATAGTCGGATCAAGAATGTATCCCGCCTTTAATTCCTTACGCCAGCATATTATATCCACTCTCTTTGAAGCTCCATCAGTCACTTCCTCATGTACAACCCAGCCAAGTGTTCTTAATTGATTTGCGATAATAGTACGAACTTCATGATGTCTGCTGGTCCTCAGTAAGCTTTCCACATGACATTTCCCTAGAACATGAGCGAGGGTTTTTTTCTCCTTGCAGTGTCTGCAAAGGGATGATTCTAGAGAACGACCTGGAATAGCTTTAACCGGGTAAACATTAGCTGACATTTTTAAAGCATTTAACCACTCAGAAGATGTTAAACCACATTTGTCATTGATGATTTTATTTCCATATGGACAATCTTTATACATTTCGACACCTTGTCCCCGAAGTGTAAATGAGCACCATTGATCATATTCTTGATCCTGCAAAATATTCCGTAGAATTTTGCTAGGCTTGGTTTTGGGACACGATTCGAACTTTGCTTGCACCTCATCTCCATTTAACTGCAGAGCTAAAATACAACTTTCCATTTCAGACTGTAAATCTTTAACAAATGGTATAAATGGATTATTGCAACTTAGAAGGACAACACAGATGTTATAATGTTGAATAAATGCCTCCCAAGTGCTTCTCATGATTTGCAGACCCCTACACTTTTTTGAGGTGTATAATAATGCATTAGGTGAGTCGTGAGGGATAGCAAAAATATCTTTTACTGCACTACGAATAATCTTGTCCAAGTTTTCTAAAAATTATTTAGGTAATTTGTTCAACGGTGCTGTTTGTAATAAGTAGGTAAGGCACGGCCATAAATATTGATTTATTATAGCTATTTTTTGATTTGGAAATAGCATTGGGGTCCCAACTAGGTTTTGCAAGTCTTTCGTAAAGTTTTTACATTATACTGATTATATTTGATTGAATTGGGAATTAATTGCAGAGGTATACATTATTTGTTGGTGTGATATTGTCACACCCAATAAATAATGTCAATTTCGTTGTTGTGCGGGTGTGTAGTTAGTTACGCCGACTGTTTAAAGTGTAATCATGAACAGTGCGTTAAAATAAATATGAGCAAGTAATGATTTTAGTAATTTAATAGACTAATAAAATATTTTCATGAATTATTTATGTATATCTGTATTTAAATATTAGAATTAAAATCATTTTTTTAAGTCAAGTAGTTTTTAGTTTTCGTAGTATCCGGCGGAAAAGTTTAGGTTAAATTCCTCACGTAAATTATTTTTGAAGGTTTCGTTTTTCGAAATGGTCTAGTCTGGTTCGGTCTGGTCCGAAGGTGATGTGAGACAAGACTAGACCATAGGATCAGGAGTAGACAAGACCATTTCAATCACTAGCTTTAATAGGGCGGTCGCTGCTTCCACTATGTAGTTTTGGCTTTTTAGATGCTGAGCTTTAGCTCATTGAGCAGTGTTTAAGCAAAAATGCCTAGAACAGCCAAAATGCTTAGACGTAGTATTACTGAGCAACGTCGTCGTCTAAATCAGGCTCAGCGTACATAATAATTAATTTAGAATTTTTTAACTGATATTAAAATAAATAGAAAATAAAAATGCATTTCAAGCTGAATTCCAGAATTTTCACATTTACATTGGGTTGTTAATTTAGCATTTGCAAAAGCAGTTCAATTATGCACGTTCTCTGCGCTGTTTCACTCCCATTTAGATCATTTTCCTACTTGAACTGCAGCAGTTCATGTAATTTATGTACTCAGATCAATTAAGCATGTATATAAAATGCAGGGTAATAGGTCAGATCATCAGATCATTTTTATATGTATATAAGCAGATCATTTTTTGTTGCGAAGAAGTAAAAATGAAGCCAAAAAGATCTGCTTGATCTGCCACTCTCATTTTGAGCCATTCTCAAAGAATCAGATCAGATCATTTCAGAACAGATCAGATCATGGTTTAAGTGTGCCCACAAAAAAACATTCTTGGGTAGGAAATGTCTGGGGAAGGAAATTTCCTGAACATTGGATGTTATAATTTTGTAGAACTCGAACTCACTAGTCAGACGTCAAATGTACCTTGGAACTCTTGCTACACTCCACTTCTCACTACTAAGTGGAGCGGAGTGGACTCAGTGGAGTGCAGCTTTAAGTTCTGCCTGTATTTCGCCTTCCACTCAATGAGTTTAGACACTACTTCAACGGGGATGACTACAGGAATCTAATTATTTCAAATTTTAACGTAATATCTTAATAGTTTAAAAACAATTTTAAAATATCTTTTTTTAGATCCTTATATAATGTGTTGAACATGCTGGAAGTAAAAATTCAAATAGAGAAAAAGTTTATGTAACCTCAGTGCTTATCAATTAGTATCAGTGATGAGATTTAGCTTTTTATTAGCGAAGAAACGATTTTTTATTAGTAATAAATTAGGTTCTAATTAGGGTACATTTATCAGAATCTAATGTCGTTCAAGATCAGTTATCTTGCCATAGTTTTTTAATGTTTCAGGAAAAACGGCTACTTTTCGAAAAATCGCCATAAAAAAGTGTCGTATGTTATATAAAGTGAAATAACAAAACAGATTTTTCTATTTTCAAGGTCTTCAAAGTGATATGTATTTCCGTCAAAATCCTTCAAGTACTTCAAAAAGGCTCTAAATTATGTAAATGGGCACAAATAAATAATACTCTACATGATTCGTTGAAGAAAAAAAAGTGACAATGACAAATAACACGACATACTACATATTATAGCCTCATGGTACTGTTAATGCTGCCATTAAACAAGGGGCGAAGCCCATTGTTATTCTAGTAATAATTTCATTACAAGTTTTGTTTGTAGTAAACAACACGCAATAAATGATGGTCTCACGATCAATGATATTTATAAACCATAAAAAAATATTTAAAAACTAGTAACCTTATTATGAACTTGTGTATTCGCATGGAATTTGTTAATGTTTTTGGATTTATTGTAATTTGTGGAATAAAGATATAGAATTTTATACATTGATATATTATATTTCATATTGTGCATATATGCAATGTTGAAAACCTGCATAGCATTAATTTAACTGAACAAACAATCTCGTACAAATATTATTTTTATTTAATACAGCTGAATTTAGTGTAAATGTTAATTATCTTTCGCTACCTACTTATGTGGCCACAAAAACTTTGATCGAGTAGTCATAGTATTTATTTAATAATGGAACGATATTCAAAATTTTGGATGTTTGGCTTATTTAGCAATCTCTATGTGAGTATCAGACTTTAGTAAAATATACAGGTAAGGAAATATAAAAGCAAATAATTAGGTTATTCAAAATGATTTAATTTCATAGTATAAATTATCATTTTATACTGTGAAATCTTCGTTGAAACAATCAATACTAAAATTAAATTTCGGAAAATATTAAATTGCTGGAATATTCAGTAAGTTTTTAAATCTATAATAAAAATATAATGAAAACGCTTTTTACTGGCAATTTATAATGTATTTGTGTCATTTATTTGTGTCCTTACTGAAGACTTATGCTTAATTACGTCCATAGGCCTACGGATTACACAGGAAATATAATAGGACGTACTTAACTTGCTCCACTTTTTAGTTTTGATATCATAAAAAAAACGATTAAACATTTAAAAAATAAAAAGGTATGTTTATTCGCGAGTAGGGAGTTATTTAAAATTAAAATGGTTTTAGTTTAGTATATCGAAATAATTAAGTTTTCATTATTTAACTTATTTTCATGTATTATTGGTTGTGGTATTATTTTAATTAAAGGTTTTGGAAGTGTGTCGATTTTAACCCCTCAATCAAGAAGCCCACCATATACCACTTCAGCTAAAAAGTAGATTTAATAATAGTTTTATAATCATTATAATTACTAAAATATGTTTTTTTCTTTATTTCTCCATGCGAACACTTCGCTCGGGCACTTTTTGAAATACGACGAGCATTCTTTAACTTCTTTGGATTTCAAGTAGTCTGAAGGGTGATTCAAAAATCAGTATCAGAATTTCTAAATCGTTTTATCTTTCCAATATTCATATCTTTTTTTGTTAAACAAAAAGTGTTAACTCTCAAAATGGAGAGTGGGCAAATTTTAACACCGACTCTTCAGAAATGGATCATGAAGGGGTACACCTTCGGAGACGTTCTGCAAATCCACCCTTTTACATGGAACCACTCCAAAAACCGACCGGAAATGGTTACTTCTAAATGGCGACTACTCCTCTGAAAAGCGTCTGTGGTGGTCCTGCTTGCCTACTATGCCTTCTTGTCATGTCGCTTTTTGCAAACAACTTTGTATGGAGAAACTGAGAGTATTCACAATCAGATTTACATGATTTTGGTTCAGATCTTCTACTCGTATGTCCCACTTCTTCATTTGAATATTATTCTGAAAAGACACGAGCTCCCGGTCTTGCTTATCAATTCTTGGACTTTTGTAAAACCAGTGTTCGTCAGAAGTTAACTTTGGGGCATGAAGCTCGTTTTCCACAAAATGAACTTGTGAAAAGCTCAAACAAGCCTCCGCGAGGCAGAGAGACCAATTGTGGAGACCTCACGAGCCTCATCGAGCTTCGTCGAGCTTCAGCGAGCTTGGTTTTTTACTTTTAATCTTTTTTCCACCTGCCGACTATGGCGACCCCTGACGATAGGTAAAATTTTTTGTCGTGCAATTTACTTTACTTTAAGACTAATTGGTTTGGAGTTTGAGTAGGGCTTACGTATAGTGTATTAAAAGTATAGTGTATAATATATTAGAATATAAGTGTACATACTATTGCATACATTTCGTTCAATTAATTAATAATATAATTAATACTTAGTGTAATTATATAATATATAATTATGATGTATGCCGCATGCCTATTAAACATGTATAAAAAACAGTATACGAGTGGTAGGTATGAAAATGAGAGCATTGAGAATCATGAATTTGAATTGTATGTATTTGTCTTTTAAATTATATTTATTAAATTCAAGATTAGATAAAATAATTAAAAATGATAAAGCATATAATTTGTATTTGTTAAAGCATAGAGCAGCGTTTGGCATAAACATAGAAAGTGCATTACTGCATTTAGCATGATCACTTACATTAGTTAAACTAAAAAACTTTAAAACTTAAAAAAAAATTAATAGTATGCACAATATAAATTCAAACATCAAAAACAATATATTAAGAGCTAAAATTTAAAGTTAAACAAAATATGAATTGTAAATGATAAATTGCATCAATTGCGTGTTACCCAATGTCACTTGTCATCCAGATCTAACCTCTTACCAACTAAATTGCGTCTCCTTCTACGCTTACTGTTACTAATACTGTTCCGGTTCCCATGTCCATTAAAATATGTTTTGAACCCAATTAAACGTCTAAAGTCGTCGTCGTTGTTTTTAGAGTCCGAGTTATTCAATTTAGACTCAGATTTGGAGTCGGAATCGGTTGTATTTTTAACAATTTGAATATCTCCGTCACTCTTAGTTTCAGTGTTCCAACTGCTACTAGTACTGACACTGGCACTGTCTGTGTTGATGTTAGTGGTGGGGTTGTGCAAAATCAGGTGCCGTTAAAAAGCGTCCTTTCTACTTAATACAGCATCACAAACTGAGCATGAATATTGAACGCTAGCTCCATTTTGACAAATTGGATTCTTGACTTCGTCATGGCTCTTTACCTTAACCTGAGATGTCCCTGTTCCTGTCTCTGCTGTTGTTTGTATTGCAGCTCCTGATGTTGAATTTCTGGTTGAAGTTGGAGTCAATTTATTGTTGCTACATGTATTTTTATTTTCATCTTCATCCCCAACACTAACACAACTACGGTTGTTTTCACATTTTTGCTGCTCATATACAATGTAACTTTTTCGTTGTGATTTTTCTTTTTTTTAAATGAATCGCCCAATGTCTACGAATTGATTAAACGTGATTTAAAACAACTCCACAGCCGCTATAATTACATGAATAAGCACATCCCTGCTACATTTTAATTTAAGTAAATTGCTCTCTAACAATATTTCGTGGCACAAAGTGGCCTGAACTATATTGTACGTTAATAACTTCATTGTCGTTAATAATATTGAAATTTTTATTATTAGCACATTCACTGTCTTCGCTGTTTTCTTCATCTTCATTTATCTTGTCAGGGTCATTTTTTTTCGCTTTCATAGTTATTTGACTGAAAAGAATTAGCTTTAGGAGTGGAATTATTGGCACCAGGAGTAGAAGCGTCGACTGATACATTAGCTTCATTTAGTTTAAGTGGTGCTGGTGTAAATAAAATTAGACTTGGAGATACCAAACTTTTAGGAGTTTGCGCTGTTTTTAACTGAGGTGTCAACAATGTAAATTGTGGTGGTAATTGAACTAAGTTAATGGCTGGAGTAACAATAGGTGACATTTTATTTTGTCGGATTATTTTAACTCGTTTTGGACTCTGTTGAAGTGCTAATCTCCCTGGTGAATCTGAATCTTTAAAATAGTTGTAGTTGTGACACCCTATATGGAGTGTTAAGTTTATTACTATTGTAACTGAAGTTTTACTTACACTTCGACTGTTTTCGGAAACCTTTAGCAAAGTGAGACTTAAAGCTTAGTTTATTTAATTATCTACATTTATTTTATTACCTATTTATGCACCATTAATATTAAAGAAATTAAAGTGCTACTAAATCCAATGTCCAAATGTATGGGTTGAAACATTCGATATAATTTCTAGTGTTCTAACCCAAAGTTTGGTGGTATTTGGAATTCAAACAAAATAAATAGGTTCAATGCCTTCTACAATATATAATAAAATTAATTTTAGATGCGTACCTGCTACAAAAAATAAAGCCAAAATTATTGCACTTGGATTAACCGATCTGAATCAAAACCACTTTACTTTTGAACTTGAAACAGAATTGTCGTTGTATTTGGACGTTTTTTTATTGTAAAATGTTAGTCGAACTGCAAAATTCTTAATTTTTTTGGGTTGGGTTGTAGTTGTAGCGGTATTAGTTGTCAGTGTGCAAGTCACCTAGTTACGTATACCTACTTGAATACTTGTATCTATTATTTAGTTAGTATTAGTATCTAATAGTTGATACTCTAGTCATGAGACAAAAACAGAAGTCACCCAGTCTCCAGTGTGTATACCCATAATAACAACCTTGATTTTTCATTTAACGTCCTGCCAGGCGCCAGGTATGCACATAAACACAATTTTATTTAAGGCGTTGTTTGGAATTTGGAAGCTCCAAACTACTGTGTAGTTACAGTACTGAATACTGTATAGCGTATATTATTATGAATGTAAATAATTATATATTTTACAGGTACATTGTTATGTATTACACAATACAATATAGGAAAGCGTAGTGTATTTATTTCATTTAAATAATCAAGGATTAGGAATAAGACATAAGATTTGTTGGTTCGTTCTACTTTCTACTTCTATGGCATTATTTGGTTGATATATAGTTATCATTAATTTTTTTATTTTCATTACAATTATTTGTATTATTATATCCTGTATTTTTAAAATATTCATTATTTATTAAATTAAATAATTTTTAAATGATCACCTAGTCAATCGATTAGATCCTGATATGATATAGTTATTTGCAAAATATAATATTTAATAATAATAAAATCCAACTTGAAAAAGTAAGATATAGATAGAATTGGAATACAAAGTATAAATATATTATAATACTAATACATAATCCATAGTCCATAGTATTCCATATAAAACAATAAATAAATTAAATAATTCGGTATTTCCACCTATTTTTAGTTTCCAGTACTTTTCATTAGTTTTCATTACTTGTCAAAATAGTGCATTTAAGTACATAGGTACTTTGAAAGCACAAGTGCACAAGTATCAAAAACAAATTACTGGGCTCGCTAATGTTAAAAACATTTACCGCCCCCAAAAACTTCCAGGGACCAAAGCTCGATTAGGCTTCATCGAGCCTCGTCGAGCCTCGTCGAGCTTGCTTACAAAATGTGGAGCTCATTTAAGCCTGGCCGAGCCTGGAACGTAAAAACCTCATTGAACTTTTCTAGTTCACGAACTTTTTTAGCCAAGTTAACTTGAGAATGTCGAACAATGTGTAAAACATAGCGAAGGTAAGTACTGCCGCACCCTTCCAACTATGTAACAATACAATTTACAAATTTGAAATCGTGTATAAAATAGACCTATTCAAAATAATTAAATTATCGTAAATTATTGGCACTATAATGACTGACTCCGAAAATATTTAAAATAACTAAAGCGAACTAGCGTGTTGTGTTAGCCAATGCTCACTGCATTTAGGCCTACGTATTTAATTTATTCGCACACAGACTGTACGAGAATTTAAAATATCATTTACGCATGTTGCAGGGCTCTTCCTTCGAAATGACAAAAGAACACCAAAGATGACGCAAATTTGCGAGTGGTTTCTCAAGCTTACATACTACTCCTTGATCATGAACATTTTGACTGTTATGGCAGTCGCTCTCATTCGTCCAACCTCTCCTGAGTTGCTGTCTTCAGTGATTTTTAATTTCTTGAAACCAACGAATGGGGACATTGAGACGGACGCGGACGGGGCCGCTAGGATAGTGATGAAGACGTCCGTCATAATTGCATCGTCAGCATTTCAAGGCTGGGTCATGTACAATTACATAGGTCTTGGATTTCTACTTATCGTTACTGGCGTTCCCATATGCAGCTCACAACTCGTTTTGCTGGATAAGCTAGGGTTAGTTGTTCGAAAATCCTATTAAATTAAATATTATGGGGACGTCAATAAATTTCGTCATAGAAAAATTTCAAGTTCAAGAACCAATTGATCTTTGACCCCCTGTGACGTACATACCTATTACGTTAATGTCGGGCTTTTTTAAAAATATCCAAGTAGACTAATTTACCCTACCCGCGACATTATTTTTAAAAGGTCCCTAATAAATACAACAATTAATTTTAGATTTGTTTTAATTTTCCTAGCAATGGAGCGTGCAAAATTAGGAATAGCGAGCCAATGACAAAAATGACGATTTGGAAGGCGCTCCAAATGATTGCTTATGCGACCGATAAATCACATGCAATAACAGTTGTCTCAGCAAAAGTGATCATAATTTCTTTAGCGATTTTTTGTGCTTACGGAGCACTGAAATTTGAAAAATTCCTCGCTGTTGGACTTGGGATTATCGGTACAAATTGCACTGTGTTCCTCGTACTCTGTTTCTCACTACTCTGCCAGGTGTACGAGAAGTCAAGTGGACTTTTGACAGAGTGGAGGCGACATGGATTGAGGTCAAAGACCAGCAGGTCAGCGACAGGTCAAGTAAGTTGTGCTGTAATGAAGGTTAATGCAAAAGCAGCTGCTCAAGAAGCACTGTACCTCAAGATGCAATTAAGGTCCCTCAAATGCTTTTCAGTGAACATTGCGGGAATGTACCACGTGTCACGTGGACAAGGAGATGGTTCTCACAATGTGTAGATTTATATTCGAGTCTATCATCAATGTAGTACTTATGTATCCTTGAAGCAAACTGAAGCTTGTTAACATACGAATACACATATAATGATGTTAAGTAGAAAGTAGACATTATTTAAAATACTGTACTCGAATAATATTATGAATTTATGTTTTCTGATCAATTATAAAACATTATGTAAGATCCTTAGATATAATTGAACCAATATTACTGTCTAGCAGGACTGAAGTCACACCTCAGTGTAAAGTGCACTGTCAGCCCTCAACTAAACATTATTCTAAATGCTTACTGCAATGCCCTTAATTTGAATTATACTTCAAAGATGTTTTATTTTTCCATATGGAGTAAATTATAGTGATTAAAATAATTCGAGAAAACTGTTCCGATGTGAAACTTTGCCTTGTAAAAAAGCTGTCACTTTACATTACATTCGCACACAGTACAATCATTTAATCGGGGAATCCCACATTCGGACAGGAAACAAAGCTCAAACACTCACATTTACTTTGAATTAGCAACCATGGTAAACGGTGCAGAATATGCGGCCAACCAAGCTCAACATTTAAGTAATGTTACAGTACGAAAATTCATGAATCAACCTAATGCGGCTTCATGTAAATGTCAACTGGTGTTTACCGATCACCAAACATGCAACTGTTAATACTTTGTATTTAAGTTATGGAACATGCCTATATTCTATGAAAATAAAACATCCGGCGCTTCGCGCCGGATTTGTTGACCGGAGGCGGGCCTGAAGTAGATGCTGAGCTTTAACAAAGGCGCAAGACAATTTATGTTACGTTAAAAGATAATATAAGATTTATGGAAGCTCCCCTACAATCAATAAGACATATACGAATGTGCGTAGCATGTAGCTGAATATAGCTGCAAATTTTTTATAAATTGCACTATTTACAAATGACGTCTTTTATGGAGGCTCCCCTACCATCAATAGGCCATATAATTATAGAAGTACGTGTCATGCATTTAAAAAACGCTAACATATTTTTAAAAATTGCATTTTTTACTAATGACGTCAGTTATGGAGCCTTCCCTACCATCAAAAGGCCACATACGAATGTACGTGGCAAGCAGTTAAAACAAAGGTAGGAAAATAGGTTGGTAAAAAATTTAATGTTGAGACTGGGTGTACCGAAAACTATGATATTTAAAGGAAGTCATTATGGACGATCCTTAAATATGTATATCATATATAGGTAATTCTGTGACATGTGGTTAAAATAGGTTGGAAAAAAATTCTATGTTGGGACTGGGGGTTCTAAAAACTATGATATTTGAAGGACGTCATCATAGACGATCCCTGTATATTAGTGTGTATATATGTATATCATATATAGGTAATTCTGTAACATGTAGTTAAAATATGTTCGAAAAAATTCTATATTGGGACTGGAGGTTCTAAAAACTATGATTTTTGCAGGACGTCATTATGGACGATCCCTGAATGTCTATAACCTGTTCCCAGCTTGTTTGACTTTGCAGGCCACATACCATTGAAAACTGTAGCTGAAATTTGATGGGTCTGTACTATGAGATATACTTGTATTCGCCGCGCAGAGCTTTAAAATTACATTTTGCACTTTTCAAAAACATGGAAATAGAACATTTTGCACGTTTCAAAAACGTGGAAATAGAACATTTCACACGCTTCAAAAACATTAAAATAGAAAATATTGTGCGTTTTAAAAACATGCAAATGGAACACTTTACACCTTTCAATAACAAGGAAATACATAGAACTTTTTGCAAAATTGGAAAAAAGATGCAAATGGAACATTTTACACCTTTTAAAAACAAGGAAATACATAGAACATTTTGCACCTTCCAAAAAGATAAAAATAGAACATTTTGAACGTTTCAAAAACATGGAAATAGAACATTTTGCACGTTTCAAAAACATGGAAATAGAACATTTTGCACGTTTCAAAAACATGGAAATAGAACATTTTGCTCGTTTCAATAACGTGGAAATAGAACATTTCGCACGTTTCAAAACCATTAAAATAGAACATTTTGTACGTTTCAAAAACATAGAAATAGAACATTTTGCGCCTTTAAAAAACATGGAACTATAACATTTTGCACGTTTAAAAAATATAATAATAGAACATTTCGCACGTTTCAAACACATGGAAATAGAACATTTTGCACGTTTCAATAACGTGGAAATAGAACATTTAGCACGTTTCAAAACCATTAAAATAGAACATTTTGTACGTTTCAAAAACATGGAACTATAACACAATCCTATTTATGAAACTGCTAACTAAACTAAAATGTGCTCAACACTACCCAGCGACAGCAGGAGAAACTTTGGCCCAAAGTGGTTTTGATAAGGAGTGCAGTGTCGCGAAAAAGAAAGCACTTTTCTTCCTACATCAATACAGAAATGAGCATCGCTACAGCCGACTTACTTCCGACAGTCTCAAGAAATACCTGGAAAGTAAGAAATTTTACCGTAAACTCTGCTGTGACAAAAAGAAAACGTTCTATAATAACATCACACAAGAAATCCATCACAGCAAAGACTCAGCGGGATACTGAAAGGCTATCAACATGTTTAGAGATAAAAAATTCAGCCACGTGTCAAACAATATTGCTATCGACGGATGGGACGCTCACTTTCGTAAGGTTTTTGAAGATGTCAGCATTGATAAAGTTAAAGCCCTAGACCCTAACCAAGATCCATCTAAAAACAGCTCAGAAATCCTGGACCGCGAAATACCAATTGTTGAACTACACAGAGCAGTCAAGCATCTTAGCAACAATAAATCCCCACGAGCAGATGGTATTCCAAACGAAGTATGGAAAGCATTGGCCATAACAACCAACGAATACTTGCTTATTCTGCTCAACAAAGTCTGGAAGAAACAAATGCCGGAGAGCTGGGGCGAAATTATAACAGCTCCAATCTACAAGAAAGGTGACTCGAATCTGCCCGCAAATTACAGACCAATCGATCTTATCAACACCATAACAAAGCTGCTTACATGCATAATGTCCGATAGACTTAACCTATTCTGCCAAAAAAACAACACTATCTCAGAGAATCAAGCGGCATACAGGAAAGGACGAGGATGTACAGATCATATATTTGCACTCTATACCTGTATACTTAAACAGCTAAACAAGCTAGCATTCAGCAAAAAAGGAAAACTCTTCGCTCTGTTTGTAGACCTTAGTCAGGCATTTGACTCAATCAAAAGAAGTAAGCTATGGACAAGACTCAGAGAAGCGGGGCTAAGTGATCACTTTGTAGCAAAAATAAAAGAGCTGTATGATCTAGCAAAATAAAAATTAGGTGCAAGGAAGGTTTTACAAACATAATCAAGGTAATGGGAGGAGTTTTGCAAGGCGAAACATTGTCCCCAACTCTCTTTACTATTTACATTGACAAAATAACCGAAATACTTAGCTAAAGCGGCATCCAAGGAACACAGATGTTCACGCTAGAAATTCTGATCCTACTATATGCTGCTGATATCATCCTTCTCGCATAAAATGAACTTGACTTACAGAGGCAAATTAACACGCTTAGCACTTTTTTTAAAGACAACGACCTAAAAGTGAACCTATCAAAGAAAAAAGTGATGATATTTAGAAAAGGCAATTAGCTGAGTAACTCAACAAAATTTAAGTGGGAGAGCCAGCCGCTGGAAATAGTGAACAAATATGTTTATCTGGGAAACCCATTCTTTCAAAGCGGTATTTTTAATGAATCTAAAAACCACTTCTTTAACAAAGCAAGAGCTGCACAGGAAAAACTGTTTGAACTTTACTACCGAGCCAAAATAAAGGACATTAACATACACCTCAGGCTTTTCCAGTCCCTGGTTACCTCGATACTGATGTATGCGGCCCCTATATGGGGGCTTCGTTACTGTGAAGAACTTGAAACTTTTCAAACTATGTTTCTCCGACGCCTAACAGGGAGCTCAAACTTGACACCAGGATTCTTTCTTCGCCTAGAAACAGGAGCTGATAACATCAAGCTGCAACTTTTTAAAGCCTTGATGGGATTTCTAGAAAAAGCCACTAATGCAGAAGACAGTACTATTACAAAGAATTGCTATCTTGAAGCTCTGAAGACAAAAACAACAGACCCGCGTTACAACTGGAAGCTGCAAGTTCATAATCTGTTTGCTGAAGCATCACCTAAAATTGATCTTGAGAATGTTAGTACGGAATACCTAACTAAGCACAAATCTGAAATGATTGAAAAATATAGACTTAGCTGTATTATTAATGATGTCTGCAGAATGCAAAGCAGCAACACACTGAAACACTTTGCCTGCATAAAGACAAAAGCTCTAAGATCCGAATATTTTGACTTGGTCTTGCCCTGGAATCTAACAAAGTTTGTGCTAAATCTAAGAACAGGCCTACTTAGGATAGTAATTAGAGGAAAAGTGAGCAACCTTAATGGCATGAATAAAGTATGGAAGCGTACAACAGCAACTGACTGTGGCCTATGTGGACGGGAGGCGGAGGACGTCTTTCACATAATGATCAAGTGCCCGCACTATATTCCGCCAAGAACCAAATTCTTGAAAAGACTCTCAAATTTTAAACCGACAAGAGATAGCCTTGTACCCAAAATATTCAAGCTATACCATGACACTGAAGGTTTGTGCCAAATCTTTAACTACTGGGATGAAGCTACAAGAATTAGAAACTTCTTGTACAACTGTATCGATGAAGATTAAACCCTCTAAGTTTCAACGCCAAATAATGGCTGTGCTTCAGAAATTATATAATAATTTCCTCTCTTTCAGTGCTTGTTCTTTGGTATTGCCCCGTATCTAGCTCTGATGTGTGTGTGCTTTAATATTTCTTGTGTGACCTAGTGCAATAACTATGTTTGGTACTTGTGTTTACAGTGCTTCAGTATTGCCCCCGTAGCTCGCTCTGCTCAGTGCTTCAGTATTGCCCCCGTAGTTCTCTCTGCTCAGTGCCCCAGTATTGCCCCCGTAACTCTCTCTGCTCAGTACTCCAGTATTGCCCCCGTAACTCTCTCTAATAAGTGCCTCAGTATTATCACTGTAGCTTTTGCTGACCAGTGAATCAGTATTGCCCCCGTAACTCTCTCTGCGCAGTGTTTCAATATTGCCCCCGTAACTCTAATTGCTCAATGCTTCAGTATTGCCCCCGTAATTCGCCCTACTCAGTGCTAGCGTTTTTAGAATTGCTCTCGTAATTCGCTCGGCTCCGTGCTTGTGCTCCAGAACTGCCCCTTGTAACTTTTGGCTCATATCCGTAGCGTTCTCACTGGGTGTTTTACTAAAACTTATACAGCACTAGTGGTTTGATATAACACATTGTTCACTTCAGTAATTGATGACCAAAAAAGGCAAATGATCTTAACGGAAAGCGGTTTGTTCGAGCGTTCCGGCCAAGAGAAGCTGAATTGCCATCCGAAGCTTAACACGTTCAACTATGCACACTTTATCATTGAATACAGATGCTGTAAATATTTTCAACAATATAAGCATGCATGTTTTGCCATTGTTGCATTTAATATATCTTAAATCATGATCTTTTTAGGCAATACATAAACCAAAATAACTGCTTATCATATTAACATATTTTACCTTTAACAGACAAAGTCCAACCTAGGACCAACAATAATTTTTGTAAATCTCAAATTGTAAATATCTAAACAATGTTGTATGGGCTGCGGCCAAATCGACATAATGAATAAATCATTATTATTATTATATACTCGAACCCGGGTCCGGGTGCAGCGGGTTCGGGTTCAGGTTCAGGTTCAGGAACGGGTCCAATTTCAGGTTCGGGTGCGGGTCCGGTCCCGAGTTCAAGAAATGATGTGCACAGTTGGTGCGGGTGCACAAGAAATTGAACCCGGGACCACGGGTTCGGGTCCAGGTCCAGGCTCAAATTTGATTAACCCGTGATTTGGGTCCGGGTTCGGGTGCAAGTCCACGATTTTCGAACCCAATCGGAGGCTCAGATTGAGTTCGGAGAATCGGAGCTCTTTTGCACGTTTCAAAAACAAAATAAAATAGAACATTATGCGCGTTTCAAAAACATGAAAATATAACATTTTCCACGATTCAAAACCATGGAAATAGAACATTTTGCACGTTTCAAAAACATGGAAATAGAACATTTTGCACGTTTCAAAAACGTGGAAATAGAACATTTCACACGCTTCAAAAACATTAAAATAGAAAATATTGCGCGTTTTAAAAACATGCAAATGGAACACTTTACACCTTTCAATAACAAGGAAATACATAGAACTTTTTGCAAACTGGAAAAAAGATGCAAATGGAACATTTTACACCTTTCAAAAACAAGAAAATACATAGAACATTTTGCACCTTCCAAAAAGATAAAAATAGAACATTTTGAACGTTTCAAAAACATGGAAATAGAACATTTTGCACGTTTCAAAAACATGGAAATAGAACATTTTGCTCGTTTCAATAACGTGGAAATAGAACATTTTGCACGTTTCAAAACCATTAAAATAGAACATTTTGTACGTTTCAAAAACATGGAAATAGAACATTTTGCACCTGTAAAAAACATGGAACTATAACATTTTGCACGTTTAAAAAATATAATAATAGAACATTTTGCACGTTTCAAAAACATGGAAATAGAACAGTTTGCACGTTTCAATAACGTGGAAATAGAACAATTTGCACGTTTCAAAACTATTAAAATAGAACATTTTGTACGTTTCAAAAACATGGAAATAGAACATTTTGCACCTTTAAAAAACATGGAACTATAACATTTTGCACGTTTAAGAAATATAATAATAGAACATTTTGCACGTTTCAAAAACATGGAAATAGAACATTTTGCACGTTTCAATAACGTGGTAATAGAACATTTCCCACGTTTCAAAACCATTAAAATAGAACATTTTGTACGTTTCAAAAACATGGAACTATAACATTTTGCACGTTTAAAAAACATAATAATAGAACATTTTTCACGTTTCAAAAACATGGAAATAGAACATTTTCCACGTTTTAAAACATGGAAATAGAACATTTTACGCGTTTCTAAAACAGAGGAATACAACATTTTGCACGTTTCAAAACATGAAAATAGAACACTTTATGCGTTTCTAAAACATCGAGGTAGAACATTTTGAATCAAAAAATAATCAGTGTCGAAAATTAAATGTTGCAAGAGATACAGGTCATTGCACGAAACCATTTCAAAAAGTCTTAAAACGCCCCAAGTGACCTCAATGTGATCAGTTAGTTTAAATACATTCAAAGGTAATGGAAAAGTAGGGTCTTTAACGTGATCGGCATCAAAAAAATCAAAAAAGTTCTCAAAACTTTCATAATTTTACATGGCCAGAGTTATTAAGAAGAAAAGCCGAAATCATAAGTGTTGGTAGCTGAGACTATAATATGCTGTATAAATATAAGTTGCACAGATTTTTGAAGGCGGTAATATTTGAACAGGTGCCACTGATCACATTTAAGAGGTAATCACATATACGCATTTTAATGCTACATGAATGATTTAAGTGACCTTAATTTGTATTTTGTGGGTACCTGAATATAGTGCCTTCTGGTTTCCCTATACATATTTCGCAAGCGTGAATTTACGAAAAGGAATGGAAATAATGAACAAAGTTTCCGTAATACTATACTCAACTATATAAGGTGCATTTTTTTTTATTTAAATTTTCTATTTGTGTACTGAAGGTCGGCAGGGTTTGAAAGAACTTTAACTTCTCCACAAGAAAAATGAGTTTAATTTTTCATCAGAATTATTTTATGTAAAATGTTTAAAAATCAACTTTAGGGAAATAAATTGATTAAAAAAGGAATTTAGTTTTATGTTATGTAAACTTTGAAATGTAATCCAAATACTAAATTATTCGAATTATTCGTTAAAAGGGTTTGCATCACAGTTTTTTTAAGCGAGTGGTAATGGTAAATAACCTAAATTAAAAGACATATTTCGCACCGAAAATCGTCCACAAATGGTGTAATCGGCAGTACAATTGCGTCTCACTTGCTATTGGAGCCATCTCATGTTAGCAACATCCATTTGGGCAATGCATTAACTGCTGACAGGAGGATGATAATAAAATCTTAAAAATATTGAATTTTCCAAGAAGTTGTTTATGCACAATAACTATATTATGTACGTACGTCTTAAAATTAAAATCGATTTGACTCGTTTCTTTTCATGGTCAAATGTTGAGTGTTTAATCCTTAACACTTGCGCTCATAACGATTTAATATTTTAGAAGACACTTCATCGATACCCGAGCGCTGAGCCGGGTACCGACTCTTAACGACTTTTATGAGGTCGTCAAAACGTATAAACTTACCAAACCTATTAACTTTAGGTAACATTAGGAAGTATTCATCTATTTAAAACACATCTCGCCGTTCAAAAAGTAACTGTAATATGTCAACTTTTGTTAACATAACCTTAAACAAAGGAGGTTTTAGGACCCTTTCACCCAGATTCACGTCAAGTACTACACCCCCATAAAACACATTTTAGAATTAATAATAATTTTATAATTTATACAGGTGCCTGTGATTACTAAAAATTTCCATGGTAACGTTAACAGGAAAAATAAGAAATTGAAATATCAGTCATATTTGAAACTACAAAAAATACATTCAAACAAAAAATTTTTTGCGTGCGCAGCACGTTGGTAAGCGGTTTCCAGTTTTTCACGATGCTCTTTTCGAAAACAAATATAACGTGGATAAACTGGAAAACACATTGCCGGGGTGCCGGGGAGACCTGAACGAATAGTTAAAATGATATAAATTCTCATATATTTTATAGTTATATGTTAGGAATTAATTAAAAAGTCCTATTATCTCTAGTTTAAACTTATCTGAGTAAAATTATATTGAATTAATTGTAATAATTTAATCTCGACTATTTTGCCAAGCCAAAGCGGAACTATTTTACTAAAAGTCAAACGAATACCCGCGTGTTCTCTGATGCGTTGAGCATCTCTCTATGTAATCCTATGTCGTATTTGTTTAGTAACATTATGACAGGCCAGATCACAAATATTAATTGATTTACATACTTTATTATTGATTTGGGCAACATGTTTGACTTGTCAGAATACATGTTTAGGTACTTTGCTCTAAGTTCATCGTATACGGGACAACTAAAAAAAACTTATGCTACGTAATGTTAACTTTGTTCAATAAGGATGGTTTCTAGGTTCCTAAACTCTGTTAGCAGTAAATGGCGTATGTATGTGCGTACTTACTTGCTGGTTACACAAGTCACACAGGTATTTTTCAGTATGAAGCGATCCAGCGTGAAAATTCATGCAGGGAATTTTTTATTTTAAAAGCAAAAAGCCAGAACTGAATGCATATTCAAATATAATAATGATACTAAATTATTGATTAAAGCAATATTCTAACAAAGTTACGTTCATAATTGATTTTTAGTAACATATATTTGTATTTTGTGGGTACCTGAAGTCTGAAGTCCTGGTCCTGAATAGTGCGGTCGCTTTTCTCTGTATTTCGCCAACGTGAATCTGGCTTACTAAGAATTACGATAGAAATTATGAACAAAGGTTCTGTAATACTATACTCAACTATATTAGGTAGGTACATATTTATTGATTTAAATTACTTATTTGTGTATTAAAACTCGGCAGGGTTTAGAAATACTTTAACTCCCCTATGTATATAATAAAGTCTTATTTTCCATTAGAATTATGTTCTGTAAAATGTGTTAAAATCCGCTAACAGTTCTTTTACTTTGCTTTTGGGAAATAAATTGTATAAAAAAGCAATTTAGTTTTTTGTTAGGTAAACTAATGGATATAAACAAAATACTAAATTATTCAGAATTCGTTGGAAGCGTTCGGATTAGAGCTTTTAGGAGTGCGCGTGTAGTGATGGTTATGACTTACAATTTAAAAACTTGCTTTGATCCAAAATCGTCCACAAATGGTGTCAACGGTCAAATTAATGGGTTCCCTGTGCTATTGATGGCGTCCCAGGTTAGAAACAACCAATTCAGCTATGTTTTAACTGCTCAAAGAGGCATCGTAATAGAGTACTAAAAATAGTTTATTTTTTAAGACGTCATTGATGGACAATGCCTAAGCTTTAAATATTAGGTAAATATATTTTGAAAGTAAAATCCAGTTGACTTGTGCCTTATTTAGGTCGAATTTTAAATCCCTAATCAGACATCGGCTCCTAACGTTTGGATATTTAGGACGACACTTCATCGGTAGCGGAGAGCCGAGCTAGTTTACCGACTTTTATGAGGTCTAAATAATTTTGTAAAACTAAAACCGATTCAAAACCTTACTAAAGCTTTTGACTATGATAACAATAGGAAAGGAGTACTCATCTTTGTAGAAGTCATCTCGCCCTATAAAAAAAAGTATTTAATTGTTTTAACTTTTTCATCAAAACTCTACTCTAATTTGTTAAAATAATTAAAGAGTGTTAAAATGGAAAAAGGGAAAATTTTAACACTGACTCTTCAGAAGTGGATCGTGAAGGGGTTCACTTTCGGAGAAGCTCTACAAGTCCACCCTTTTACTTGGAACAACTCCAAAAATCAACCAGAAATGGTTACATCTAAATGGCGACTACTCCTCTGGAAAGCGTCTGTGGTGGTCTTGCTGGCCTACCATGCTTTCTTGTCCTGTCGCTTTTTGCAAACTACTTTGTTTGGAGATGCTAATGAGAATTTTAAGAATCAGATTTACATGGTTTTGGTTCAGATTTTCTACTCGTTCATCCCACTGCTCCATTTAAATGTCATTTTAAAACGACACGAGCTTCCGGTCTTGGTTATCAATTCCTGGACGTTTGTTAAACGCTGCGAAGGTACGTTCTGCCCCTTTACCCGTCCAACTATGTTTTAATACAACAAGCGTTATTATAGTCAATAAAAAAAGGTTAAAATGTCGTCAATTTTGGGTATTGCGGGGACTTTGAAAATAAGTCAAACAAGTTCGCTTATTAACATGTTGTGTTTCCTGCTTTTGAGCAACGTGTATAACTCATTCGCAGATAGTCAGCTATTTGGGAATTGAAATTTATTATTTGCGCATGTTTTAGTACTTCTTCTCCAAAATGATCAGAGGACACCAAAGATGACTAAAGTTTGCGAGTCGTTCCTCAAGCTAACATACTACACCTATAACATGAACATGCTGACTGTTATGGCAGTCGCCCTTATTCGTCCAAACTCCCCCGAGGTGCTGTCGTCAGTCATTTTGAACCTCATGCCACTAACCAATTGGGACAATTGGAACGACGCGGCAGTTAGCATACTGATGAAAACACCCGTCGTAATCGCGTCGTCAGCATTTCAAGGCTGGGTCATGTACAATTATATAAGTCTTGGGCTTCTTTTCTGTTCCACTTGCATTCCCATTTTCAGCTCACAACTGGTTTTGCTTGACAAGCTAAGGTTGGTTGTTCAAAACAAATGTATTAGATTAAATAATATAATATAGTGACGTCAATGAATGACGTCACAAAAATATTCCGATTTTAGAAACCCTTTGACTTCCTGTGACAAACGTTACTAAATTATCCGGATGGTTGGCTTTGTCGGCAATATCAAAGTAGACACATTTAGCGTAATTATCTGTGCCGTTATTTATAAAAGATATTTAACAATACGACAACTCATATATATCTTATTTTAATAATTAATCTATTTTATTTTTATAGCAATAAAGCGTGCAGAATTCAGAACTCAGACAAGAGCGAGCCAATGACAAAGTTGACAATTTGGAAGGCACTCAAAATGATTGTTTATATGACCGATAAATCACATGCGATTGTAATTGCCGGAACGAAAGTAATCTTCATTTTACTTGCTATTTTTTGTGCTTACGGTGCGATAAAATTTCAAGGAATTCTTGCTATTGGACTGGCAATTATAGGAACAACAACCACCTTGACCCTCGTCCTAGCGTTCTTAATCATGTGTGAGGTGTACGAGAAGTCAAGTGGACTTTTGACAATGTGGAGGCGATATGGATTGAGGTCAAGGACCAGCAGGTTTAAGACAGGTCAAGTGATGCAGGTCAGGGGTCATAATGCAATGGCAGCGGCGAAAGAAGCACTGTACCTTAAGATGCAATTAAGGTCCCTTAGATGCTTTTCAGTGAACATTGGAGGAGTGTACCACGTGGACAAGGAGATGGTTCTGACAATGTGCCGGTTTATATTCGAGTCTATTGTCAACATCGTACTTATGTATCCTTAACAGTAAATAAATATCCAGATTGTTAGTTGGTTAAGGGTTAAAAATAGGCAATATTAAAGTATTTTCTGTGTAATAAAAACCTTAAGCATTAGGCATAACAAAGTTCTGTGTATCAAAATAATACAGGCTTACTAAGGAACTTTAATTTTGCTCTAATACTAAAACCTTGAATATATTGTTTAAATTTTAAAAGTGAATACAGTAATGCACATATTGTGTAACAAATGTTGAATATTATTTT
The DNA here is from genome assembly GCA_949802685.1 of Dicyrtomina minuta. NCBI lineage: Eukaryota > Metazoa > Arthropoda > Collembola > Symphypleona > Dicyrtomidae > Dicyrtomina > Dicyrtomina minuta. The sequence goes on along the minus strand of OX461810.1, from coordinate 80,448,752 downwards.
GTTTTTATTAGTCAGAAATACTAATGCTTTTAAACTCATACTTTTTTTGGCAAGTCGCAAGCATTTTCGAATATTCACATTTGACGAATGCAAATAAACTTTGGCAAATAAATTCCCCAACGAATACAGTTTAGACTTCCGGCTAAGTAGCTGGAGAATGCAGAAAAACCATTTTGAGCTTTTTAAAAACTCGTACTTACAATGAAAATGTTTAAAGTAAAGTAAATTAATTGAATTATAGCACAATCACACAGCAAATTCTCAACGATTTCTAGGAAAAGACAGCTTTTTACCACATCACTACTCACTATAGTCGTTACTTTTGTATTTAATTTTATTATTTCAGACTACTTTTTCTAGAGAAGGGAACTCTAGAAAGCCTGGTAAATGACTATAAATGAAAATATACTACCTGAATATGAATGAAAATACGGTTTTTATTTCGGTCCTAGGTAATCCGAATTTACAAAGAGACCGAGAAAAACACATTATTTTCTGAAACAAATTTTTTTTTTGAATTTGTAAAAACCCAGAAATTACTTTGTAAATAATGTTTTGGGAAATACAAAACTACACTTTTTTAATAAATCAGACGAAAATTGTAGGAGCTACAGGGTGCTAAGTAATTATAAATTCATTTTCTGGTTAACTAAATATGGCACCCGTTTAGTTACCATTAGGTAATTTATAGTTTCCAAAATCCCACTTAGCGAGCCAAAATGCCCATTGTCATCATTTTCTTAAGCATATCTAGTTTTTTTCACATGTTCTTCTTGACAAAAATATATGGAGCCGATTCGACGTGATCACTTATGAACGTTCCCTCGTAAGTGCAAAAATATTATTGAAATTTAATAAATACTTTATTTTGATGGGAACAGAGTTGAAATGTTTTTGTCCTTGGTCCAGCAATATTAGAAACTTGACGGACTGGCTAAAGCATATCAATGTTCATAACGTATGTTATGTGCAAAGCTACTCTGAAAACTGTGAAACTAAACTGAAACCGTCCACCGTGGGCTCGAAGTAGATGCTGAGCTTTCAGCGAATATTAAACTTAATAAATATGTGAGTCCTGTATTGTAGCGACTATCGATAATAATCTAGGAGCTTTCAGCGAATAATAAACTTAATAAATATGTAAGTTCTATATTGTAGCGAATATCGATTATAATCTAGAATATACTGGTATTTTAAAATCAGCGGCAGCTATTCCTTAATTGACATTTTGCAAATGTTTTTCGAAAACATTATCAACATTAATTATTTTAACAACTTCATCTATGGGCTATTCCAATAAAAAAGTCATTTAGGCAACGTAATGTATAGATCATTATAAAAAAGTAGTGATTAGGGCTCTAAATAAAAGTATGAGAATGTCGGCGACATCATTTATGGACCATCTCAATGTCAGAATATAGTAATTTGGATATCGTCATTAGTAGATCATCCTTGTAAGACAAAAACGCTAAGAGCGACGTCATTTATGGACTATCCCAGCATTAAAGTGTTTTCAATGATGTCATTTATGGACTAATTCAATAAATAGGTGGCTCAGGCGACGTCATTCATGGACTATCAAAATGTACGAATAGCATTTGGGTAACGTCATTGGTGGACCATCTTCATAAGAGAAAACAAATTTGAGCGACGTCATTTATGGACCATCCCAATAAACATATGGTAATTTGGGTGACGTTATTTAAGAAACACTCAAGGCATCCCCCACGCTTCTTTATCGTATTTAAGATTTCCTACGTCAATACTAATGGTTTAAAAAAGCTGTACTTCGGTAAAGCGCAAAAGAGATGCGTCCTAGTCGAGAACCTTCCAAGTTTAAAAATTTGTATGTACGTTAATGTTTTTCTCATCGCTGTTTGTTGTTACACATTCAATCCGTTATGGCATTGACCCATTTAGTAGTTATTTATAGGAAACTGGTTAGTTCGATCAATTTCTAAACTACATAGCTGTTTGCACTTTTATTTGTGATTGTTTAAAAGTAACTTGAAGAAAATCAGTTACAAACTGTGACCTTTGGAGCATGACGAACACACAGACAGATCGACGGACGGACGGACTGAAGGACATGACCATGTCAATACAGTAGGCTTAAAGAGAAGCGAGACTGCTGCCTTGTTAATGCTTATGGAACTTGAGCACATCATCCAAAAACTATTTAAAATAGATGCCCAACCCTTACATCGTTCGTGGCGGATGATGTAAAATGGAATTTTACTATTTGTAAAATACTGGAAAAGCAAAGTGCGCAACAAACCTACCTCGAAATGAAGATAAATTGCTCTATTTTACTGCAAACTGCGGAAAACCTACTTCTTCGATCTTGACGACAAACTATACAGCAATGCGCGGGTGCTTTGTTGAAAGGTGGGTGATGATATTTTAACGCATGACATCATTTATTCCCAACCCCTAAGCCTTTTACATAATGTCAATGTAGTGGGGTCTCAAGGATAATTTAAGTCTCATGGTTTATGTTCATCCATTGTTTTTAAACGATGAAGAATAAAGAGCACACAACAATGATGTTATCATTTGGGTATTTACCTACGTTGATATGATAATTCTTCATTTGCATTATCAAGCGAAAAGTTAAAACATGAAATTTATTACCATAAAATCATATAACATGCAGAAAAGCTCAAAGTATCACACGGGACCGAGCTGAATTCAGAAATAGCTGAAGAGCTTTGTAAAAACCTGAAAAGCTACCAAACTACAAACACACTGTTGCCACAATTGCTTCGCAAAGAAATTATGTACTACTACAAAACTTGTAAAATTCTGGATACACTGGGCAAAATGTAGTAAGATATTACAGTGCAAAATCGTGAATTTCATTACTATAGGAGTGCAACAAATTATTCTGTCTTTACATTATGGAAGAACAAAATACGGCTCAGCCTTTTACATTTACGACCTCAGCAAGTCCAAAGTCAGGAAAATCAACGTGTAAGTTTTTGCAATATGTAATTATTTAGTCGCGTATTTACCATAGAAGGATCGTACACTAATGACGTAATTGAAAACTCTCCATTCTTATGACTCTTTAAACCCCGAGCCAGCAGGTTACTATACCCATTGATTAATGGCTATTTTTATCATGGAATGTGATTTGTAGCCAAGTATACTAATTAACCCTAGGTATGACATCATTTGTTGACGATCCCTATCTTAAACTATTTTACAAATAAATACCGCAACCAAACTTTCGTTCAATCTGTATACGGGTGATTAATTACAGTAAATATAATCGTAACCATGCGTGATCAAGATGAATGCAAGACTTAGATTATTCCAACTGAAGATTCTTCTGAATTTCCAGGAGCCCCTACAGTTTCAACCCGATCGTCTATAGTGGGGTCGATGGTAAACAAACTTAAAAGTCACGCCAAGAAATCGCAAGCTAGCGTCTCAAAGCTTGTAAATTCCAAGGGGCGGAGCTCTGAAAATGGGCCACCAATCATTTTCATTTTCCACCTAATTTGGATAACCAATCAAATAATTATTCAGGGGCTGAGCCTCAGCGCTGTTCAAAAAATGCTCGAGGGAAACAGTGACGTCTTATCTGTGGATAAAAAGTATATATTTTAGCTTACGGACGGTGCAGAAACTGCTTTTAAAAGTATCCGCTCTAAAGGTAATCTCGCCTCCTGGGGCATAGAAAACATAGATGCACCCAAAGTATGGGGGAGGGGCTACAACGCGAGTGAGATTCTTGTAGGAAGTATATACACAAGTGTTTATAAAGGTCACAAAGCATTAAAGGATAATTTTGAGGGCAGGGACTGGGGACTACAAGTAGTTTGACCCAATTTTCCAACCTGCAGTGCCCACTGATACCCAAGGTTACGGGTCACATGTCATAGGGACACTGGCTGGGACCACGAGAAACATTGGGGTCACACCTGGAGTTCAGTGGATGGCTTGAAGAGCCTGCGGCATTTCGTTTTGTCCACAGTCCGCCCTGCTAATGTGTGGGCAGTGGATGCTTTGCCCTACAAAAGTGGACGGGTCTGATCCCGATTGTAGCAAAGCCCCTCGCATTGTGAACAATAGCTGGGGAGATACCCAGCCCAGTGACTATCACAATAACACTATTAGGATAAAATTTGAGTACATTATTAAGTGTTGGAGGAGTGCAGGGATTATTCCGGTCGTTGCAAATGGAAACTCTCATGATAGTGCGGTGGGTACTGGTTAAGGACTGCAACAAGTATGACTACACCCCATGTGACTCAACTGTGACTGGCACAGTTGCTTTAATGTTACAAAAGAATTCAGCCCTAACGTACGATGACATTAAAAGTGCATTGATCAAGAGTTGCTCCCTTACTGAGGTTTCAGAGGCGCAAAGGAATTGTGACGGAATAACTGATTCCTAGTACCCAAATAATGCAGCTGGTTACGGAATTATAAATGCGTACACTGCTGTGTTTGGAGCTGAATAATACAAAATTATCGTATGTGAAGAACCAAAATGACCTATATCTATTTTTAGTCAAAAACAATAATACTAAAATATTGAAACATGTCTTAAAAGCGTTTCGATAGATTGTTTTGCACTTTTAAAAAATAAGTATAAAGAACATTTTACACTTATCAAAAACATGTGAATAGAACATTTAACACTTTTCAAAAACATGTAAATAGAACATTTTGTAGTTTTCCAAAACACATAAATACAACGTTTTGCACTCTTCAAAAACATATTAATAATACATTTAGGACTTTTTAAAAACATGTAAATAGAACATTTTACACGTTTTAAAAACTTTTAATCCACATTTTACGCATGTTTCTCATATTTATTATGACTACGCTCATTTTGATTCTAGTTTAAATTGGATTTGGTTCGTTTTGGTTCTTCACAGGCGATCTATTTTATTATACAGAGAGCAACACATGACATGATTATAGATTGGATATAAAAAATATCGTGTGCTCAAAAAAATACAAATATATATACGATTGTTCAAGCAGAAACATTTTTATTTGAAATTTAATAAAATTAAAACAATTAAATTTGTGTCAAAACTAATGTTTAATTTTCATTTTAGACTTACCTTAATAAAATTTTCATAGTTGATCGATCCTAATAACATTCAACTACAATATCATGATTTATAACATGAATAAATTTTTTATTTAGAAGTTATAGAAATTAAAACCTATTTACAACAAAACCTCTTACAAAAAGAATAATTTTGAATTTACTTGTAGTCAGATTAAAATTTTTTTAAAACAAATGTGATTTCTTGTACAGTTGAATTTGAACTGAATCGCAACCCCTAAAAATGGAGCCAATTTTAGAGAGTCCTGTGCTTGATACTTTGTAGGCGATATAATAGTCAGGAGATTGTACTTTCAAGCAAAAATTTTTTCCATCCAGAGATTTTCCTTCATAGAGCATCCAGACCATTGTACCAGTCGCTACTAAGGAACCAATTGGAGTAGAGATATCAGTCTTGGCCCTCTCGGTTAGAATAGTTTCGTTCCCACTATAGTCTTTGCCAGAGTATAAGCTGAGAGAATCTTTAGTAGTATCACTAGCTCCAAAATGCCTTAAGGATTTTAATGTCGCCGCATTATTTAAAGTTCCACAGACTTCATTATCAGCAGGAGCCAAGCCTTTGCCCAACATTGTGCGGTACGTTTGATAGTTGACACTTGATGACAAAAACCATCTAAAAAGGTAAACCATATGGCTAATTAATAAATCTGAAATAAACCAACCAAGTATACATATCACGAAAAAAATCCCTTCTGCCGGTAGCAGGTGGACCCCTACACACTCAAGAAAATAAAAATATTAATTAAAAAAAAATACCCTGAAAATTAAAAAATTCAAGTAATAGTAATTAATTATGCGTACATCCCTTTAACGCAATATTCCTTAATTTCAGGAAGAAATGAACTATATTTGCTTACCCAATCCACAAAGATGAGTGGGGAAACACTGGCCCATTGCGGCTATGACTGGCAGTTGATCACCAACGGTAAACGATAGGAAAAATGCTTGGTTAATAAATGGCCCTATGCAGCTGATAGAAAATGGTAAAGAAAAGGTAAAGTTCTTGGCTAGTGAATGGCCCTTCACGTAAATATATTATAGCTCAAAGTGACGGGGGAACGCAGACGCAAGGAATGTAGAACCCCTTCAACACACACAGCAACAGACAAATTATAGCGTACGACCAAACGTCGTGTGTAACTTGTAGGGTGGAGCTTCTTGTTATATATAATACGAGGCTCAAGTTCAGCAACGCAACAACTAATGTGTAACTAGACTATGCACAGGTTGCCTTTCGTTCGTATGCAGCCTCCGCGCATGGTTCCTAGCTTCCTGCAGGAAGAAATGAAAGGCACGGCCAGGTCCTATGTGTGTACCGGCAAGCCATGCAGTCAATGCAGTGCAATGGTTTCTTCCTCTTTACTACAGACTTTGCGGCTTCAGTCAGATTTCTGCTGCTCCTATTTTTGGATTTTCTTGTTTTATAGTCACCTAACTTGCAATTAAAGTTATTCTGCAATAATTAATTGCTGTCGCTATTAAAGTACTGTTTTTATTGCACCAGCAGTGTAGTGTTTTTACATATATCTGATATTCGTGTCAGCCTAGTATAAATCGAAGTGCAAGCTGAGTTTTAAGGTGCCACAAGTCGCAAGTGCAATGGCAGCAGGACACAGCCGACAAACGTCCCAATTATTACAACGTCGTGGTGTTTGTGATTATACGTCAGCTCAATTAACATTTGACTTGACCTGAGACAGATCTTGATCTGACCATCTGACTGAGTACGAGGACGTCATTATCCCCTCATCGAGTTAATGAATAAATCAGTAGTTAGCTCGATATTGTACTCCTAATATAGTTAACTTCGCAGATTTATTGCAGAAGTTAACCATAGCTATAGTTACTGGTCAAAACTCGGTCAATCTCTTTATAATTCTACGCCTTTGCTTGTTCATTGCCACTGTACCTGCGACTTAGCATTTGAATTCAATTTGACGATCAAGATTTCATTCATCAGAACTATTTGTGATTTGTGAATGAGTGTTAATCAGTAGTGGTATATCTCATTCGGTTTCTTTGATTAACATCACTTTAGTTGCAAGTTAGGTGGATCGATTATATATAAAGTCAAAAAAATTCCGTCCCGGTTTGCACTATTGTTGTTGTTTATAAAATGCTGACGCAGTTTCTGGTAGTCGTGCATTTTTCCAAAGATTTATTTTCTAATATAAAATAGTTTTAACAGTACTCATGTTGTGTAGCTACAATAATGTTGAGCTGGAACTTTGAACTAGCCAGTGTGATGAACTAGTGTTGATGCAAAGTTGAAAATAAAATTCTACTGGGTTGTCTAATGAAATATTAATCTGTAATTGCATTATTTTTATGGCATATTCATATAAATGCATGTAAGGTAAATGATTGGTCGATCATCGGGCAATAGGAAAAAGCAATATTGGGTAGTCGTTGGCATACGCTCGGGCCATTTCATAAAGCCATCCGTGGGCCATTGCTTCCCCAACCGCCATCACCGACAACATGCCCGCCTTCATTAACCGATGAAGGGCCAATGACTTTTTCCGGATTGGGTAAGTCTGGGACGGAAGTTTGAAAGTACAGGGCGTTCCCGTTTGCTGCCTTCAACCGCAGTTCCTGGGTGACGCCTTCTCCAGTGGAATACATGCCGAAAACTACAGTCAAAATTACAGTTGCTGACACCAACCTTGTTTGGCTCAATAATGCCATATTGTAGCTACAAAAAATAATAAAGGAGTAAATAGTTTGATCTAAAAGAAACTGTTTAAAAAATTTAATCTGTGCATTAATATCAAAACCTAAAAATTTTCAATTTATTGAAATTATATAATAAGAAAATATGTTTAATGCAATAGAAATTTTCACAGTTTAACAGTACCTGTGTAGTCAGAAATACAATTAAAGCAATATGTGGAATTCAAGCAGTCTAGTTTATCACTGGTTAGACTTAATCAAAGAGGAACGATTTTTATACTTTTGTGATCCAAACTTATAAATGTCCAATGTCCCGTCATCAGTTTGTTTCGTATTAAAATTCAATAATTTTGGTACAAAATATTTGGCATTGCGACATTTTTGTCATGAAAAATCTTTACATCCTGTAAAGATAAATAGAATGTAAAAAAATCGTTTTCTAACGAATTTCGATACATCATAGTGTCATAAATATTTAAACCAGGATGTTTGTTAAGTGTCGGCATTTTATTACAAAGGGCCAGATTTCACATTTTATTTAATTGACACAAATAAATACTAAAATAAAGCTTCTAGATTAACTTTAATTTTGAAATTTTTACGGATTTCTGCTTACGTCAGCGTCAGCAGTAAGTAAGCACCTCAGATTGTTTCACAAATTAATGCACATTTACAACCTGCCCCATTATCATAATCCTCACTTTCCAATTGCAAAACATAATACTAGGCACAAAGAGTTACTGTATGTAATTGATAGGGTTCATCATTATAATTATAGCCATGCTCGCAATCAAACTGAGCTAATATCATTAAAGCTTTTGAAGGCTCTTATACGGTTTTTATGACACTGAGCGTTTCATTTATTTGTTTGCAGAACTGGACTCCCGAGGAAATATCTCCAACGTAAATTGCATCAATAATAATTACTAATATTATCGCGTTTTTATCTACCCTAGTATCCTATACATTTGTATGACTTACAATGCAAAGCTGTCAGCTATATAGCCTGTGCTTATTAACGCCGTGAAAGCGAAAGCAACGAGGTTAAGCCAAAAAATATGTAAATGAAATATTCTACACTTATAAAATAGCATTTTGTAGTTTTCATAAACATGTAAGTAGAACATTTTTTACTTGTTAAAAACGAAGTAATTAAAACATATTGCAATTTTCAAAAAAACATGTGTACATGGATTATTTTGCCAATTCAAACAACAAGCTGATACATAAAATACCTTGCACCTTAAAGTCGTTAATATACTATTTTCTATGCGTATTCAGTTAAGTGTTTTTAATAGTACGTAGGTCATATTTAACTAATAGATTAAATTGAATGTGAGCCATATAAATTCTTCACGGACGATATAAAAACCATAAAAACCAATGCCAATAATAATCGTACGTACTTGCCCAACGCGCAAATTCTTGTGACCTTAGGAAGAATTAAACTGAAGCTGGCCAAGTAAGTGATGCCCTAATGAAGCAGGACAGGGTGAGGGGTCAATATGCGAAGGCAGCTGCTGAAGAAAATTCAACCACCAAAAAATTTATTTTTTTAATTTTATTTTTAAATCTCAGAGCTCATCTAAAACATCATTTTTAAGTAACATATAATTATCATGACGGGTGTAGACGGCACAGGAAGTTGTTTTCACCAATTATTTAAAAAACTGTTAAAATTCTTTAAAAAAATGCGTTTTCAAAAGTTTAATTACTAAATTACTACCTACTTCAAATATTAAAATTATAGCAACTTCTACTTAACGTAACAAAATGAGCACACTGGACACAACTCTGATTATGAAATCAAAAAACATTAGCGTAGATTGCCTTTCTAAAGTTCTAAAATCCCCTTGCTTCACCCCTATGTCCCTTACTGACCTAATCTGCTTCGACAAAAGCACTTTATCTCTCTGACTAAGCCCCTGACCCCGACAGTGACCTTGCCTTGAACTTCTACTGGAGCCTAGCAGTATCTTTGCTTTAACTGTTTTAATTTTTTCTGGAATAACAAAACACTGGTCATAGAGTGACACATAGACGACGGTCAGCATGACCGGCGTAATCCAAGAAAACGCCCCAGCAACAATATCAAGTGTTGTGAATTTAATTGCATAAATGCTGCAAATAATAACCACAGATATAACAACATTTCTAAAGCAAAATACTGCATTGCTACTGCTAATGTTGAACAAATGGACTGATAGTTCAACTTGTCTGCACTCTTGGTACGCAGTGAAGACTTGTAGCGTATTTACTGATTTAAAAACTGTATCTTTTCTGTTTAAAATAGTTTGCTTGCTATTACCTTCTAATCGAGAAATGATCGTTTGAAGTTGATTCTCAGTTTTCATGAAAAATAAAATTTGGTAAAGAACATAGAAAAATCCATTTGAGCTCCAAAATAAGACGATGCCAAATTCGATCAGAAAAAAGAAAATAAGGCTAAAAATGTTTTTGCAGGTTGGGCTAAGAGCCGTGTAGAGAAAAGTTTGGAGGTTTGGATCGTAGAGAAAAAGTGTAAGTGGGAGAAAAGCATCAGAAAGGACAACGAACGGAAGGTAAATTACTGCCAACTCTAGTGCACTGTACTCACAGATGGTTCTAGGCAACTTTCTTTCATGTCTGTTCATATCTCCAATGCCTGTAAGTCAGTAGAGAAAAAAGATTTTTATAAACAAAAATACTGAATAAAAAAATGCTCTATACAAAAAACTAAAATGCTAATTTTTTTAATGTACCTGCGGAATGTGTAACTTTGTGTGAATTAAAGTTTTGATTAAATAGTCCAGCTGTCACCCCCGGCCATTGCAGCCACGCAACGTACGCCAAGTAGACGCAAATTGAGGATCCTAAACAGAAAGTCACTTCAATTGGGAAATGGTACACGACAAAATTGTCTGAGTAGAAAACAAGAGACTTGATTTCAATCCAGTTTTTGTAAACTGACACAAATACTGAGAACCAAAAGTAAATATTCCAAAATATCCTTCTAAAAAGAGAGCGATGACGGGGATGACGAATCTCTCCAGAATCCAAGTCAACCTCAAACGGAACAACATTAAGGTAGGACAAAGTTTTAATAAGTTTGAATGTAATTCTGAATTCTTCTTTTGTGAGCATTTTTACTATCAGTAGATATTAGCTTCTTTAGAAAGCGGTTTAGTTAGCCTTGTTTGCTTGGCCACTTACAATTAAATAACGTGCAAAATGGTACACCTTTTAGAACTATCAGAGCTATGTCTCTACTACAGAGGCTGCTTGAATACTAACGAATCATGTAAAAAAATCCTACATTTTATTGGGAAAAGCTTAAAAAAAACTTTTACAAATAAACGAAAAGAAAAATTTGTTCATGACATCATTCAGGGACGACCCATAATAATAGTGTTGTCGAAATAAGATAATCCGTAATGGTTAATGTAATTACTAATTCCCTAAATCGCTCTCAGTTATTCCTGATTTATTTATTTGAATTCATGTACAATTCTTGAACGTTATTGGTACTGCTAATAAATTACATTGTACGTTTAATACCGCAATGCCCTTTTTTACTGGGTTTTAACAACTTCCTAATTTAAATAGGTTTTACCTAATTTTGAAACTATAACATTGTACGCACCAGCAAGCATTATTTATGTATAAAAAACTGTGTATTTTTAGGCTCTCCTTATTTTAGGACAGTGACACTGTTTATTTTAATAACGTTGTCTTTCTTCTGCAAAAATATTGGAGAAACCAATATTTTTTGCAAAAACAATAACGGCATGCGTTTAGTTGTAAGGAGCTGGTATTTTGATCCTAAAGGACCTGTAACGTTGTAATACTGTGGGGCACTTAATTTATTTATTACAATATCTGGATTGCCCATAGAATTATGTAAGGTTATAATCTTCCAAAAGTCATTATATTCAATCTCGCAAGCAAAGCGTAATAACCCAATTAGGCCATGTAACAACAGCAACAAGGCCGATTAAAACGAGCTTGATAAATGCACATATATTGCACAAAACTAATCTAATTTGCTAGAATTTCTACATTATCAGAAACAATGTAATTTGTATTACAAAATTACAACTAGTACATATTGCATAAGTCATTAGTCTATAGCCAATAAAAGTGACTTATAAACCTTAGTGTACATGAAAATTGTGCCGATTATGCGGTTACTATCACAGTTGCAATTTGTAAGAAATTTGTGCATACTATAAGTACTTAAAGACTTATTACGAATATAGTTAAAAAAAATAATTAGTACATTTTACTTATTTAGCTATAGCGCAGTTTTTGTTGTGGTAGCAAATGTAATACATTTAACTTCGAGCAATTAAACGTTATACCTACGTTTAAGTACATATTATGTCAAAGGCCATTCAGCCAATCATGACTGATGCATGACAAGAGTCTATGGTCAAATTAAAGTAATTATGTCAATGCAAACCGTAATAGTATGATTTAGATACACATAGAGTGCTTATGTTTTACTGCCTCTATAGCAATTACGATGTCATATAATAAAATATGCAGTTTAGGTTTGACATAACATTATCAGGCGCATTCTTGGTAATAATTGCAATTTATGCTTTTCACTTTGATTGCCCATACATATAGTTCTTGTATTTAAACAAACAGAAACATACAGTTTTTAATTTTAATAAAAACATAGTAATTACATTGTAAAACGTAGGTTTTCTCACATAAAAAACATTAAATAATACTTTTTAATTTTAATTACTTTTGTAAAGCTAAATTAAATAACTGAAATCGCATTTAAAAATTTTGAAATAACTATGTTGCATTGGAATTCATTAAAATTCATAAAACCCTTTATATAAGGTTAAGCATTTACCTGTATGTACAGCTTACGTAACAATGGACACGTATAAATAACTAATGTTTTAATTGCTGGTAGAAAATCATAAATGAATAAGAATACTAATAATTATATTTTACTTTTTTTAGTATCATTATTTCAAAACATCTATGCTATGCAAGTTCATTTAGTCAGTTGCTTAGTTTTAATTATGGAAACAACCTCAAGACTGTATAGTTATCCTTTTGGTAATCTTTTACGGCTTTCTCGCAAGTTGAGTGCATGAAGTAGAAAGCGCCATCTAGAACCAAATCTGCCGAAGAAAAAAGTAAATTGTGTATTTGAGCTTAACAAATCGACTACTAAATCGAACTCGTGTAGGTATGTGCTTGTTTTTCAGGTTGAAATTGCCCCCTTTCCTTGGAAGAGAGAGTATGAAGGGAAACTTTCAATGAAGATAGAGAATATTTTCAAGAAAATATTGATATTTCAGAGATAATAACGTCCAAATTAAGGTCGAGCCTAATAGACGAACAATCTCGCTGGAAAAACAATCTGGCGGTGTACAAAATCATTTATCATGGCTGGTTGTGAAGCGTAAAAACATCATTGGCATTTAATGGAAACAGCAACCATTTAATTCATTAGGTGTGTCATGTGGAATTTTGAAACTTAGGAGTAGTTAAAGCATTTCATTGCCTATTGTTGTGATCGAACATAAACTCAGCAAACATTGGTCATACTATGTTTCAAAATCAATAAAATTAATGTGCAAGAAAACAAACTATTTAATTTTATTTTGTTTAGAAGAATTATGTTCGTTAAACAAATAATTTAAATAACATATTTTTAATTATTTTAATTTTCATGCTCTATGACCAAGACCACTTTTAAAATTATATTGCCAAATTAAAGTTTGATAATAATTGTTTTTAGTTCCTACTGATCAATAAGCGCATATAACGGCTGCTTTACAAACTACTGATACTTTTGTTTCAATTTATTGTGCTATGCTATACTAGCTATTTTAAAGTAATTTAATTGTTTTCATTAAAAATCCAGTATCCCAAATTTTAAACCATGTTCGTTTTCATTCAAGGAATGAGGCAGGATCGAGGCACTTTGAGCTTAAGTCTCTTAATTTTCCCCTTCGTAAGCTTACATCTAGTTGATGAGTAACTAGTAACTGCGGGAACACTGAACCCGCAAATACATATAGCTGTCCACAAAGCCAGGTGCAACTTTTAGATATAGGTCACTGGTCACAGGATTTTAAGTTACCCTAGCATAAAAGTCAACTTTTAAATTTTACCTTGGTTGTTTTTTTCTTTAACAGAGGCTGCGCAGTATAAGGCTGGATTAAGTGGAAAGCTATCTCATGCCATCTGCCTATCCACAGCAGAGTACAGTACGTCTAATAGAATCCAAGGGCCTCCAAAAGATGCCTCAGAATTTCAAGCCAGAAATAACCCGTCGTGTGCCCTAGTTAAATGGGCTAGTAGTTGTGGTAACAATATTTTGTAGGCGTTTAGCAAATCGTGAGTGAAAAAACCAAATTGCCCATATACAGTTCAAACTAGAATTCAAATGAGTTGTCATAAAAATTGCTAACTGCGAAAGAAGCATAAACTGTTAATGACAAGTTATTTGAAAGGTGCAAAATGTTCTATTTGCTTGCTCTTTAAGCAGTGCAATATTTCTGTTTTTACAAAATATACCTTATTTTATATGTTTTTAAAACGTGCAAATTGTTTCACTTACTTGTTTTTGAAATATGTAAAATGTTCCATTTACTTGTTTTTGAAACGTGCAAAATGTTCTGTGGTTTTAAAAACTACAACATTTCATATTTACCCTATTTTTGAAAGGTGTGTAAAAAGGCTTTTAAGATCGCAATATTTTAAATTGTGGTAGATAGTAGTTATTATTTTTATCTAAAATTAGGAATATGTCATTTTGGTTCTTCACAGACAAAACGCACCTATTCATTTTGCAAACATGGTACTAACAAGGGAATGGTTTTACATGTAACCCGCTAATTTCAAAAAGCGATATCTACAAAAATTTAAAGAAAACACTATATTTGAGGCCTCATTTTATTGACCAATTTTTTCAAAAGAATGAAAAGTTTTGAATTTTGAAAAATCCTGAAATTTCTTTTCAGAAAATAGTCTTAACGTTAGAAAACATAAAATGTCGTTAAAATTGGATGAGAACTGTGGATGTTACAGAGCGGCAAAATATTAAAATTAAATTTTTTTTTAAACTTTGGCGGGCTATTTTAACCAAACAACGCAAAATGCACTCGAGTTACTTTGGATCCCCGCTATTTTAAAGTAGCCTGATTTTTGTAGATATGGCTTTTTGAATTGTTGACTCTGCCATAACATGAGTTTATTTTACACAAAGGGGAATAATAATTTTATAAATCGACAGAGCCCAAGGAAACGTGCAACACTTTTGAATGTTCTTCATCATTGCCACCTAGAGCAAAAACCAGTAGGATCGTCGGAGGAACGGACGCCTCGCCAAATGAATTCCCTCATCAAGTTTATTTCAAGCGTTTTGTATTTATTACAAACCTCCTATTCTGTGGGGGATCAGTGCTTAATGAAAAATGAAAAATACGTGATTTCAGCAGCTCATTGTTTCGAGGGGTCGACTGAGCTTGAAACAGTTTTTGCGGGAGCTCATAATGTTGCAGTCCCATTGTCCCATCTGAAAGGAAACAAGTACGCAAGCTGAAAAAAGTAACTGTACATGAAGACTACGATCCAAATAAAGAAATTAACGATATTGCTTTATATGAAGTTGATCCTCCGTTTGATCTTACGGATGACCATGTCCAACCCGTATTGCTGCCAGAGCCAAACTATGAAGCGACCGGGAGTGCGATCGCGACTGGGTGGGGTCGTTTGAATTCTAAAGGAGATTATCCGGATACTCTTCAGAAAGTGACTCTGCCCATATTGACGGACGCTGAGTGTATAGAGGCCTACCAAAACGCGGATAAGAAGGGCAATTTGGAAGTGACGTCTTCGAATCTGTGTGCGGGCTTCTTGGGTGTTGGTGGGAAGGACGGTTGTCAAGGCGACTCAGGTGGTCCACTCTCAGTCAAACTTGGTAATGGATCTTACCTTTTAGTTGGAATTGTATCTTGGGGAATCGGTTGTGCGGATGCAAAATACCCAGGTATCTACACAGAAGTGTCAAAATTTCTTGACTGGATTCATAGAAATGCCGTTTAAATTCAGGATCATGTATGTACATTACTTGGATTTAAATTACTTGCAAATTATCTTTGACGTTGGATAAATGTAAAAACATTTTAACCTGTCTACAATGTAGTTACACGAAAACAGCATAGATGATTTGCAATTGTTCTTAATTTATTTTTTGTTCTCATTTCCATCGAATAATTTGTGGGCTTAAAATGTCTGGTGTTTGCACAACATAGTTTATTCACTCTCCTCAATAACCTACTGTTTGTCGTAGTTTTCAAAGCAAACGGTAAATATTACTTCCCAAAATTACAAAGGAAACGGAAAACATTTTTTATTACTGAATTAAAACTGTGTACGTGCGTATTTAATTATATTTGAAAGTAAAGCATTACACATTATTTTACACTATACTTAGGGCCGGATGAAGTGGCTATAGCGCAGGCAGCCCCCGCGGCCTGAATTTTTAAAAAATTTGTAAATGAAACATTTTGCAGTTTTCAAAAACATGTGGCAATAATATTTTGACTTTTCAAAAACATTGAAATAATTTTTTTTTACACATTTCAAAAACATGGAAATAAAACATTTTAAACTTTTCTAAAAACATGTAAATAGGACATTTTGCACTTTTCTGAATCAAGAAAAAAGGACATTTTTCACATTTCTAAAAAATTTAAATACAAAATTTTGATATACCAAAGAAGACCAAGGCCGGCGTGACGGGTGGTTCAGGTGGTCCACTGAACCAGGGCCGGGCGACATAAGGGGCCGGGCTCAGGCTAACAAAATATCAGTGCTAAAACGTATACAAATTACAAGCAGTGAGGGCCGTAACAAGGAGCTAGACCATGGCCGGGCTACACGTCGCGCCGGACCTGAAGAAGACTATCAATAAAATCAAAATAGTTGTTTTTGTATGGAAACAAATCACTGCCTAAAAGCAATTTTTTCGTCCGGCCATGACTATACTTGCTAATAATTTAGGCAATTATGTACTAATTTATTATTAATTATAACCCATATGTAATGCAATGTATTTAAATCAATGTTATTTTTGGAATATCCCGCACCAGCATACAGCTGAGGTGATCGCCGGAAAAAAATAGGTAGAACAATACCATAATGGCACGCTTTAGTAATTATGCAAATAAATGCTGTATGGACTGCGGCCAAATCGACTCACTGAATAAATTATCACTATAATCATTATGCAAATAGGTTTATTTAAAATTCCCAAAAATTACGATCGTTCCGAGTGTAGTCCAATATGTAAATTATCCATTAATCTGTTTAAAAACCATTAGACTCTCTGTTCAACTGAATTTCATTTAAATCACAGCCTTTGAATATTGACCCAATTGTGGTCATATTCAATAATGACACCCTATCAAAGTTAAAATGCCAAGTATTATATGGGACTTTATAACAACGGGACTTCCCTTCGTCTAGATTTTTCCCTTCATAGAGCATCCAGCTGCATTTACCCGTGGCAGCTATGGTTTGGATTGGAGTAGTTATATCAGTCTTAGCCTTCGTTGTAACAAACACTTCGTCTTCAGCCCAAAGTAAGTCAGGGTACAAGCTGACAGCGTCAGTAGAAGTGTCATTGGCTGCCCAATGTCTGAAGGATTTCACAGTCGTTGCATTATACGATCTATTATTGTCACTATCGAAGATAGTGCATTAAGAGATAGTTAGTATTATAAATTTAGAAAAAACAGAATATAATTCATTCAAACTATAGTATATAATTATACAGTTTTTATAACAATAATCTAAACCTTAATGGTAATTTGCCTTTGAAATATGAAGGAGCCCACGCGACAGAGATTCAGCGCAGTGGAGTAAAGAACCACGAATTAATATCATAAATATTGTACTCAATTTATAGTAATCTAACTAGCGAAGGAATTGCAGACTTGCGATACCTTTCCGTATTACATTTCATTATTCTGTACTTTAGGTTATTTCTAGATGGTCTGCTATTACAACGTTTTTGAGGAGTTAACCAATTCGAGTATTTTTTAGATTTTAAAAGTTTTTTCCCAAAGGTAAGTAACAATTTGATATACCTACATTCAATTTTTTCGGTTCCTAACAATTTAGTTATGCAGTTATAATTTTTGTCACCAACATATTTTTGAGCAATTATGGCTAAACATTTTTTTTCAACTTTTATTATCATAGTCATTAGCTTAGACGGTAGGCTTTGGCTGAATACCTGAGAGGCATACTCTAAGTTACTCCAAATATATGTTTTATAGACTAGCATTAGCTCATTACTTTTAAATCCACAGTGCTTTAGTTTTTTTAGTATATATATTTTTTTGGTAGCTTTCTTAACTATATTTTCTACATGATCATCCCATTTAAGTCAATTATTGATTTGTACACCAAGTAATTTTGTACTAGTAACAACAGGTAGCTTGGTACTATTGATAGAGAACTTAGTTTGAATATTTCTAATTTACCGTGACTTATTGATTAGCATTACGTTTCACTTAATTGGGTTTAATTTTATTCTTAGTTCATTTGTCCACTGGTTGATATCATTAAGGTGATGTTGCATTTGAGGCTCAGAATCGAATTTTACTTTTTCGGCTAAGGTCAAATCATCCACGTAACCATTGAGTAAATTATTGCAATTATTCACATTTGATTGATATTTTTCGGTAAAATTAGTAAGTATCCTATTAATTATTATTACGAACAATAAAGAGGCAAGTTTCAAGATCTACAGTGCCTAGTATCATCAAACATTGAGCCGGCAGTTTCATAGTGCGTGTGGTAGTTGAGATCATGAGCGAGCAACCAGCTATATTTTCAAATTAGAAAATAATTCACCCAATCAACTAGACTAAAATTAATAATTAAATATGATTTGGATACTCATGAGTAATGCCTATATAAAATATAAGTAGATAATATGTAGCTGTAATTCAGCGTACTCTCCAGACGCGCAAACTTAAATTATTTGAGGAAGGATAGAACTATAGCGGGTTAAATCTGGGACGTGGGTATCAAAGTACAGAGCATTGCCTTCGTCCGTGTACAACCAAAGCTCCTGCTTAAATCCTTCACAAGTCAAACCAAGACCAAGAAACACCGTCAAAATTATGGCTGCTGACCCCAATTTTGTTTGTTTCATCAGCACTTTATGATTTCTTTGGCTTATAATAGTAAAGAAGCTTGTACTTTTTTTCTTAGGAAAATAATTTTAATTTAATTCAACTATTGGTTTTGCGAAATAGATTACCAGTGTGATTAAGGTATAGTAAAGTATATTTTATAATAACTAACAATAGACTTGCTGTGTTTCGGGCAAATAGAACTGGTATAAGAAAATGAGATATGTCCATGTAACTTTTTTCCCACGTTGTCTGACCTGGTATCTGGCCAACTAGGAAGCAATATTTAAAAGAATAATTTTATTTTGGGCAGTAATTAAATTTGAAAATCGAACATTTTAACTAGCGATTAATAGGGGAAAGTAAATCATCCCATGTTTGGCCCCTAATTGAAGCTTAACCAAACTTGAAATCCCAAATATCTCTTCCAGAATGCCTAGCCAAATGTATGGGTTACAAAATGGCATAACAATATTTTGATTACGTCCTACCAAAATTTCGATCTATTTGTCCAAAATTTTGTTCATATGTTGGCATTAAAGAACTTTCAAAACCCAGTTGCGCAGACATGGCAGTGGGGCTAAGATATAAAAGTCTGTGGCTCACAAAATGTGTAAAGCGGCGTCGAAGTATTTTATTTCTCTTCACCCATTCTTCATTACATGTGTAACAAAGAATACTAAAATTCATAAATCAATAAATATATAATCCCTCCATTGCACTAGCGGGATTCAATAAATTACTTTTTACTGCATTTTAAGGGTTTTGGAAAAATTAAATTGGTCTATGCATTGCTTATAACTACCTATAATCATGTAATAAAGTTAGTTATAGGAATTATTACATTTTTGTTGTTAATTTCTAAATATTTGGTATAATTTAGTATAATTCAAGACAACATCAAAGGTAAGCCACTTAAATCACCGTTGTACACTATTTACTCACACCAAATTAGTGTTGTTGGCATTATTAAATGTGTGGAGCAATTAGCCAAAATAGCATTGTATTTTATATTGCAATTATAAATTCTAAAAGTCGATGTGCATTCAAGTTAGCTTTTAGTTTTAATAAGCGTAATTATTTGGTATTAGATGATGCACTCGTTATATACATTATTTTGGTAGTACGGCAGTTTTTACTGTTCAATCAATTTATGAGTGCATAAAAATTACTGCAATATAATATAATAGATAGGCATATTCGACATAGAATACAAATGGATGGGTCGGAAAGGTCAGAATTTGAGTGGTGGACGGGTTTCGATATTACTAAAAATACGGTTATTTAATTTCAAGAACATTAGTGAATTTTATTGTATTTCAAAAAATTAAATCAAACTATTTACGTTTTGAAATTGCTAAGCCCATACGCCGTTTGTAATATTCAGTTGGTTCAGACCCCACACTGTGCCACGATATTTAAGCCTCTGTAGGAAAGTTGCATATTTTATTAATTTTTACGCGGGGTGGTTCAAACACAGCATACGCGTCCTTAATGGTTTTAGCCAAAATAGTTGAGATTTTTAGGACGTCATTTGTGGGTAACCCCAAGTACACCCCCCTGCCCTAAGGGGATACTTAGTGGGTGGCGGGTGCAAGGATTTAAAGTTTTTTAATGGTTTTAGCAAGAAAATAAAGATTTTTGGGACGTCATTTGTGAGTGACCTTAAGTACACCCCTCCTCCCTAAGGGAATACTTTGTGGGTGGCGGGTGCAAGTATTTGAAGTTTTTTAATGGTTTTAGCAAGAAAATAAAGATTTTTGGGACGTCATTTGTGAGTGACCCCAAGTACACCCCTTCCCCCTTAGGGAATACTTAGTGGGTGGGGGGTGCACGTATTTAAAGTTTTTTAGTGGTTTTAGCAAAAAAAATAAAATTTTTGGGACGTCATTTGTGAGTGACCCCAAGTACACCCCTTCCCCCTAAGGGGATACTTTGAGGGTGGGGGTGCAAGTATTTAAAGCTTTTAATGTTTTTAAGATTTTTGGGACGTCATTTGTGGGTGACCCCAAGTACACCCCTTCCCCCTAAAGGGATACTTTGAGGGTGGGAGTGCAAGTATTTAAAGCTTTTAATGGTTTTAGCAATCAAATTAGGATTTTTGGGACGTCATTTGTGGGTGATCCTAAGTACACCCCTTCTCCTTAAGGGGATACTTAGTGGGTGGTGGGTGCAAGTATTTAAAGTTTTTTATTGGTTTTAGCAAAAAAAATAAGATTTTTGGAACGTCATTTGTGAGTGACCCCAAGTACACCCCTTCCCTCTAAGGGGATACTTTGAGGGTGCGGGGGCAAGTATTTAAAGCTTTTAATGGTTGTAGCAAAAAAAATAAGATTTTAGGGACGTCATTTGTGGGTGACCCCAAGTACACCCCTTCCTTTCGGGGATACTTTGTGGGTGGGGGGTGCAAGTATTTAAAGTTTTTTAATGGTTTTACCAAAAACATATAGGATTTTTGGGACGTCTTTGTAGGTGACCCCAAGTAAGGGATACTTTGTGGGTGCAGGTAACTTCTGCGGGTAGCTTGTGCTGATGACGTGTGCATGTTTCTGGTGCATTGACTGGCGCCTGTAAGGAAACCATTTAGCTGGTGCATTTGGCTGATGCAAAGCGGCAAATCACCCGTTTTTCTCCAATGCTTTTAGATGGCTAAAAAAGTTGGTCCAGTCAACTGTTAATTGTGAAAAACTGGTAAGTTCGATCGCTCTCAAAAACAATAGGGCACTTCTTATTCGCATTTGTGGCCATTTAAAAAATATTTGACGAATATCGCTTGAAAACTGTGACCTGTAGCGCATAAAGAACAGACAGACGGACAGACAGACAGACAGACAGACAGACGGACATAGCCATTCCTATAGATGCTTAAGCTCAGCATCTAAAAACGAACAGTCCATCGGATCCTGTGGCATCCTACACTGATTCTGCCTATAGTAAATAATCCTATCGGATGGAATCGGACCATACTGTTACAATTACCAAATAAAATGACCTTTGACCTGGGTCATTGAATAATTGTGGTTTATTAGTAATATTTAACACTGAAATTTGTTTCACATGAAAGAATTTCAAAAATAATAGGGGTACACCTTTTTGCTCTCATCGCTTCTCAAACACTCTCAACGCTAAATTTCTCAAATTAAAAAGCGGAGTATCCATGGCAAAAATTTGAGAAATTTAGCGTTGAGATTGTTTGAGAAGCGATGAGAGCAAAAAGGTGTACCCCTAATTATTTTTTTCAAAATTTTTCAAAAACTACCTCAAAACAACATACGACCCTAATGAAAGTACACAAAAACAATGATTTAACTTAATTGGCTCATAAAATATAAAAATCAGTTTCAAAAACCCTTAATTTTAGCCAAAAAGGTAAATTAGAAATTGCTGGGATTGTACAAGTACCCCTTATTTCACCATATCTTAAACTAAGTCGTTGTAGCGCCGTGGTCTAGTGTAGTGAGTGCTGATGGAGAGTGCACGGGTTCGAATCCCAGCTCGGGCGGATATTTTTTTAACTTTGTGACAGACAGTAGGACACTATAGGATGCCATAGGAGCAAAGGCATCGGAAATGTCCGACATTCCTATGCGCGTCCCCTATAGAGTGAATCAATAGAAATCTATAGGACTGTATTGCGTGGGAATGCTTTTGATAGTTGACCTCAGAGGACAGCATCCACCTAATTACAATATCAAATCATAGTTTATTGGAACAACAAGGCTGATAGTTAAGTATATCTCAACAATTCAAACAAACTATAACTGGTCATCCATACATGATTTAACGGAAATATCCCCATTTCTAGGACGTTATGGTTTCTCTGTAATAAACTTAACCATTATGTAAAAAGGGCTATCTTTAACCTATAGGATTTCATCATTATTGAAGCTATCACACTGACTCTACCCCGTGAGATCATTTATGGACGACCCTAAGCACATAGCTCAACTTGATGTGCATAGATACTGATAGCTTAGAATTAAATAAATTAGCAATTAAATTAGTATGAATAAAATGAAAGTAACTACAAACGTACTCTCCGATCCCGCAAACTTTTGTGACCGTGGGAAGAATGGAATTATATCTGGTCAAGTCCGGGACGTGGGTGTGAAAATAAAAGGCGTTGGTATCCTCTGTGTACAACCAGAGCTCCTGCTTGAATCCCTCTTTAGTCGAACTCTGACCAAAAAACATGGCCACAACTACGGCAGATAACCCCAACTTTGTTACTCCCAACAGCGCCATTGTTTTTTTCAGATTTGTTCTAAAGATAAGTTTCACCAAAAACGAATTTACTTTAATTTTATTCTAAAAAAATGGTTAATTCAATTTTAATTTTTTTCAATTTTTTCTGTAGTACCAGCGTTTGCAGGTGTGGGTTTACCTTTAACGAGGGAACTTGACAAGTATAGTTTATGACTGACGGGATTTAATCAAAGTGAAATGTCAGTGATAGTTATTGATTTGAACTTGAGAATTAAGTAGAATTCAGCCTTATCTACAGTCTACAGCCTAAGCGTATTACAGGGAATTTATATTTTAATTAATTACATACGAAAGTTACATTTTGACAACTACCTCGTGCTATGGGCACTGTCTGCCCAGACCCATTCAATCTCCACGTGTATTTTCATTTTTAATATCTTTATTTTGGTACTATAGGATCTGGTATACACATTCTAATTAGATGCATCAATGCCAGATTACACATTATGATTGATTGCCACAATCAACAATTAGGTGCAAGTTTGGATTTCAATATGCATCTACGCCTACGGCTTTTCAATTAATTTGTTATACAATAATGCAGGAACTTTCCTACTTTCTGCATTATCTTTCATGCATTATTTTTTGTTTTTTTTCTCTCTCCATAATAAAAAACAGGTGGGTTTCTGGCTTTCTGGGTCCTAAAGGATAATTTACGTGACTTCATTAATGCTCTACCCCTAAGCCGTTTACTTGATGACAGTGTGATGACAGATTGTTAGCAACGTGTTTAAACAAAGTAAAGCTTTAAAGACAATTTATCCGCTTATGCTTTACGTAATCCATACATAAATCCAATGCAAAATTTCATTATAAGTAGGTAATTTGAGGTAGTTAAATTCAATTGGGCCAATCACAATTTTCAACATCCAAATACACCTACATTACTTCATTTTTTGCTTTGAATTCCCAAAATTTAGTAATTTAAATGTAATTGCTTCCTTTATTAACTGTTCTTGTTTGAATACTATAACAAACCAAAAGTTTGGTTTTCCTGCTCGTGTAAATTTAATTCACGTAGTTAATTACATGTACTGACACAATAGGCGTGACAGAAAATTTAAATTTTTCAGTATCAAATATCAGGAAGTATAGCCAAATCCGTTTATAAGGGACGCCGCCGGACCGGCGAAATCGGTCCCTTATAGCTGGATTCCCTTTTAACCGTTTAAGGGATTTCCCTTATAATTGGACACGGTTCATAATTTTGATTTGACATTTTTATTTTTAGTCATTACATGGTCAAGGAATATACAATTTTGTTCAATTGATACAAATTACGTAGAGTATTTCAAATAGTCAGTTAATTTCGATTGTTTCGTGTCTTTGTTAGTTTAGTTCTGACGAACACGTAAGATTATTCTGTGTGGATTAGAAAATGTCAGTATTTGCTTGTACTAAAAAATCCGTTATCCACAGCGGCAAATGCAGAGAACGTAAGCGCCTCTACTGCAGAAGCTACCATCTCTAAAGCTGTAGCAGCTTGTTTTATAATCAAATTGTCATCGTTTTCATAGGTTGAACTTTGTGTAAGTAGAAGTTAGTTATTAAATGTTTAAAAAAGTTTTGAATTGAATTTACTCCAACCAATTCCAAGACTGGTACATCGACAAAATATACTGAAAAATATCTGGTGATTTTACGTGTTTTTAATTTTATTTTATTATTTTCTATCGTTATTCTTGATAATTTCCTTAAAAGTCGATTAAAATACCAAACATGGTCTAAAATGTTTCCCGTATACCCGGATTTTCCCTTATATCGGTTTTCTTATATCCAGATATTTTTAGCATTGAAACATAGGCTGGCAATCCAAATATTTTTTATACTGTCCCTTTAAGCCGGATTTCCCTTATATCCGGATACCTTATAACCAGATTTGACTGTACTGAAAAAATATTTTCGAGTTTTACCGTGTTACCTAAATTATACTGCGGAATATTTAAAAAACAAATTAGAGCATGGGCTAAGGGCTAAGATTAAACAAACTTATTAAGTATTTTAATAGAGGGACCTTATACAAACTTGAAGAATAATTCTTGTTTGCAAGCAAAATAAAAAAAACTAAACTTTTCCTTATATCATTACAGAGGTCATGAAATGAGCCTCATAGAAACTACAAAATGATTTTAAAAATGCCCAAACTTCCGTGTATAATCAACTAAACTACTTTCATGTAATAACCAACTAGATAAATGCCCCAATTAAAAAATGCTATGAGCATTTGAATCAAACTCTACACTACTCAATTAGGTATTTTTATTTAAGCCAATTTAAAGTAAGCATTTGCTTGATCCGAGCGGAAAACATTTTTGTTGCTCACGAACAATTTAACCCAAGGGCAAAAAGGAACATTTGTTAAATATCTTTAGGCACGTCTAAATGCCGAATCACGCCGCATAATGCTGACAAAGGAAGAATTTGGAACAACTTTAAAATTCCTTAGATTCTTTTCCCAACTCAACGCCTACACTTTTGAGGTAGATTTAAAATCCGGAAAAATTAAACTAAGGAAAAACTGTAAACTACGAAAGGCAGTATGGATATTATCCTTTGCTGTGTCAATTTTGGGATTATCCCACATGAATGCAAGACTTGTTCAATCTTTGTTGTACCCAACACACTTCGTTCTTTATCATTTACCAATTCACTCTACTTTGTGTATCGGTTTTAACTTGTCGTGTTACGTAGTATACTCAATGTTTGTACGTTGGCAAGATGTCAAAATTGGGATATTTAATCTTCTATTTGATCGTTGTGATGGTACAATGCATAATAATTAAACTTGTTAGTATTAAGGCAATAAAAAAATATGCAAGGCGTAATTTACGTAACTCCATTTCTAATCCAATGTTATTTTTTTTTGGTTTTAAAAGATCAACATTCAGAGAGGAAATCCATTTGGGAATTCAGTCCAATGGAGCTCATAGCCATCTACTTCCCATTCGCGATGCTGTCAGATGCATTTTTATCTCTGTTTCTTTTCCTGTACGACCCATCCTTTAATTTTCTTCTCTACTCTGCACTACCAGAGACTCACAAGAACGCTATATCGTTCTTGGTTCTGTTTCTGGTTGAATTTTGTATTTTTCTTTTTTGGGCCACGACCACAATATTTGAAGTTCTTCTTCAAATGCTTTTCTTAATGAAGATTGACTCTCAAATTCAGACTTTAATTCTAAGGGTCGAATCTTACCTCCCTTGTTCTGAAAATGCACCAGTAGATTCATTAATATCTAAATTTGAGCTGTACAAAATGTACACAGAATGCAGAAAAATAGAAATGTCAATCAACTACTTCAACCTCAGCTCTTCTTACATAATATTTGTCTTTAAAAATGTATGCATCTCAGTATCAATTATAAATTTAGCTTATTTTATTAAATTTTCAGCCCTTGATGTGGTCACTAGTATTTTTGCTGCTTTTTCACCAGTCATTCTCGTTACAGTCTACGTGTCCCTGTACGACAAGGCATTTAAAATCCCAGACAATATCAAAACACTCAAATGCAAACTGCTTTTGTTGAGTGGGCAGTGTCGCGGTTTGACTCGGAAACAGCGCAAATTTTTTCGGTTGATTTTCACATCAGTAAGAGATGTCGGGGTGAGACAAGGAGAGTTTCGAACCATGGAACGAGAGTCCACGCCTTTGTTTTTAGATTTTATTACTCGAAATGTTGCCGGGCTACTAGTTTGTATGCGTTAATATAATGTTACTAGTAGTGAACAAATGTAAATGTCGTACCAACCTGTTTTTGTTATCGTTTTCTTAATTTAGTTTTGTCATGTGTTCATATTTATGTGGTAAAAGAATTCGGACGATCAACCTAATAACTCTAAAAATGTTAAAAGAAATAATTGATTCATTTTAACAATGTTGCTTGAGTTCAACAGCATGTAACTTTTGAACAGATAAGCACACGTAGTCCTAATCGGCTTAGCACATATTTCTATTAAAAAATAAATTTTTGAAACAAACAGGAAGACTCAAGAAATAAAATTGTTTACATGAAGGCGAATTGAAAATACCGCTTAGTGTTTGCAGTAAATAGTCCATGCAATTGGTCATTTACAAAACAGCTACGCATTCAAGCACTTTAACGCTTTTAAAATAATTTGATTGTTTTTAATTATATAAGATAGATTATCTACACTTAAAACCTGAGGAACAGATCTGTATTAGTGAGTTGTGGTACCGAATTTTATCTGAACAAGAGCCAAACAATATTTGAAACTGTTAATTACAGCTTTGTTTGTACTGTTGTTACTTTGCGTTCTCAAAATTTCGAAAAAATATTAATTGGAAATGTAATATTTCCATGTTTGTTTCAGTTGCGGTCACTAATAAAATGAAATGTTGACCTGTAATGGCGCTCACATATAATTATAACTGGTACGCAATAGGCGTCTAAGCAAAATCACCCTGTCCTTAAAAAAATATTTTACCAAGACTAATGAAATCTACAATTTACATAATATATGGATTTGATGTTTTTACACAACCAAACCAATTACCAATTTCCTAGCAAAAAAAGTGTAAATTTTTTATTTTAAATCGCCACTTTCTTGTTTTAAAATTGTAAGCGGTTTGGTCTTCACACGAGTATTAAAATACAAAATATGAGTGTATTTCAATAAATACCTACTAATGAAAGTGTAGCTTATCCAGCACATCAAGATAATTATTAATTTACATCTAATGTTCCTTACACTATATAATAATCAAAGTTATGAGAAAGCAA
Source organism: Dicyrtomina minuta (assembly GCA_949802685.1). Taxonomy (NCBI): domain Eukaryota; kingdom Metazoa; phylum Arthropoda; class Collembola; order Symphypleona; family Dicyrtomidae; genus Dicyrtomina; species Dicyrtomina minuta. The sequence goes on along the minus strand of OX461810.1, from coordinate 80,420,811 downwards.
TATATCAGCAAATTATTAAAACTTTTTGCCTACTTAAGGTATTTTATTTGTGTTTATTATTCTTTCAATATATTTGTGATTGTAAGAAAGTATAGTGGAAGGCTGGAAGGAATGGTGTTGGAAGATTCACCCAAATCACAGATCAATGCTGCGGCAACAAAACAGCCAAGTGATGAACAAGAACGCATAAAACGTGTGCCTACGAAGTTTTTTTGGCGACAACTAATATTTCTGCTCCAGTAAACTTGATTCTGGGGCGCTTTGACTCATTACAAATTGATGTAGTCAAGAACACTAAAAGGAGATTGAAAAAAGAGTCACCACGGGTCACATGAAATACAAGCAGATGACACAAAAAATCTGGCGCCTCGCGCCGGATTCTTTGACTAGGGGCGGGCGCCAAGTAGATGCTAAGCTTTAACAAAGCCGCAATTCAATTTATGTTACGCTAAAAGATGATATAAGATTTATGAAAGCTCCCCTACAATCAATTGCTTATTTGAACTGTTTTACTACCAAAAATAATAAAGCTGAGTAGTGGTGTTGTGTCTGTAAAAAAACGGTCCAAAAAAGATTCTGAAGGAAAGGAAGATCAGCCACCACCGTGTAAATTGCTAAAAGGATGTGAAGGCACTGAAGGCTATCGACTAACCTATTAAATAGGTTCATAAAAGCACACATAATAATAATTTGAAGTGAAAATTGGTAGCTGTTGGAGATTACTGGAAGTTGCAATATTTGAATAGAACACTCCTTTTAGAAAAAAAAATATACAACTGCGTAAAGGACGGTAAAAAATGTCCTGTCAAAAAACAATTACGACTATTAAGTGATAGTCATTAAATTGCATACGTTAAAGCAAAATGAGTGGACTACATTGATTTTAACGACCCTACTAAGACCGGTTGTTTGTAGGACTATTCCTACCCGGATTTTTCCTACTCGGACTTTTCCTACCCGGATTATTCCTACCCAGACTCTTCCTACCCACGAGCAAACCTAGGACTTTTCCTACCCATGACCATGACTACTGTCGAAATAAAAAAAAAGTATAATTATTTATGAGTGTACCGTAATAACACGGCAGTTTCAATCGAGCATATTAAATTAATAGTTTTACTAGTTTTCAAAAAGTCACAAATGGGCATTTTCAGTCTTATTAACAATTTATCAGGCAATAAAGTAAGAAAAATTATTTTATTAGCAAGTCTATATTATTTAAAATAACTCAAGGGTATAATACAATACAAAGTTGTGGATATATCTTTGCGCGATATGTAATTTCGGTTTTTTTACACAGGTAGGAAAAGTCCTAGGTTTGGCCATGGGTAGAAAAAGTCCAGGTAGGAAAAGTCCGGGTAGGAAAAATCCGGGTAGGAATAGTCCAGGTAGGAAAAGTCCGGGTAGGAAAAGTTTGTTTACCACTAACAAGGGAACCACGCCAAGTGGTACACCCAGATATTAAAATCACCCATTCTGTAAAATCAGACTACTTTTAAATAGTACAGAACCAAAGTAACTCAACTGCATTTTGCGTTGTTTAGTCACAGTGGCCCGCAAAAGTTTAAAAAAATTCAAATTTAAATACTTTGCCGCCCTGTAGCTTCTACAGTTCTCATCCGATTTTGATGAAATGTCGGTTCTTGTGATCCTTTGGCTTTATACTGAAAAGTAATTTCAGGGTTTTGACAAATTCAAAAATGTTCATTTTTTTGAAAAAACGGTGTTAGAAAATTGGTCCTCAAATATACTCATTCCTTAGATTTTTTTCAAAAAATGAAAATTTTCGAATTTTTCAAATTCCTGAAATTTCTTTTCAGTAAAAAGCCTAACGATCCCAAAAAACTAAATTTCATCAAAATCGGACAAGAACTGTCAACTGTAAAAGCACAAGGGTCGCAAAATATTAAAATTTGAATTTTTTAAAACTTTGGCGGGCCACTGTGACCAAACAACGCAAAATGCAGTCGAGTTACTTTCGTTCTGTACTATTTAAAAGTAGCCCAATTTTATAGAATGGGTGATTACAAAATCTGAGTGTACCACTTAGAGTGGATCCCTTGTAAGACCTCGTCATGAGAAGTCTAAAATTAGATCCGCGACTTCATCAGAAATGGCGGATTGCAAATAATAATACTTTTGGGCAGCGTAGACAACCCAATAAGTGTGAAACATGTTAATGATGTTGTTAAAAGAGAGAAAAAATATCAGACAGTGATTTTAGCATAAGAGATCTAAAGTATTGGGTGGAGCTAATTAAAATAAAACTTTTAAAGGTTTCATTGCTAATTAAAATAAATTGGTTAAAGTAAATACCTTCGCCAATTACAATAAAAATAGTAAAAGTAAATATCATTGCTAATTAAAATAATTTTATTTTTGGTCATTGCAAGATTTTGATTGCCAAAAAAAATAAAAATTTTCATTTCTAATACGAGTTCTGATGAAAAATAAATAAATCAGTGATAAATAAAGTAAAATCATAACGTTTTTAAGTGTAAGTCCATTCGTTTCTTAAAAGAAATTTTGCCTAAGTCCACCGAACTCTGCAGGTTTGAACAGGATTTGTGTGGACTTGGGCAAAAGTGCATATAAGAAACGAATGAACTGGGGCAGTAATGCTTTTAGTTCTAGGATGGACTTGGGCAAAAATGCTTTATCACCCGCGATATGTAGCTGTCTACCAGGCCAGGTGCAACTAGTACTACTAGTAGAGACACGTCACCAGTCACGTGATTTAAAGTTGCCTTAGCAGAAAAGTCAACACTCTGATATACTGCTGGCTAGACTCATGTAGACTAGTTAGACTAGATTTTAGCGGCCATAGGCTAACGAAACATTATATAATTTTATCTTAAAAGGAAGGGTCAACACATGTGCGCCGATTTTCAACTTAAGATCGTGTGAGTTAGATATACCTATAGTAGTAAGCAAACCCACCATAATTCATTTTTTTCGCAGGCCACGTGTATCGAGGTCATAGGTCATTGACAAAAAAACGACCATAGGGGGGACCCTGTTGCCATATTTAATTTGCATGCTAAATCCCATTTTCCATTTTTAATTTCGCGAAAAATTTTAAAATATTAAATAACGTTATCAAAAAAAGAAAATGACTCCGTTGCGACTTGTGGCAATAAAACACTTATGTGTCGTCCATAAACGATGTCATCGAAATATTTTTATTTCTTTAACCCTATAGCGCCCCTAGTTGTAATTTTCTAAACCATTGCGTAGTTGGCTAAATTGAACACCGGAAGTCACAATTATCAAAGCAGTCTGGCTGGTACTACTCGTGCCGTCATTTACAGACGATTTATTACTACTGTTACTTTATTTTCGCAAATCAAACATATTGAGTGCAATTTATCATCAAGTGTGCAACATACTTACCTTTTAAGACTTATTTCATAAAATATTATATAAATTAGTAGTGGGTTTGCTTATTACCATAGGTCTATCTAACGCACACGATCTTAAGTTGAAAATTGGCGTACATGTGTTGAATCTTTCTTTTCAGATGTAAATACATCACATTTTGAATTCTGCTTTAAGTAAGTATAGTTTAATCTTTTTAATATTCACTATACTGGTACGCCTCTAGCATTCAAATATGTAAACTATATAAAGTGCCTTGACTTTTCACGGCGGAAATGACATTTGAAATAAAAACAATATTTCTGTAATTAGTCATTATACTGTAATTTTGCAAAGCTTTCCTTTTAACATATCCGTTTTAAATTGTGGTTAGTCCCATCCGACTTCAATAATTAATTATGTCGTACACGAATAACAATTATAGCAAAATATTGGTGTTGGGTAGCGAAATAAAGATGTTGTTAATATCCTCTAATTCTATTTGTTTTTATTTTTTGCTCAACAGTTTTTACACTATAATGTACATTCTAACTAGGAGAACTTTCAAAAGCGCAAAAACCATTGTAGTTGGCTAGTTTTGTTTTAAAATCGAATTTAATTGTACATAATCCTATTTTCAACTTTAGGCGATTATTCTTGATTAAATTTAAAATGATCAAAGACGTATTTTATTTTTATAAGCGAATTTTTACAACCGTAATGTTGCTACTAGCAGTGCTTGGCTATCAAATTATTTCTGGTAAGAATAATATCCCCATTAGTATAACGCTACCTGTCTGCAAATATTACACAAACTATTTCATATACCAAGTTTAAAGCAGGCGTGCTTGGGACTCTGCGTTAGGACTGCAGACTGTAACGAAATTAGCAGTCTCAGACCCGGCTTTAATCCTCGGCCACTGCTAATCGTTTACGGCTCAGTGTTGTACGGTAAACGTCACTGGATGGTTGATTGAAACCCAATCTCCTTCGGTGCTCCTTAGTGACCACTACTTACTGTAGGGGCCAAAGGAATGAGACTCCTTTACTGTGGAGGAGGGGACGGGGATAGGTGAAAGGGTACAAAGACCGAGACGATCTAACGCGGTAGTCTCCTATTTCCTCACCCACAGTGACTGGTTGAGTCTGGTTGTATGAACTTCGGTTAAATCGACCCAATGAATAAAGTTTTATTATTATTATACACCAAGTTTCTATTTATTATTGCTGAATTATAATTACTATTCTATGTATATTGTTTATAGCTAAATCTGCACAAGAGTCTCCCCCATTGATGATAAAGCAGCCTCCCACGAACGTAATAATATATCAGGTGGCAGAGTGCTGGAAGGAAATTGACAAACCTTTTTTGATCGAGTGTGAAGCAGAAGGTGATCCTCCACCACAATATATTTGGTTTAAAAATGGTAAAGAATTCAACTGGAGAGCATATGAAGAGGACAAGAGAATGTCACAGCAGCCAGGAATAGGCACCCTTGTAATTACTTCACCAAAAGATGAAGATATTGGACGGTATCAGTGCTATGCTAAGAATAAGTGGGGAGTTGCAACTTCCAATTCTGCATTTGTGCGGAAAGCGGAATTAAGTCCTTTTGAAGATGACGTAGTAAGAACTGTTGTAGCTGATGAAGGAAAACCTTTTCAACTCTGGTGCCATCCCCCAGTTGGTTGGCCCAAGCCGAAGGTTTACTGGGTTAAGCGAAATGAGCTAGGAGCTCTAAAGAGTATTAACTCTTCACGGATTACAGTCGATCCTGAGGGTAACCTTTGGTTTTCGAATGTCACCATCGATGACCGAAGCGATAGGTACTTATATACCTGCACTGCATTCTCTTCACTAAGGTAAAAATTACAAAGTAATAGCTTTTAAAAATTCTTACTCCAACCCTACTATTTACACATTATACTAAAAGTCCTCGAAGATACTGTACTTACATATTGCTACAAACCACCCACATTACTGCGCAGGAATGATTATAAACTTGGAAACCGGATTTTGCTTCAAGTAAATTCAATAAATGGATCAGCAGCATTAAATAAACAACCTCCTAGGCTTCAGTATGCATCGAAACGAAATATGATTGCACTTAAAGGGGAAGACGTGGAACTTTGGTGCATTATCGGTGGAACGTTAGTTTGCTGATTTTTGGGTTTTAAGTTCTCTTGGCGTTATTTAATTTAATTAAACAACTTTACAGTCGTTGTTTGCTTAAATTGTAATTTTCTTTAAAAAATTTAATGTATAATTAGCATGTATTTATGTTAATTACAGGCCTCTGCCTGAAATCAAGTGGACAAGAATAAACGGTTTATTTCCAAACGATCGAGTTCAATTTGAAAACTTTGGTAAAACAATGCTAATTACAGATGTTGATTTCAGCGACGAAGGAAGCTATACTTGTGACGCTAGTAACGGTGTTGGTTCAGCAATTTCACATTCTGTTCAGCTCAGTGTATATGGTAAGTACCTAATTACTATAGTAAATCTGTGATCTAAGATAAACTTGTAATGATTAGGTTTGTATTCTGAAAAAATCTCAAATCAATAAGATCCTGCTATAAATACAATTATTGTATTTATAGCTATTCCATACTTCACTGTAGAGCCTAAATTTACAAACACGGAGGAGGGCGAAACAGTAAAGTTTGAGTGTGAAGCGTACGGTAAACCTAGGCCTGAAATTAAATGGATTTACAATGGCAAACCATTGGAAGAATCAGAAACAAATCCCAGACGGCGAGTTATTGGGAGTAGCACTATTGTTATTGACAATGTCACGACCGAAGACACTGGAAACTACGGATGCAACGCAACTAATTCCTTCGGATATGTCTATAAAGATGTATATGCAAACGTGCTTTCCCTACCTGCGGAAATCACTGAGTCACCCGGACTTGTCGTTACCACCGTAGAAGCAAAAACCATATCGCTCCGATGTCGGGTTCTCGGCGGCCCAAAACCTACTGTTTGTTGGACTCGGGACGGGAAGGAATTGACCGGTGGTCGCTACCAACAAACGCGCACTGGTGACCTAGAAATATTCTCAGTAACATATGACGATGCAGGTAACTACACGTGTTCTGTTTCAAATAAGTATGGGGCCGACAATGCAACTGGACGCCTATTTGTGATGAAAAATACGCAAATTGTGGAACCGCCAAAGAATTACGTAGCAACTGCTGGTACAAATGCTACTTTTAGTTGCTCCGCAGTAGCTGACCCGTCCTTTACGTATACAATTAACTGGCTTGTGGACAACTTTACTATTGAGTTTAAGGATGAGCCACGATACTTTAAACTCGAAGACAATTCATTGACAATTTACAGGACAACTGAGCTAGATTCTGGAGTGTATACTTGCCTTGCAAGGACTCAATTTGACAGTGCAAGAGCAGACGCAAGTTTAGTAGTTCAAGACTTTCCGAATCGTCCAGAATTGACCAAGACACGTTGTGCAGGTCGTAATGCTACCATCTGGTGGAAAGCTATGGGGGATAACCGTTCACCAATCCTGCAGTACACGATTGAGTACCGTACAAGTTTTAACCCTGAGTCTTGGAAAATTGCCCACCAGGATGTTTCGGCCACTGAAAGCAGTTATACGTTTACCATGAGTTCATGGGCCAATTACACGTTCCGTGTCATTGCTCAAAATAAAATTGGCCCATCATTACAATCCATGCACTCAAATATATGCGCTCCTTCACCTGATGTGCCCTCCAGAAATCCCAATAACGTGAAGGGTTACGGTATGCGTCCAGATATTCTCGTCATTTCCTGGACCCCAATTCCTATAAACGAGCACAATGCACCTAATTTCGGATACTTGGTTGAATGGAAACTGCAAAATGGCAGTCAAAAGCCTGAACCAAATTGGGTAAGAGAGGAAATTAAGGATTGGAGAAGGGACCACATTACAATTCCTAATCAACCCACCAATCGACAATACTCAATTCGTGTACGTGCCATTAATGAGCAGGGAGAGGCAAATATTGCGCCAACTGAGGTGATAGGATGGTCCGGACAAGGTGGTAATAAATACTTTCTATAATTCTTTCCCTATAAAACTTTTGAGATATACGTCGTTATTAATGTAAATAAATTTTCAAACATTATTGTCAATGTAAAATGTTATTTACCTGCCAACCCCTGTAAGTAGAAGCAACATCAGGAAGCGCAACTAAATCAACTATAAAACATGTGACATCCACCATTACGTCTGCATTTCCGCATAATGCAACTGGCAAGTTAAATATTTAAAAAAATGTTTTAAAAAACTGCTCTAAACTACAATGCTTACAATCAAGTTAATAAGATGCGAGCACGTGTTTATTAAAGTATCACACTGTCAATATAGGAAATGATGCCAAAATCATCATAATAATTGTCACTTTTGCCTCCATCTTAATAATGGTTGTTATCGCTGGATTCACCATCTATCGAAGAAAAGTCAGAAAGATGGAAGAAAAATTGCGTGAATTGACAGATGACGAGATTGAAATATTTTTCGAAGGAAATCTGAATGCTGATAAAGCATCTTCTGGTTACGGATTCATTGAGTCACAGCCATTCAACAAAGATTACGAAATACCAAGCAACCAACTAAAAATCTGTAACAATTCTGTTTTATTTTTATTTCACTTTTTATAAACGTTTAATTTAGGTATTAGTCATGTGGGAACCTTGCTAATTGTTTTTCCTGATAAAAGTTCCGGACAAGAAACTAGGCTCTGGTGCATTTGGACTCGTTCTTTGTGGCATACTAAAAGGTTCGGATGAACCCGGAAGTAAAATTGCTATTGATATTCCTGTGGCTGTCAAGACCGTGAAGCCAAATGTTGAGGTTTCAATTTTTGTCGCACTTCTCACGGAAATGAAAGTTATGTGCTTTGTGGGTCAACATCCGCACATTGTGGCACTCCATGGAGCTCAAACGACTAAAATACGAACACGTAAGTTATTATACCTTAAATAATTTAAATAGTTTAAGAGTGGTAACCTGAATATTCGAATTAAATTATAATTTTTAAAATTTATATTTAAACTTGTCTTTACAATTTAGGAGAAGTTTACATAGCTCTTGAATTTTGTGCTAACGGGGATTTACTTAATTTTCTAAAAAAACACCGCACTGACTTCAAAGACATGATTGGCGAAGCCAATTATATTTCAGCAGAGAATCTAGAAGCAACGAACATGACTGATTGTGAGCCCCCTTTAATTGAAATGAGAGCAATTTCGATTATGGAACCTTCAGGAAGTGTTGCCAACCAATCACCCTTAATATCAACATTGGACCTGCTTAAGTGGGCTCAGCAAATATCAATTGGAATGTCATTTCTTGGCTCAAAAAAAGTACAGCTAGATACAATTGTTTTTAAATAATGTGTTGCTTTATTTTATTTGTACATCTTTATTTTGTAAGTTACAGTTCGTAATGCTAGTAATTTAATCAAAAACTACATAATTAAAGCACAAATTTAATAATAATTACCAGGTAATTCACGGAGATTTAGCTGCAAGAAATGTTTTAATCACAGAAGGAAACATTGCTAAGATTAGCGACTTCGGTCTTTCCCGCCAACTCAACTACTCAACCTACAAGAAGAAAACCAAGGCAGAAAACAAAATTCAAAACCTTATTATATTCTACTGCCTTTGGTTTTACTGTAAAATTTAAAAAAAAACTAATTAAATGATTACAGACTCCATTGCCGTGGAAATGGATGGCGATTGAGTCTCTCCGAGACTCGGAGTATTCTGTTCAGTCCGATGTGTGGTCATTTGGTGTGACCCTGTATGAAATATTTTCACTCGGGACGATTCCTTATCCTGGACGAAATTGGACAGGTGACTTTGTAAATGATCTTGCTGCTGGACTCAGATTGACAAAGCCAAAATTTGGAAACGATGATATGTAAGAACCTTATTCTGGTAATCTGTTTGTTTAATCTCATGCATGTAATTGCATGATAATTTATATTTAGGGCTGCTTAACAATTGCTCTGATTTATTTAAGATTTTATCTGATGATGGACTGCATGAAACTGGAGCCTTCAGAAAGATTAAAGTTTGAAGAAATGGGTCCTTGTTTTATGAATATTCAAAGAAAACTCATAGAACAGGTTAACCCAGACTCTCTTAATAATTACGTCGTGACTTAATTCATTTGCACTAAAACTAGCTTTGAACTCAAAACATACCTATTAACTGTTTCACTGCAATTATTTTCATTCTAATAATATTTCACATGTGGTTACTTAAATTATATGCACAAAAATAATGCTGCTTTGAATGTTGTTTCTTCGTTACTTATTGTATGGCATTGGTTAACCGTGTGACAACGCACACAAAATTGTGAGAGTATTTTGGAAAAAATGAATTTTAAAAATTCAGTTGTAATTAACTCACTATAAGTTAATGTGTGTAGCCTGTTCAACGCATAAATATAGTTTCCTCGTACTCAAATGAAATTTAAACTTCTTGTACCTAGTTATATACTTTAATATATCACACATAACTTATTGCATTGTACTGTATACTGCTACATAAACATAATTAATTAAGGTTAATAATTTCGTACACAAATCTGGGATGAAAGGTCATATCTATTTTGTTTTTAAAAATAACACAAGCATGCACTGGAAGAATCCTTTACTGATGACATAGTTTTAATAATAAAATATATCACACAAGTGTCACACACAATTGAAATATTAATTTTTCCTACAAGTATTTCTAGTGCCACCAAAAATCATTTGACTTGTCTAAGCAGAGAAATACAATCTAAAGATAACGTTATTTTGAAAGAGAATTAAAAATATTGGAAATACTTGTACATTAGTTTAAGTCATGTGTAAATAGCATTAAACAGAACGTTGAAATTAAATTAGTTGTAAACAGATGATTTTTTAATTCCCCTTATGTTAAAATATTGTTAATTTAGTTGTAATGAATAGTCCTACTTATCATTTTAAAATACAAAATAAGTTCTTTATTAGTTGTAATATCTTGTCTTTGTTGTAATCATGTTAGTAATTTCACAAAAAGTTAATAAATAACACTGTATATATGTGTTAGAAAGTATAGAGACTTTAAAACATACCGTTCATGGTGTCACTCTTCAATTTAGTTTATGATTCGAAGCTCCCGCGATAGAGTATGAAACTAAACCGCATTGGGCTTCTTATCAATTACTGTGTTTGAGACTCAGTGAGTGAGAGTATTGTGAGTATCATAATGTATTGAATATAATACTCACTATACTTACACTCATTGAGTTTTATACACAACAATATAGAATCGAGTGTCTCTTCATTCGGCTTCAAAATTATATCCACTGAAAGTTGCCTCGTTCATTAAAAGGCAGGGCGGTTGAGTAGGGCTTAAGGCCAGGCGTAAACGGGCTACTGGGTTCAACTCCCAGCTCCGACCTTTAACTCTTACGAGCATAACTCGCCAAACCATTAGCGAGATTTTCCATGAGATATTTTTTTTCGAAAAGAGCGTCCAAAAAAACTTAGAATGGCTTAACAACATGGTGCGCGTAATGAGTTTCGTTCGATAAAATATTTTTTCGAAAAAACAAAAAAGGCCCTAAAATGGTTTTTTAATCCTATTTTTAATTTTTTTAAAACACATTTTAAGCATATTTTTTGAAAAGTTTTGTATGAAAACCCATTTTAAAATATTCTGAATTCAAAAACAATTGAAATTTAAAATTTTAAAATTTTTCATTTTTTCCAAAATTTTGATGGAACAAGCGTAGGTGCCTTAAAAATTTTGAAAAAATAAAAAATTTCAAAATTTTAAATTTCAATTGTTATTGAATTCAGAATATTTTAAAATGGGTTTTCATACAAAAATTTTCAAAAAATATGCTTTAGATGTGTTTTAAAAAAATTAAAAATAGGATTAAAAAACCATTTTAAGGCCTTTTTCGTTTTTTCGAAAAAATATTTTATCGAACGAAACTCATTACGCGCACCATGTTGTTAAGCCATTCTAAGTTTTTTGGGACGCTCTTTTCGAAAAAAAATATCTCATGGAAAATCTCGCTAATGGTTTGGCGAGTTATGCTCGTTAGTGGATTTTTAAAAATATTTCTTCTCAATATGATACATGGCGTAAATAAAAATAGTCGTAAGACCGCGCCAATATTCATTCGCTTCAAATTCGGTCAATCTAAATTAGTGAGGAAAATACTCCCACCCTTATATTCATTCTCTTCAATTACTTACATGATAAGTTGTAACTAGTGATAGTGCTTTAGAAAACAACGACCTCTTTGAAACATAGATATTATACTGCATTTAAGCAGGTATCTCAGTGTTTATTTTACATGGCCTACGACAAAGTGGAGTTTTAGTAGTATTGGCTTGTCAATTCCGACACTAAAATATCGCATTCTATGCCCAACACCATTTACTATATAATGAGCATATACCTAGGACCCAGGATACATGCTTTAATCCGTGCACTCAGTAAAGAGCAGGGAGAGTAATGGAACGAACGGGGGCGACTTAAACAGGGGTTACTAATGTGGATGTGAGTAATGTGGGGACGACTTAAACGGGGCCGACTAATGACTGTACCTGTTCTTCTTCACGATATTTTGGGTACCATTTTATGCTACTTTATATTTTTTGCCTAACCTTAATTGGCTGTAAGTATATTGACTTGAGAAATAATTATAGTATAATTAGAGATTTAGCAATCAATTGGTTGTAGTTTAATCATCAAAAAAATCCTTAGGGGGTCGCCGTCCATCACTTACTCAGAAACCCCCGTAGACTCGCCGTCGATCACTTACCAGAGAACCCCTGGGCGCTTGCTGTCCATAACTGTTTAAAGAAATCCCCAAAGACTCGCTGTCTATCACTCATAAAAAAACACCTGTAAGCTCGCCGTCTATAAATTATCAAATAATCCCCCAGAGAATGGCGTCCATCAGTTAAAAAAAAATTATAGCTCGCCGTCCATGACTTGTCAAACAAACTCCTTGAGGCTCGCCGTCTGTCACTTATCCCAAAACCCGGGAAGGCTCGTTGTCCAACTTTTATCAAAGGATAACTCAATGGCTTGTTGGCCATGTCTCATCAAAAAATCTCTAGGGGCTGGCGTCTATTATTTTTCAGAAAAAAACCTGAAGGCTCGCTGTCCATCACTTATTTAAGAAACCCTCAGAGGCTTGCCGTCCATATCAAAAAATATCCTAGAGGCCTGCCGTCCATTAGTTATCAAAGAATCTTCTAGGGGCTTGCCGTTAATCACTTTTTACAGAAATCAAAGAAGGCTCGTCGTCCATTACTTATAAAAAACACCCGTAAGCAAGCCGTCGATAACTTATCTAATAATCCCCTAGAGGCTGGCGTCCATTACTTTTTAAGAACATTCTAAAGAACTGCCGTCTATCACTTACTAAACAAACCTCCAAAGGCTGGCCACCTCTGACTTTTTAAGAAACTCCTGTCGGCTCGCCGTCTATCACCTATAAAAAAAACTAGTGAAGGCTCGCCGTGTATCACTTATCAAAGAAAAAATTCAAAGCTTGCTGTTCATAACCTTTCAAACAATCTCCTTAAGGCTGGCGTCCATAACTCTTTAAAGTAACATAATATAATAATTACACAGGAAAAGTAAATTCAGGTTTTTCCTAAAGGACAGTTGTGAGAATGATAAAGTATGAAACACTTCAATAAATATTTTACAAGCTCGCTTATCCTGTTGCCATTGGAATATTAAACATTTGGGGTTTGCTTCGTCAATTTTTGGAACCGTTTCTTATAAAAACTTTTTTTTTAAAAACAAATACAAAGGCAAGATGAAAATTAATGAACTAGAAGTAGTTAAGTTCCTAGCTACTTAAATGCTGGACCTATACCTTACGATCCAAAATGGAGTAGTAACAATAAAAAAAAGAATAGAAACTTATTGCTTTTAAGTGGGTTATTACATAAAGCTTTAGGAATAGAGAACTCTAAAAGAAATGTTAACCCTAATTGTTAATACAAGCTTTTCATTCAATACCTAAAATTTTAGTATAAATATATGGTGCATATTTTTTTTATAGGTGATTCATTCAAACCGCGAATGCAAACTGAACTATGTATGATCAAAATTAAAGCAGCGCCTAATTACAATTTAATGTAACAGAGTTCAAATATGTGTGCACCATTTGTATTCTTGTATACCTACTGATTAATAATTTTTAAACTCTAATTTATTTAATTACATTAACAACCATAAACTATGTATAACGAAATTGTGCAACGTATACTGAGTCCGTTGGGCTATCGTCGTTGGACGACAGTGTCAAGTTTATTTTAATAAAGTTGTCTTTCTCTCCAAAATCAAAATCTTTTATTATGCATATTTACATTTACAAAAACGAATCTGTGTAAGTTTAAATATCATTCAAATCACAGCCGTTGAGCAATGAACCAATTGTGGTCATATTCAATAATGATACAATATCCATGTTAAATTCTCAATTACGATATGGGACTTTGAAGCAAGCGGACTTCCCACCCAGATCCTGTCATTCGTAGAGCATCCAACTGGAGTTACCCGTCCCAGCTATGGTCTGTATTGGAGTGGATATACCTGTATTGGCCCTCGTAGTAACATAAATCTCGTCTCCATCCCAGTAATCTCCAGCATACAAACTGACAGCGTCCGTGGAAGTATCAATCGCTACCCAGTGCCGAAGGGATTTGACAATCGTGGTATTGACTTCTGTACAGTGTATTTTACTATCAATAATTAAGCCAACATGTTTGTAATGCTTTTGATAGTTGAGCTCAGAAGACAGCATCCACCTAATTGCAATATAAAATCATAGTTTAATGGAACAACAAGGCTGGTTGTTAAGCATATTTCAACAATTCAAACAAACTATAAGGGTTCATCTATAAATAATGTAACGGAAATATCTCCATTTCTGGGACGCTATGGTTTCTCCGTAATGAGCTTAACCATTGTGTAAAAAGGGAAACGTATATGATAGGATGTCAGCAATATTCAAGTAATCATATTATTTAATCATCATCATTCTACCCCGTGAGATCATTTATGAACGACCCCAGACACATAACTCAACTTTATGTGCATCAATAGCTTAGAATTAAATAAATTTGAAATTAAATTGGTGTCAATAAAATCAAAATAACTAAAAACGTACTCTCTGATCCCGCAAACTCTTGTGACCTTGAGAAGAATGGAATTATATTATATCTATTCAAGTCTAGGACGTGGGTGTAGATATACAAAGCGTTAGTATCCTCCGTGTACAACCAGAGCTCCTGCTTGAAACCCTTTTCAGTCGAACTCAGACTCAGACCAAGAAATATAGCCACAATTAATTACTGCAGCTAACGTCAACTTTGTTATTCCCAACAGCGCCATTGTTTTCTTCTGATTTGATCTACAGATGGGTTTTACCAAAAACGAATTTAGTTACATTTTATTTTTAAAAATGGTTACTTTAATATTAATTTAAAACATTTTTTTCTGCGTTCACGGTGTAGGTAAAACTTTGACCAGGGAACTTGACAAGTATAGTTTACACCTGACGGGACTCAATCAAAGTGAAATGACAACCATAGTTTTGAATTTTAACTTGAGAACCAATTAGAAATTATCCTTATCTTCAGCCAAAGCGTATTACAGGGAACATACCTTTTAATTAATTACATACAAAAGTTACATTTTGACAACTATCTCGTGCTTTTGGACACCGTCTGCCCAGACCCATTCAATCTCCACTTGTATTTTCATTTGTAATATCTTTATTTTAGTATCAGGATCTGGTATACTTATTTTTATTCGATACGTCAATGCCAGATTACACATTATAGTTGATTGACACAAGCCACAATCAACAATTAGGTGCAAGTTTGAAGTTTGAATTTCAATATGCAGCTACGGCTATTCAATTAATTTGTTATAAGATAATGCAGGAACTTTCCTGCATTATCTTAACTGCTATATTTTTTGTTTTTTTCCTCTCTCTATTATAAAAAGCAGGTGGGTTTCTGGGTCCTAAAGGATAATTTACGTGACATCATTTATGCTTTACCCCTAAGACGTTTACTTAATGACAGTGTGATGACTAATGGGTGGGTTGTTTCGAAACGATAATTCACGTGACATCATTTATGCCAGACTCCTAAGCCATTTACATAATGTTAGTGTATAACGACAGGTTGGAGACTTGTACCTAAACATTACTCGTCTTGTCATAATTTATTTTAAACCATTGTTTCTAGACCAGTTACAATAGGAAATCTCCACAAATGATGTTATTGTTTGACTAGATAGATTCTGGTAGGTACATAGATATAAAAAAATTTCTGTTTGCATTATGTTTAACATGAGTAATAAGGAGTGAGGAAGTCAGGAAAATGAAGGGATAATGTTTTTTGAGCAGACAGGTGAATCTAATGAGCAGACACAGACATCTAACTGGCAGACAGAATGCATTTATTTGGCTGACAAATTTTTACAATTTTGCAGACACTTTCAGCGACTTTTTAACTTTTAAAAAATAATTTATTTGGCAGACAATTATTGTATCGCTTATGATTATTCAAAAAGTAATCTAGCAGTACATTATCAAGCATCAGTGCCACAGTAAGTAATTGATAATATGAATCAATGAAGTAAACAAAAATGAAAGAATAAATCAACGAAGTTAACGTAGTAAAAAAAAAAGTAATAATGTAAGTAATAAGTAATAAAGTACAAGTCAAATGTTAGTTATTGTCGCGACTGAGCATCCTTTTGTGTGGAATCACTAATCACTGGTCCTCCATAGCCCAACCTATGCGATAGTATCAGACTGTTTCTAGAGAATTTAATTACATCATTTTCTTCCTAAAATTTTCAGGAAATGTTAAATTGCTTTTAGACACAAAAACTAAACTTGTAATTAGGACCAATTAAACTTGTATGCAATGATATTAAAAAATTTGGCCAATCGTTAGCAACGTGTTTAAACAATGTAAAGCTTTAAAGACAATTTATCCGCGTATGCTTTATGTAATCCATACCTAAATCCAATTAAAAATTTCATTATAAGTAGGTAATTTGAGGTAGTTAAATCCAATTGGGCCAATCACAATTTTCAACATCCAAATACACCTACATAACTTCGCATTTTTTGCTTTGAATTCCCAAAATTTAGTAATTTCAATTTAATTGCTTCCTTTATTAACTGTTCTTGTTTGAATACTAATCAAACCAAAAGTTTTGTTTTCCCGCTCGTGTAAATTTAATTCACGTATTTAATTACGCGTCACAGAAAATTTAACTTGTTCAGTTTTGAATTTCAAGAAGTACTCAGAAAATATTTTTGAGTTTTACCGTGTTACCTAAATTATACTGCGGAATATTTGAGAAACAAATTAGAGCATGAGCTTAAATTAAACAAACTGATTAGGTATTTTAATAAAGGGACCTTAAACAAGCTTGAAGAATAATTCTTGTTTGCAAGCAAAATATAAAAACTAAACATTTCCTTATCGCATTACAGAGGTCATGTAATGAGCCTCATGGGAACTACAAAATGATTTTAGAAATGCTTAAACGTTTGTGTATAATTAATTTAATTACTTCCATGTAATAACCAGCCTGATAAATGCCCCAATTTAAAAACGCTGTGAGCATTTAAATAAAACGCAACAACACTCAATTCAATATTTTTCGTTGAGCCATTTTAGAGTAAGCATTCGCTTGATCAGAGCAAAAAACATTTTTGTTCCTTACAAACAATTTAAACCAAATGTAAAAAAAAATTGTTATAATTATATTTTAAAGTACGTCTAAAATTTAAATCACATCAAAATGCTGACAAAGGAAGAATTTAAAACAACTTTAAAATTCCTTAGATTCTTTTCACAACTCAACACCTATACTTTTGAAGTAGATTTAAAATCCGGAAAAATTAAACTAAGGGAAAACTGTGGACTACGAAAGGCAGTATGGATATTATCCTTTGCTGTGTCAATTTTGGGATTATCCCACATGAATGCAAGACTTGTTCAATCTTTGTTGTACCCAACACACTTCGTTCTTTATCATTTACCAATTCACTCTACTTTGTGTATCGGTTTTAACTTGTCGTGTTACATAGTATACTCAATGTTTGTACGTTGGCAAGATGTCAAAATTGGGATATTTAATCTTCTATTTGATGATTGTGATGGTATATGCATAATAATTACACTTGTTAATATGAAGGCAATGAAAAAATATGCAAAGCGTTATTAACATAACTCCATTTCTAATCCAATGTTATTTCTTTTTGGTTTTAAAAGATCAACATTCAGAAAGGAAATCAATTTGGGAATTCAGTCTGATGGAGCTCATCGCCATCTACTTCCCATTTGCCATGCTGTCAGATGCATTTTTGTCTCTGTTTCTGTTCCTGTATGACCCATCCTTTAATTTTCTTCTCTACTCTGCACTACCAGAGACTCACAAGAACGTTGTCCCGTTCTTGGTTCTGTTTTTGGTTGAATTTTGTATTTTTCTTTTTTGGGCCACGACCACAATATTTGAAGTTCTTCTTCAAATGCTTTTCTTAATGAAGATTGACTCTCAAATTCAGAATTTAATTCTGAGGGTCGAATCTTACCTCCCTCGTTCTGAAAATGCACCAGTAGATTCATTAATATCTAAATTTAGGCTGTACGAAATGTACACAGAATGCAGAAAAATAGAATTGTCAATCAACTACTTCAACCTCAGCTCTTCTTACGTAATATTTGTCTTTAAAAATGTATGCATCTCAGTATCAATTATAAATTTAGCTTATTTTATTAAATTTTCAGCCCTTGATGTGGTCACTAGTATTTTTGCTGCTTTTTCACCAGTTGTTACGAATTGAATCAGTTGTTACGAAGAGAAACGAGTGAAGAATTATTAAAATTTATTGTTTAATTTTAATAATTAAAAATTAACAAATTATAAAGTAAATTTATGATGAATAGTGAATTTTAATGTAAAATCTGATGAACTATAATGCTAAAGCATACGGAAGGAGGAAATATCACTGAACTTTAGATTGAACGACAGAAAATAATTAGATCTCATTGATACTTGGAAAGTGGCAGACGTCATTGATTTTCCTCCGACCTGAGATTCTCATGATATTGTGAAAATACTGATAAAAAGTGAAAATTAGTGAATAAACAAAGAAATTATAATTACATGTAAATATTACGTCTGTGTAATATTTAAAAATTACTTCAGTGACGACAACTGTAATTTATCGTCGTTAACATTGGGGGCTCAACCTCTTGAACTTTGGACTATTGAAAATTTTAATATGGCTGATAATGGGGAGTTTTTTGGCCGCCGGCAGAGCATGAGGGTTAACGCCGGACGTCCTCCCAGTCGTTTGGGCTTTCCGCGAACTCGGGATTTGAGCGTGGAGGCAAGCGAAGATTTGGGTGACGATTCCACTGTTGCGCATTCTCGTACCGTAGGTCAGCAGTCTTCCTTATCGCCTATTCCTTCCCCTGGCCACCAAAGTGCCAATGATGATGGTCCTACTGATCAAACTTTTTCGTCTGTTAGTCATCGAATCCTGTCGGATGCCCAGCTGGAAGAGCTGGACCGCATCGATGACGAATATTTTGCCGAAATGGCTCGAATCGCTTAACTACGTCGTGATGACAGACGGGATCGGACTCTTCGGGGTGATTCGTTCCGTGCTTCTTGTCATGGCTCCACTCACACCACAATGTCTTCGCATCGGAACCTACCAATTGAAGCTAATCGTGACGACCGCGTCCGCGCTCGCAGTTCAGAAGTTTTTACCCCTCGGCCGGCGCCACTTCCAATGTCTACTGCGCGTTGCGGTGGTGGTGCCGGGGGGAGACCTGCTGATATTGTTGCACCACCGACCACAGCCGCAATGAATAATTTCGTGCGTACTTTTCATGCTGCTAATGAAATGCAACCTCTTATTGAAGATTTACGCAATTATGAAGATTTGGGTCTCAAGCCCAAAAATGTCAAGCTAGATCCTCCAGTTATGTCCTCCACACCTATCTCCACGCCTCCACCGCCTGCTCCAAGTGCCACTGACCTTGCCCAGGCATTAATACAAGGCTTTCAAAATATGTTGCCTCAAGACGCTGGTCCATCAAAATTGTCAACTTCGTCAGATGTAGTTGCTGAAGATTTCTTACGGCGTCAAGGTGTCGTCAAAGACCTACCAGTTTTTAGTGGTGATCCTGAAGAGTGGTTGGCATTTATTACGCAATACCGCGAAACTAACAAAATTTGCAAATTTCAAGATTTTGAAAATTTATGCCGCCTTCAAAAATGTTTAAGAGGCCGGGCGCGGGAAGCGGTACTGCCCATTTTGAACTTGGCATCTAATGTTCCTGAAGTTATAAATTCACTTGCAGAGAATTTTGGGCAACCTCAGCACATCGTTCTACATCTCATTACTAAGGCCAGAAATGCGTTGGCGCCGCGCCGTGGGCGTCCAGACACAATTGTCTCATTCTCGAATGTTGTGAAAAATATGGTGATGACAATGCAAGCACTTCAATGCTCCAATCATTTAGCAAATCCTCAACTTCTACGCGATTTGGCAATAAAATTACCCTCTGATTTGCAAGTGCAGTGGTGCGAAGCTTCAGCACCGTACTCAGGAAATGCAAATCTCATACAGTTTTCTAATTGGCTGTCTAAGAAATCTAATATTGCAAGTTTACACTCCTTGCTCTTGCCTACTGCGACGGATGACCGCGATCGAGGTGATCCTCATAGGATTGATAAAAGAAGCCATCACGGGAGGGTTTTTCACGGTGGGGAGAAACAGTCAAGAATTATAGATGCGAAAAACCCGTGTATTCTTTGCGGTAAAAATGACCATGGAATTAACCGATGTTCTAAATTTCTGGATTTGGACAATGCAGCTCGGTGGAAATTAGTTCAAGATGAAGGGATATGCTTTAAATGTCTAAATGCTGGTCATCGTGCATCCGATTGTCGTTTTGAAAGCGGATGTGACGTTGATGCTTGTTTAAAGCCTAATCATCATACGCTTCTACATCGTCACAAACTTAAAACTATACAAGATGAAAATGACATTTCAATTTCGTAACCAAAATAATAATAAGAAAGAGACAAGCTCTCCTTATCCGGGGTAGAATGTTACGAATTGAATCAGTTGTTACGAAGAGAAACGAGTGAAGAATTATTAAAATTTATTGTTTAATTTTAATAATTAAAAATTAACAAATTATAAAGTAAATTTATGATGAATAGTGAATTTTAATGTAAAATCTGATGAACTATAATGCTAAAGCATACGGAAGGAGGAAATATCACTGAACTTTAGATTGAACGACAGAAAATAATTAGATCTCATTGATACTTGGAAAGTGGCAGACGTCATTGATTTTCCTCCGACCTGAGATTCTCATGATATTGTGAAAATACTGATAAAAAGTGAAAATTAGTGAATAAACAAAGAAATTATAATTACATGTAAATATTACGTCTGTGTAATATTTAAAAATTACTTCAGTGACGACAACTGTAATTTATCGTCGTTAACACCAGTCATTCTCGTTACAGTCTACGTGTCCCTGTACGACAAGGCATTTAAAATCCCAGACAATATCAAAACACTCAAATGCAAACTGCTTTTGTTGAGTGGGCAGTGTCGCGGTTTGACTCGGAAACAGCGCAAATTTTTTCGGTTGATTTTCACATCAGTAAGAGATGTTGGGGTGAGACAAGGAGAGTTTCGAACGATGGAACGAGAGTCTACACCTCTGTTCTTGGATTTCATTACTCGAAATGTTGCCGGGCTGCTACTTTCTATGCGTTAGTAACGCCACTCGTAGTTTAAAAATGTAGTTAAATGTCGTACCAACCAGTCAATGCGAATAACTTTTAATGTTTAAAATAGTGCTATATATAGCAAAATTTAAAAGTAGTACATAATATGTAAATAGCAAAGGTCAAGTTAAATTTAAATATAAGGATATGGTCTATAGTTTGTTTATAGGTGATGTATGCCGAGTGCAAACGCAAACTGAACTTTATTTAATCAAAATTAAAGCAGCGGTTAATTACAATTAATTATATTAAAGTTTATGTCCAACATCTTTTCCTAATGTATTTATAATCACAACAATTTAGAATCTCTGTAGTTTTGAACGTCATTTAAATCACAGCCTTTGAACAATGAACCAATTGTGGTCATATTCAATAATGATACAATATCCATGTTAAATTCCCAATTACGATATGGGACTTTAAAGCAAACAGACTTCCCATCCAGATCCTGTCCTTCGTAAAGCATCCAGCTGGAGTTACCCGTCCCACCTATGGTCTGTATTGGAGTGGATATACCTGTCTTGGCCCTCGTAGTAACATAAATCTCGTCGCCATCCCAGTTATCTCCAGCATACAAACTAACAGCGTCGATGGAAGTATCATTAGCAACCCAATGTCGTAGGGATTTTACAATCGTGGTATTGACTTCTCTACAGTGTATTTTACTATCAATAATTGAGCCAACATGTTCGTAATGCTTTTGATAGTTCATCTCAGATGACAGCATCCACCTAATTGCAATATCAAATCATAGTTCAATGGAACAACAAGGCTGGTAGGTCAGCATATTTCAACAATTCAAAAAAAACTATAAGGGGTCATCCATAAATGATGTAACGGAAATATCTTCATTTCTGGGACGCTATGGTTTTTAGATGCTAAGCTTAGGCATCTATTAAAATGGTCATGTCCGTCCGTCTGTCTGTCCGTCTGTCTGTCTGTCCGTTGGTCCGTCGCTACAGGTCAAACCGTCTACTCGATTGTCATGAAACTTTTCTTAAACAACCACAAAAGCGAGCAGGCAGGTCTGTATTGTTTTTTCACTTTAATCGGACTGACCATTGCTCCACAATTAAATATTGAATGGACCCATGTCAAAAAGCAATTTGGTAAATGGAAAGCATGGGCATCTAAAAACCAGTGAAGGGGCCGTTCACAAATGGCGCCAGCAAAATTTACCAAATTTTTGGACCCCCCCACCTAAGTTGCTAACCTTTTCAGACTTGCGTACATGGCTATATCTTTAATATGGCCTATCACCTTTTTCAAAGTCACCCACCGTAAAGGTGGGTAGCGATATTGGCAAACGACCCCAAATACGTGCCTTGTATAGGTTTACACGTTTAAATGCACTTCTACGAAACTTGAAATTAGGTTAGGGGTTACGCGCAAATGATGTCAGGTGAATATTTCTTTTTGACACTTCCACCCAGCTGCTATCGCATTAACATTAGGTAAGCAGGCTAGGGGTGACGCGCAAATGACGTCACGTGAAAATTTCTGTTAGACAGCCCCACCAAGCTGCTATAGCATTCACATGAGGTAAGCAGGCTAGGGGTGACGCACAAATGAGGTCACGTAAAAATTTCTTCTAATTACCCCAACCCAGCTGCTTTCGCATTCACATAAGGTAAGTAGGTTAGGGGTGACGCGCAACTGACGTCAGGCGAAAATTTCTTTTACACATCTCAAAAACAATAGGGCACCTCTTGCTCGCATTCCTGAGAGTTTAAAATTAGTTGGAAAGTAATCACTTAAAAACTGTGACCTGTAGAGCAACCCTAACAGATGGACGGACGGACAGAAAGACAGACAAAACCATTTCAATAGATGCTCAGCATCTAAAAAGGGCTATTTTAAACTTATAGGATGTCATCAATATTCAAGTAATCACACTAGCTCTACCCTGTGAGATCATTTATGGACGACCCTAATTACATAACGCAACTGTATGTACATAGATAGCTTAGAATGAAACAAATTAACAATTAAATTGATATGAATAAAATCCTTATAATTTAAAACGTACTCTTCAATCCGGCAAACTGTTGTGACCGTGGGAAGAATGGAATTATATCGTGTCAAGTCCGGGACGTGGGTGTAAAAGTACAAAGCGTTGGTTTCCTCCGTGTACAACCAGAGCTCCTGGTTAAAACCCTCTCCAGTCGAACTCAGACAAAAAATCATGGCCACAATTTATTACGGTAGCTAACACCAACTTTGATTGTCCATTGTCCTAACAGCGCCATGGTTTATTTTAGTTGGAACTAAAGACGATTTTTACAAAATCAAAGCTATTGGAATTTTATTACAAAAAAAAATAATTAATTAACGTGAATTATTTTCAATTTTTTTTGCAGTACCAGCGTACACAAGTGTAGGTATAACTTTGACCAGAGAACTGGACATGTATAGTTTATAACTGACGTGACTCAATCAGAGTGAAACGACGATGATAGTTTTGAATTTGAACTTGAGAATTAATTAAAATCAGTATTATCTCCAGCCTAAGCGTATGACAGGTGTTACAAGAGAAACGAGGGAAGAATTATTCAACATTTATTGTTGAATTTGAATAATTTAAAATCAACAAGTTATTGATTAAATTATTGAGGAGTAGTGAAATTTAATTACAATCTGATGAACTGTAATGATGAAGCATAGGAAAGGAGGAAATAGCAATGAACGATTGACTGAACGACAGAAAATATTGACAGATCTGACTGAGGCTTGGAGAATGACAGACGTCATTGCTTTTCCTCTGACCCGAGATTCTCCTAATATTGTGAAAATATAATGAAAAGTGAACTGTTGAATAAATCGCTAGTATTTATTTTTATTTAAATATTACAACGCTACGTCGTAATATTCATTGCACAATTTATCGTCTGTGGCGACACTTGTAATTACAACAGGGAATAATCCTGTTCATTAATTAATTTTATACGAAAGTGACAGTTTGGCAGCTACCTCGAGCTTTGTAGGCACTGTCTGCCAAGACGCATTCACTATCCACGTGTATTCTGATAAGGGGTCGTGCAAGTAATACGTAACGCAAAAATGCCCAATTTTGACCCATCAACTACCCCACGTAACGCCAACGTAACATGAAAACCACCAACTGACCACCATTCGTAACGCTTATATGGAAACCCTTTAAGACTTAGTCAAAACAGCTGCAATAAATAAAGTTATGTTTTGTATGCATAAAAAATTAAATGAACGTATAGATTCTAGCGGCAAAAAGAAACAATGGGGCACCGTGAAGTTGTAGCTAGTCAAACTATGAATTTATTCACATACAATTTGTAATAAATTGAAACTAAACATCATTCATTCGCTTCTACAACTTGATTTTTAAAAATCTTATAACTAAGGCTCATTTAATTCTACAAACGGATTAGTATGCCACTCCCTAACGTTCACTATTACTACAATGTTGTCATTCTCATTCTCCATTGGTTCAAGTTCAATGATTACTTCAATGCCGTCATTCTCAGTGGGTTCAATGATGTCGCTTCTGGAATATTGTTGAACAACAGACTCAATTTTGTCCCTAATGGATTCACTGGATGACATGTGGGCAGACTTTCTATGAGCTGCTACAGCTTTTTTAGACGGCATGTATAAGTGACAAGCTGGGCAGGTCCGCTCCTTGAGTTTGTCGTTTAGACTTGGGCAGTACATGTCAAACGGCAATATTGGCATTTTGTCAGTGACAGGTTCAAGGTGACGCAAAGCCAAACAAGTGGTTAAATTGCTAAACACTCCACGTTCTTGGATATAACCAATATCGAACCCAACTCCTGTGGCAGACTTAGGTACCGTGCCCGGTAAAAAACCTTTCAAAATTTCTTTAATCATTGTTTTAGGCTTAGTGCAGCACGTTCTATCTTTACATTTCATTATCTGCAGAAAAAATTGGGACTGACAAACGTGCTATGCTTTTTATATCTCGGAAACCAAATGTGAATTTAACGATGTTAGTGTGGGCACTACGTACTCAGCACAAACTTCGTATTTGTCAATAAATTTTTTATTCCAGATTTCCGCTAAACATTCTCCATCTTTGTTGAAATTTTTAACTTCCAGTTCTTTGTTCACAGTTTTAGTCCCCACTAAATGCGATCCATAATGCTCATGTGGCAAAATAACTACAGCAAGGTCCCTTGACAATAAAGCCATTCTACGTTCCACAGGATTGTATGCTGATTGACCTGGTGCATGACACGCAACAAATATGGCATCTAGATTGTAATCCTGAAAATGTCGAGCAGCTTGATTCAGGGTTTCCTCAAATCAAGGATTCTCATCCGGTCCTCCATCAGTAAAAATAATAGCAACAGGTTTGGAACTACCATCACTAATACGAACAAATGACTGAAAATTATCCAAGTTAAGGAGTCTTTAAAAGTCAATGCCGTGAGACTCAGCACACCTTTTATCATGTTTTTCTGATCGAATAGCGATATACGTTGGTCCTGAGTATGACAATTTTTCATTCAAATCAAATTCAAGTCCTGCATAAACTGATACAATTAGTTTATGATTGCTTCCTTTGGGAAAATCGTGGTCTTTGAGACGAATCATGGAGGCACCATGCATAAGCGTGGTGCTTGTTTAGTTGCAGCGGTGATTCCGAAGGGAACCCTTGCCTTATCATCTTTATCCTGACTGACTACAAATACCGACTATTTACCGAATAGTTAAGGTAAATTACGGAGGTATTTGACGGCAGCAGCGCAAAAGTGAGATTATTTATGTGAATTTCTTTTATCATTGGAAGCCTTGATTAATTTAACTGGTACTGTTGTTACATGTCTCTGTCCCTCTTGAGTGTTTGATCTTTTTGGAATGAGCCGCAGATAGAGTTCTGATCGGCTTAAGCTAAAACCTAGGATAAATCACAATTACAACTTAAAACATTGGTAATTATATATACAGGGCCCTGGGTTTATATTATTCTGCGATTTATTTAGAGCGATAGTAAAATTAAACATAATAATTACCTTAAATAAGCAATGCTTCATAAATTTAATCAAGCGTGCTGCAAGTTCCTAAAGTCTCGGATCGTCGACGATCGTGAGCTGCAGCTTCAGGAGCAACTTAATCGACAATAGCTTCAAGAAGAAGAGGTTGCTTAACTTTAAGACGATGTTGGCGCCGGGACGCCGGGTGAGGGCGCCCAACACTGACAACAATTTTATACTTTTCTGAATCAGTATGCTTTAAATCCTCTAGTCCGTTGCTTCTACCGTCTCTTAACTTTTGCTGACGTAGTTGACTCCGTTCTAATTTGGTAATTCTCTGCGTTAAAGCTTTTTCTGCGACTTTGTTATTATTAAGTTTCTTCAGTTGTGCATCAGAAGCTATGCCTGTATTTTTAGCATTTTTAAGAGCCACAGTACGAAAATGCAATCTTGTGAAAGCATTTTTACATTCTGTTTGAACCTTGGATTCACGAACTGGTTTTGTTGGTAGAACTGTAACAATATTTTTCTAATGATTTTAAAAATTCCTGCAATTTAACAATCAACTTTGGTTAAAATTCTGCCATTTATAAGACCAAAAACCTTACCTAGAGTATCCGGGTCCGGATCTCCAGAACGCTCAGTGTCAGACAAAGTAGAAGCAGGTTTTGATTCTTGAGTAAAATCTAACGCAATCTTATTGATATTTGTTTCTAATAGAGGCTTTAAAACAATAGGAAAGTATTTATTCAATACTTTCTGACGGCGACTTTTTTCTTTCCATTCTAGTTCATCATTCTTGCTCTGAACAACGTTAAAGTTGTTTTTGTTAGCTTTCCACCAGGCATCAATACTTTGTTTTTGATCTTATCTTGTACAATTAATTAAAATGTAAACTATTCTGGGGCCCCAGTCATCATCTTGTACGTTTAACTACAATACCATTAGGCATCTATAAGTTATTTTATGGTAATAACTATGTAATTATTAAAATAACTCACCATTCTTTTCCTTATTAGGGTTAACCTTATTCTAAATAGCGAACAATGCGTCGTAAAGATTCTTATTTGCTTTAGTAGTAGACATTAAAATAAATAATATGTAAAAAAGAAAATACTGTATTATTCTTAAGTTTGTTCCTATGATGTACAGCATGCACTTGTGAAATGGTGTAGTTAATAAAATAGCGTACTTTAGCAATTTTAAATAGGTTTGGAAAACGCGGGTTCCCGCAAGTGGCATCCTTACATCGTTTTGCAAAGACGTAATAATTTGTTCACTCAACTTTAAGTTCAGTTTATTTTCCTATATTTAATATATTTAATTTCATAATTACAATTTTAAAGTTAACAATTTATTCCTACCTATCTACATAATTTACCGGATTTTTGAAAATTTTGCAATACTGGACCGATTTCATCGAGCCATATATCATTAGAAAGCTAATCGCCCGTAGAATTCAAATTTAGAAACGGGCCTTCATTATAACCAAACGTTTTCAAAATAAAGGTCTTTTAATTTCTAAATGCCGCCAAAAATGTGTTGCATGGGTCACAATCAAAAAACAAAAAAAATGTTACTGCTTCTTTTTGAGGAGCTTTTCAATGATATATCACTCGACACAATCCGTTAAAATTTTTTAGTTTGCAATTATGTGATTTTAAAACTATTTAAAAACTAATAACAATCGTACGTGCACACTCAGGTATTTACATTTGCCAAATTGTTACCGTTCAAATAATATATTAAGTTAGTTCATTTTCATTGACTAACTGGTCGAAATCTTCATTTAACACTATTTTTACAATTTAAGCGGGAAATTCAAACATTGGAATTTACAAATGGTAATTGCACATACTACTACTATTGGTCACCAAAAGATGCAGTTCAAAATAATGATGAAATAAAATTACACTCGCTCCACGCCGTCCACTGCATACCGATTTTAGCATTAAAGAGTATTTCCCCATATTACTGTTAAGGCTACCAAAAAACAAGGGCTTCAGCCCTTGTTTTTTTTATGAAAATGTATTCCATTTTTTAGAAAATAAATAACCTGATAGAGGTGAAAAAAATATAAAGTAGGAATTTGGAAAATTTATGGGGAAATATTTAATCTTTTCTGCAGTCGTCGCAACCTATCCTCAGGGCCTTGGGGATTAATTCAAATAAAGCAACCTTGCTTTCCATAAAACGGAGAGCAGCAACTTCATCAGCTTTCTGGACCATAAAAATAGTAGCTAAATAGCAGCTAGATTTCATTTTGCGTGAAGTCCTCTTGTCCCCAACCAGTTCTGTTTTTAAACTCCGTCAGAATATCCCCAGCAACATAACTATACATGTGAGAAATTGACACATACTCTTCTGCATTTGCAAACCGGGTCCCTAGGGTAACCTCAGAACCTCTATTTATAGACATTGTTTTTAGTGCTGACGGCATACAAATATTTGTTACATAAAATGAAAAAAAATGCGTGACCAAAACGTAGTTAATTGAATTATTGAGCTCTGAATATAGTTAATATTTAATTAACTAACCTCAAGATTGGTGGAGCAAAGCATTCCTCACTTTTATGACCTGTCGCTTCGCAGTTTAAGCATCTTGAATCAAAAAACTCAAGAATTGGTGGCCGGATCCGATAAGCCTCTCGGTCCGGCAACGTCGTGATAGTCGCTTGAGTTCTAAGCTGCAATATTTCATGATTTTCGTGCGCAATTATTGCAGCTTGAGACGTCACTAAATCTTCGAGATTCTTAGCTTTTGCTTCTTAGTCGTCTTTATTAATGGTAAGTTTAGCAAAGGCTTGCTCCAACTCTGCCATCTCATTGATCATGGAGGAGAAATAAACTCGAAAAGGAGTTTTTCCTCCAAGGGATTTCGATAACAATGGACAATTTAAAATAAAAAAATTAAAATAAACATAATCTACTGCCAACACATTTTAACCGCATCCTAGTTAAAATATTTATTAGAAAAAAGATAAACTGTAGATAACCATTCTTACATTTTTTCGACATGGGGTAAGGCCCAAAACCCTGTCAAGCACTCTCGATGGAAGAGGTGTCCGCAATTCGTTGACAATGCCTCAGGTTTTTGGAGTGGGTCGGCGTCTATGCCGTATGGGGGCCCCCATAGCTTCTCGTGACAAATTAAACACGCTGGAGTCGTCATCTTAAGCACTTTCCTGGTTTTTGTTAAAATAAATAAACTTATTATTAAAAGTTTAAAATGTTTCCTTTACATGTTTTTTAAAAAGGTAAAAAAGTTCTATTTACATGTGTTTTAAAAAGTTTAAGATGTTCTATTTACATGTTTCTTGAGAAGGACAAAAAAGTTCAATTTTACATGTGTTTTAAAAGTGCAAGATGTTCGGGGCCTTATTTTTCGACCACAGTTTTTACCACCACGACGACCTCTGACAACCAAAACCGTTGAAGTCAATCCTACGACTAACGCAAAAAAACCGTAGAATTCAATTGCCATCGTCAACACTAAAAAGAACTATGGAATCCCCACGAGCACCTCTTTGTGAGTATTTAAAAATAACAACAATCATAATTGTTTGGTGGTGGTGGTGGGAATTGAATTCTACGGTTTTTCTTGGCGGTGGGGTATTAAATTCTACTGTTTTGGTGAGTGGTGGTGGTGAGGATTGAATTCTATGGTTTTTGGAGAGGGTGGTGGTTGTGTTCGTAAAAACGGTGGTGGAAAAAGCAAGTCCCAAATGTTCTATTTACATGTTTTTAAAAAATACAAAATATCCTAATTGCATGCGTTTAACAAATTTTTAAATACTTTTGTAAAACGTGGATATCATGTTTAGCCACTAATGGATATGGGTCATTTAGGTTCTTCACATACGATATATTTTTACAATACACAGCGCAGACTGCAATATTTTCCGTGGTCATGATTATAATACATTGTGTATTATAATCATGACCACGGAAAATATTGCAGTCTGCGCTGTGTATGGTAAATTATTATTATTGTAATTATTTAATAATTGGCAAAATAATAAATAGTTCTTACCTTCGTACTCCAGATTTCCTTTTTTCTCGTACTCCGAATCCAGACCCAAACTTTAGACGATTTGACAAGCGAAGTTTATTTGTATACAGTAGAAAAAAGTTTCAATTTGTTGTCAATTTCAAAAGGCGGTATTTGTGCAGAAACATTCATTTTAAATCCGGTAGATGTACTCTGCTTAAAATATATTAAATCGAAACATACTAAATGGATTTTGCCGTTTTAAAATTATCCCATTTCATCTAGTGTAAAGCGTTACGTAGCAAATAGGCAGGTACCAACCACCCATCGTAACGATTTAGTAACGCTGGTCATGACTATCAACTAACCCCGACTGCGTTACGTATTACTTGCACGACCCCTAAGTAATATCTTCGTTTTGGCGTCATGTTCTGGTATACACATATACGGCACTGCCAGATCACACTTTTAAATTGAGTAGCACAATCAGTAATTACGTACAAGATTGAAGTTTTAATTTTTACATGTGGTGCTACGGCTCTTTATTTAATTTGTTAAAATTAAAAGATAATGCAGGAACATATTGTGAGGGAAGAATCAAAATAAGTTATGCCAAAAAACACACTATTACGGAAAAATATAGTTACCATGGAAATATTGTTCTATTCATATGCTTTTAAAAAGTCCAAAATGCTCTATTTACATGCTATAGTTAGGAGCTAATTGTTTTTTTTTTGTTTTAAAAAGTGCAAAATTTTCTATACCTAGGTTTTTAAAGAGTGCAAAATGTTTTATTTACAGATGTTTTAAAAGTGTTAAATGTTCTATTTACATTTTTTTTAAAAGTACACAATATTTAAATGAAGGACAAAATGTTCTATTTTATTGCTTTTAGCATCATTAATTATATTAACTCGTTTTGTAGTTTGAGTATAAACCTTAAAAATAGAAATTGGCAATTTCGAAATTACGCGGATGTCACTTGTCATGTTTAAGTAAATTGTGACAAACGCACAATTTTATTTTTAAACGGCTTCATTTACATGTCATAAAAATTAACTTGAAGCTGCGGTTTACAAAACGGTATTACAACAAGTTCATTTTACAACACAAATTCATAGCATTGATGTGTAATTAAAGTATTTGGGTTTCTCTGTACACTTAAGTTTCTTCCGCATCACAGCCTTTAAAGACAGAGCTGACTGTTTTCAAATTCAATAAAGATACAGACTCCCAATTTAAATTCCAACCAACACGAGGATACGGGACTTAATAGCAATGGATCACTCCGTTAAATTTCGGTCCTTCAAAGAGCATCACAGTTCAAACTGCCAGTACCAGCTATAGTAATGATTGGAGTTGATGTATCTGTCTTGACGTCTTTGGTAACGAAAATCTCTTCTCCACAAAAATTCCAGTCAGAGTACAAGCTGAGTGCGTCCGTGGAAGTATCATTAGCTTCAAAGTATCGGACGGACTTGGCGTTAGTCGTATCAAAAGTCATACAGTCATTACATTACATTCTGGATTCTTGAATATTTTTGTTCTATGAGCCGACAAACTTATACTGCAGTCGATAGTTTGTTTTTGTTGCGAGCATGTCCAGTCCGATGCATAATAATGCAAATGGAACTTGACAGGTTAATTTTATAACTAACTGGGCTTAATACAGTTCATTGTGTTATGATAGATGATTTGGATCAATTTGATAATTGCTAAAAAATTACAATATCATCAGCACTTAAACTTTGGATTTTTATGTTATAATATTAGGCATAATTATATTATCTTTTAATTAATTACTGATGGGAAATATTAACCATTATCTCATACCAAGGACTTTCTCTCAAGAGGTCAACAAAATATATAACTCCCAACTTGTAAGTATATTGTGATGCGCAATATTTCAATTATCCAGCGGCCACGTTTTTAGATGCAAATTTTTAGTGGGTAGAGTCACACTAATAATTGTAATTGACTGACACAATCAGCAATTTGTTAAAGGTTCAAGTTTGATTTTAGCTGTGAAGTGTCGTTATCGATTTCTAATTAGCTTGAATGTATTACCAGTGGAAGCAATGACAGAACATACTGTTCGTGAAGAAGTAAAATAATCTATATTCATTTTAAGCTAAAAACAATTTGCGCTTTCTACAATCAAAACAGTGAAGTATAATAATCAGGTATTTGCGACCTAACGCTTTTACTCAGCGAGTCGTGACAGAATGGAATAGTCTTTGTTTTGATGTTAAAAATGACAAAGCAAGTATGGCTCAACTTTGCACTCAAACGAGTGCAAGGCTAAGCTTTGTTCAAGCTAAATCTTTAATTACATTAAATGTTCATAGTATGATTATGATTATCAACGTTATTAGCAAGCTACATTATAAATCAATACATAAGAAATCAAAAGTTTGTCGCCTGCATTAATTAATTCATTTTTATTTAATCATTCAATAAATTTGTGATTTTCGGAAGTGATGTCTTTGTGAGGCACGCATAGCAATTCCTAGTCGAGCTGTTTAAAGGCATGCTAACAATTACACGGCAACAGAAAGACATAAAAGAGACTTCTTCGACAATCCAGATGACACTGTCAGGACTCTGTCACCGCGAATAACCCTTATTGGCAGTATGGCACGGAAACAAGTAAGTATTTCCCTAGTACGGTAAAACGATTTAAATTAAGTTTAAGATCAAAAACAAAGATTCACTTTCAATTATTTTGTTATGCGAGAATAGTCAAATGCTTCATGTATTACAGATTCCAGTTTAACCTAATTTGTTGGTTGATGCATTGTTTAACTTAAGCAATAAAATTTCGGTATTATTGTAAAGAGTCATTCATATACCATATTACTTGATTTTTTTATATTTTTAAATCCCGCGTTTTTAAACGACGATGCAGTCACCACAACCACTGACAGTATAATTGACGTTCCGAAAATAAAATACCAAACTGATTTATGTAGTGAATTTCGTAAAGATCTCGAACGACGTTTGGTTTCTTTTCACATTGTGAGGTGTAATGAACGAGAATGGACTAGTCCGTCCGACTGGAAATAATTAAACTTGACGAATAGATTTACTGCTATTAACGTGATCGTGTATTGTAGGACCAAATACAAATCTATTTTTAACTGAGAAAACAAAAGATATGTTGAGACTTGATCTAAGGAACGTTGTAGTCGCATTGAAAAGTGACGTCAGCTTAAATCTGTGGAATGAATCATGCGCTTTCAGGTTTTCCATAAAATACTCAACAGTGCTCTGTCTTGGGTCAAATGTTTCCACACCCCACGCGAAATTTCGTCCATTGCCGATATCCCGCTCGTGATTGATAATTGCGTCGTTGAAACAAGTAGGAGCCAGTGCGTTGATACAAGATACAACTTAAGTTCCCTTTCTCATAACCCCTGTGGTAGGGGGTGTACGTGTACATTTCATCTACATTTTGAGGTTTAATTTTAGCTGCTGTCAGAGCATAGAAAATCTTTTATTCATCTTGGAATTTTGTGTACTGGAACTGGAGTGACAACGCAACTTGACATTCAACAAAGAAAAATAAATTGTCAATGACTTTATTCATTTCTACCCCTGTTATTTTGTGTCTATTACATAGAATCGGCGCAGTTTTCGTTTTTGAAAAATATAAACCATTTTGGTTTATACCTTTTTAACTAAGCCTCAAGGCTTAGTTATTGCTACAATATTACAATAATTATGCAAAAGTAATATATACACTAGCGAATACAATAGGAATTGGAATAATATACAACACAGCACCTTACTAACAAATTATTTGGCAATGCGCTAAACTAAGTCAATTAAACTACAAAGACATTGGCCAAACTTTGTTATAATGAATATTAAACTACTTCAGATATTTGCTATATTGAAGCGCTTACTCGCCATTACAACACATTAATGTGATGCTTCTAAGGATTTTAAAATTCTATAAGATATAAAAACCTAAGGTATTTTCTGAAGGCATGAAAAGGAAATTCTTGAGCTCCTTGGGAAGAAGATGTAGTAGTACTCGAGAAAGGTACCGAACGATCACGTGACTCACGGTCAGAGATTGTAGACGCGAGGGAAGAAAATCCCAGACAGTAGAATTACTATTCTAGACGGTAGAAAAGATTCTAACAAAAGAAGGACGCTCTCAGACGAGCCTTCCTCAAGCTGAGATTTGTGAAATCCCAGTCAGTCAGTCTTTTCAATTCGATCCTCTAACACATCAAAATTTAACTCGTCGTTATTTTGTTCGTAGCCATATTTCTTTTCGTACTTTAGACAAAATACGCTGACTCTGTTTTGTCATATTTTCAATCGTATTTATTTCATGAATTTTACTATTTAATATTTTTGACGAAAGTATTCTTTTATATTTAATTCCGTATTAAATCCATAGTCGTAGACCAAATTAGAAGTAGATTTATAATAGTGTTAAAATCCGTAAGCAGCTCCAGATCCGTGACGAGTAATCTGACCGAGGGTACGTGTATCGATTCTGGTATCATATCTTTGATAATTCTTATATATCATAAATAATTGGACGAAATCATAATTATTACAATTTAGCTTTTCCGTTTCTTTTCCGTTTCCGAAATTAAAGTAAATCGTATCATTTTATTAGGTATTATTTGTTTTGGGAAATAATCCCATTTTCCGTTTAATTGAATAAATTCGTAAAAGTAAATTATTTTAAATTAATACAATTTAATATTTCCTACGTTCTTCTATTATTGCATTTGGTGTATTTACTTATATACTTATAACATAGTGCATGAAATAATAAGTTCATTCGATTTGGCATACAGATACCTAAGTAAGCAGTAGCTCACCAACTCACCCATCATAATTATAGTAAGATAGTTTTCACCGGGTCTTAAATACATATCATATTCCCCATCGCTCATTCCTCTCATATTTGCCATAAGGATATATTACATTTGCATCCTGGGTTTTCAGCACTTCGGCCGTTTTCCCCAGCATCAAGTGTAATTGTTTCCTGAAAGTAGGAAAAGTATTCATCCGCGCATTTTTTCCTTTTCAATTAAGGTGCGGGGTATTTTGATACTGACCCTGTAGCCCGCGTTTGACCCGTAAATTTATTTTCGAAACAATAGATAGGTCGTCCGAAACCGTTAGAATAATTTAATTTAGAAACAAATGAGTGTAAACTGAGGCACTGCCAGTCACCGCAAGTTCGATTCTGACACTTGCGTTGGTAGTAGAAGACGGTTACTAATAGTTACCGTAAAAATTAAGAAAGTGCGAATTAACACTTGCGTGAAGTCGTAGCAAGTAGTTGTTGATTAAACGCGGCACTTGCGCCCCTAGTAAACTGCAATTAAATATAATTAAGGTAGGTTAGTTCATAATTACGAATTTAGAAGTAAACTGTAACTAAAACTAGGAAATTATAGACATCGTAGTGTTAAACCACGGAAAGCATTGCGCTCTTTTTGTGACGATTTTGGGTAACTTGATACAACTAGCCGAAGTGTATCCTCATAGTAAGCTTTAAAACTATGAATTTTATAAGTAAACAATAGTGGTGGTAAGTTAGCATTACCCACGCCTTTCACTTTCTCTCGTCCGTTAGTTTTGCCGGCTCAGAAAGACAAGCCAGTCTGCCGTCAGTATTTCATCATTCTAAACTTATTCTTAAACTTGTTGACTATGCGAGTTCAGTTTTGAAACTTAAAGTTCAAAAATTTTGTGTCATTGTTTAAAAATTTTGAAAGTGGATAGTCAACAGTGCGAAGCTGACATTGAACGTAGTCCCATTATATTATTTTGTTGACTAATTACTTGTTATAAGTGACAAATTTCTAATAAAGTCGAAACCATCTCCAAGTGCCAGTTTACACTTGTGAATCTGTAACCGTAAGTTTTCGTATCTTTTCACATGCACCCAGTGACTCGCCACTTGGCTGCAGATATTTTGAACGCTATTTTGGACTTTTATATTTTTGTAGGCTTCTACAAATTGCATTACGAAAATTTTCTTCCGTTATATCTCGTAATTTTATTGAGTTTTGTAATCGTTATAAAAATCTGCGACTTCTCAATTCAGCCACGTATCTTTAAGCCGATTATTAAGCCTAAGCATATTTGCAAATCCTTGCTCCGAAAACCTAAATCCCGTAGGATTATCTATTATCGTCACTTTCGTTACAATCACGGTTTCGCTTACCGTGGCTTTCGTCGTAATCAACCGTTCAATTTATTAGATTGAAACCGATTCATTATTCGTCCGAAAAAAAAAATAATTCGAGGTCAAATTATTCGCTTAGCAAATCGTAAGAAATATTTCATTTCGTTTCCGTCTGAATTTCTTTTCGTTACCGTTTTCGATTTCATTATATTGATTAATTACGTTCCGTTTATATTCGCAACTCTATTTCAAAGGTCATCAAGATTTTACTCATTATTCGTTTACTTTCGTTCGTTTCGTATTAATTCTTTCGTTTTCGAATATACCGAATCGATTTCATTTTAAATTCGAGGTCATTAAAATATATACCTACGTATACGTCAATCTGTCGTCTACACTCAAATGTGTGAGGTCATTCCGTTTATCGATAAAACTGTTAAATTACGATCATCGAAATAATAATATTATATACGTCTGGTTTGAAAATTCGCTAATTGAAAATTGTATGTTCTTATTTTAGTTTAGAAAACTGACTAATTGAAGCTGATCCGAGTAATCACTTCCGTGTAATCGAACGTAGAGGATCATCTCGAATTTTACCGACTAACTAAGGACCGAGAGCCAATTTCGTATCGTTTCAATTATCCTATCCGATTGTAGGGGAATCGTCTAAATTAAACCACGTGCCGAATCCGTGAAGTATATCATTTCATCCGACCGTAGCTGTTTCGCCAGCAATTAACCGTGATCACTTCGGCTTAATCGAATTGATTAAGTGCGATCAAAGGTACATAATACACTATACGAAACATATTATCATTTTACACATTACGATAAAATATTTGCTTGCTTTCGTAGTCGCTTTATAAATTAATAGCATCCGACGTGGAAGTTGCGCGAGTCGAATAACCGTCATCTCACAGGCTAAGTCATAACCCCATAATTTTGCGTTATATACATATATATAAATCTTTTCGAATTATTATTTACGAATTCTTTCCTCTATCGATCATAGGGACCCATCGAACTTAGGGATTCCCATATTTTGCCGCATCGTTAAGAAAATACATATTACATCGAACACGCCGCATCTAACGACGATTTATATCTACGTACATATAGCCCATTCATGAACTTACATGACCTTATCGTGAACTATCGAATCGTACCATAAAATCCAATCTCGCCGTCGTCACGAATTAGCGTAAAATAACTATTAACGATTATCGTCGTCTTCGAAATCAGACAGTCTAGAGATAAATTATTCACTGTCTCAATTTTCTTTTGTTTAACGTACATCGACCCCAGTCTGGAATTTGAAATCTTCGCTCGATTTCCTTAATCTCTTTTGAGCTCAAACGAGACAATAAGATAGAATTTTCGTTTCCGCTGATAAAAATTAAATCAGCGCATAGAACTGCTTAATATTCATCATTTAAAATAATTATCAACGTACTCCGAAAATTCTTTGTGTACGCCAGTACCCTAATCAAATTAAGCGATTAACTCCTAGTCATAAGTAGTTGTAATAAGTAGTATGCTTTAAAGCGATACTACATTTTAGGTACGAACCGTGGGGATTATAAGAGAAAACGAAGGAACTCCCTTTCGCTTCTCGAACACTAGTTAAGTATATTTTACTCATATTTAAATTCATAATAGATATATACGATAGTAGGTACTTTCGAAAACTTAAGAAAAATAGGTACCTATATAGACGATAAGTACATCGAACATAATAATCTCTTTTCGTTCCTCGTTATTATGTATGGCCCTCAATAACTTACAACATACGATCTACCGGCCTGGTATGAACGCAAATGAATACGTAATTAATCGATTACACGCTCTAATCCAGATTAATCCTAATATTGGCAACGAATCCAAATTACAAGTACTAATTCAGGGATTGCCCGACTGCTTTGCCCAACGTGTTATCGCTTGCCCGACAATCGACAGCTTTATCGAAACGCTGAATCGCTTACTTGGTCGATCAATATCTGTACAATATTACGAATTGTAAGTATTATTCATAATATTATCTTACAAATACTCTGAATTTCCAGAGACCGATTTATTGTATGTCTCTCTAATACCGTATGGACGAACAAGCTTCACTTCTTACAACATACAGACGTGGACAGACCGCACACGCCTACGTTCAAAATCGCCTTCGAACTTTATTAATTCATTTTCCGAATTTAAGGACGCCTCTCCAAATTCAACTATTAATACTTGGATTGCCGCAGAATTTATCTGAGGAACCATTCTTCTCTACGACTATCGACGACTTTGTAGCCAAATTAGATAATCGCATAAACGAATTGCGAGTCACGATTTGGTAAGTTGATTTACACTCGACATCACATTGAAAGTAAAACATTACGAACCATAAGTATAGCTCGATACACTTATAATTTTATACGGACGTAGCCATTGCCATACAGACTTATCTGCCGACTCAATTTATTAAATCAGCAACTCGGGAGTTTAATATCTCCGAGATATTAACACCCTGGCTGAATCAAAGAAGCCCATCCTTAACAGTGACGACAAAGAAACTGAGGAAACTCGAAATCCTCTTAATTTGGAGTCTGACGTTAAATCAGAATCCCCTCTTGCCGCTGAAATTTCGGATTTCAGTGCTTTTTCTGTACACGGTGACACTACCGAAGAAAGTCTTGGTGGCGATCTTTATCGACATCCTGGTGAAAGCGAATCCGATCACCTCACCCGTTTAAATCGTGAAGCTAAACTTTTCCATAAGCAAGTGGACGATCTGTTCAAAGCCGGAAAAGTAGACGAATTCGAAGCCGACGGTAAATTAGAGGAGTTATTTTTCGAACGCGACTCAAATATTATTAACCCCGTAACTGGACGACATCAATTAAAATTAAAACCGATAGAAGTAGTCACTGAAAACGTATCTAAATTTTTCACATCCAAAATGCCCGGGAGCCAGGATGGACAAAGTAATCCCGCAGCTACTACTGCATCGAATACGGGTGGTAATACCGTTATTACCCCTTCTACAGCTACTGCCGTCCCCAGTACGAACCATTTAACAGCTGAACATATTGCGGCTATCGTTCAGCCTTTTTACCAAATTTGTTCAGGTGGAATGGACATGACACAAATTCGCCTAATAAATGAGCAGAAACTCATTGAGCCTATCGGTCACTTTCGAGGTGAGCGAGAAGCAGCTTATTGGTTAATCGACTACAAAAAGGAAATATTGAGGCGTAATATTACTGCGTATCAAGCTGTTATGTCGCTTGATCAACTCCTCGAAGGCCCTGCGAAAAAATGGTGGGACTCCGAAAAAGTCCATTATATTCCCACTTTAGATGAATCTGACTTAGACGAATGCGAAAATACTTGGAATCGTATTATGGATGCCATGGTCCTACGATTTGACCGAGCCCATATGTCGACACGAGCTGCAGCTGACCTGCCTAAAACTTTGTATCAACCGGGTATGAGTGGTAGTGACTATGTAGCTGGACGAATGCAAGTGATGGCACAGATCGACCCCAACATGCCATTAGAATCGAAAATTAAATTATTAATTGAGGGACTTCCGGATCTCCTCGCTGACAAAGTCATGTCATGCGCTTCGATTGATAATATGACAAAAACATTAAATCGAATCATCGATTTAAATTCCAAGAAACTGCAGCAAGTCAAACAGACTTATTCGTACGACACTTTGGCTCAAAAGCCCGCATTTGCCCGTAGCAATAAAATAGTTAATGCACCGGACATTAACAATGCTGCAAATTTTCCGGGGCATCCCAATCACAATGGTAATCGTAATAATAATAATCGTGGCAATAACAATAATTCGAATCGCACGAATCCGAATAAATATACCGACGTACAATTTACTAACAGCTTTTCAGCTGAACACAAAGCTTCGTGTGTCACTCCAGACGGGAGGCCAACTTGTTTTCGTTGTCAAAGTCCACGCCATAGTGTATGGAAGTGTTGGCTTTTTATGGACGAAAACAATATTCCATTACCACCAGAGGCAAGTGGTTGGAAACGGTACCGATCGGGAGGAAATAATTCAAACTCCAATAATTACAACAATTCGAATCGTAATAATAATAATAACTATAATAATCGGAACAACTATGACAATCGGCGTTCTTATAATAATCATCAAAACCGAAACTCAGGCTATATCAACAATACCAATCAGGGACAACAGAATGTAGGTATGCCTACACAACAGGAATTTGCTCGGTTATTTCAATTATTTTCACCCTACTTAGCAAATAATAATTCGCAGAACAATAATACCATCATTACGCCCGTAGATAATGACACCGACGTTGTGCCACATATTAATCAGGTTCGTGACCGTATGGCCCATAATCAGCCAAATAACAATAACATGTACATGCGAATGTTTAACTTACGTGTACCTACTGACCCCGCAGTACTGACTTACGAGACAATACAGAACGATATTGCTTTTCGCAAATTACAGGGACACGCTATGACGGATAGCAGGAATCCTTCAAACTGTATCGTGCCCGAATCGCTATTTGAATTCCCAGACACCAACGAGGTCCACCTCATTCGATCGAACCGACTTCTCGGTAAAGAAATTAAACGAGATTTTACTTTTCAGCATATGACTGGAAAAGGTTTGAACATTAATGTACTCACTGATACCGGAGCCTCTATCAGCTCAATCAGTCCGTTTGCTGTTTCATGCCTTGGCATGACAGACCTGATTCAACCGTGTCGTCCCATTCAGGCAGTTCTATCTATCGATACTGGAACTCCTTACTTTGTAGATAAATTTATTTTTCTCAGATTCCACATCCCGGAATTGGATGAATGGATTCTGTGGGGATTCTTTGTAATCGATTCCCCTAGTAATGACGTTGTGTTCGGTATGGATTTAATGACTACGTACGATGCAATAGTACACTGTAGATTAGGTGTAGTAAAATTCACGACTGCGAATCAATATATTGCAGACAAACCGGAATTTTACCAAAATTCTGCTCCAGACGCTAATTTACCTAATAATCGTAGAGTTGGCCGTGTACGTAAAATACTACCCACTGAGGGAAATAAATCAGAAATTGCATCATTCATGACTAATTATAGTAACATAAATTCAGGGAGAAACATTCCAACAACCCTACCCATTCCTGACCCACTCACTAACGCCGTTGCATCCGCCGTAGGAAAAATTACTGTTGACTGTTTATCCGAAATCTTGAATCCGTTGAACTTACCCTTTAAGCCCGTAGTCACGCCTGACCAAAGGACACCCACACACATTGGAGGTGTTAACACGATTCGCCCCGAACTTGAAACTACAAGTTCCTTTGATGA
Source organism: Dicyrtomina minuta (assembly GCA_949802685.1). Lineage (NCBI taxonomy): Eukaryota > Metazoa > Arthropoda > Collembola > Symphypleona > Dicyrtomidae > Dicyrtomina > Dicyrtomina minuta. Next base: position 80,379,079 of record OX461810.1, on the reverse strand, counting down.
GGCTGTTCGTAGTATTGACACCTCTATTATGTCAAGCACGGCCGAAGCCGAGCTACCTAAATATAAATTACGACTATTTACGACTCATCCCGTACAATTAAATGTAGGAGAATTAACGAAAATTCCCATTTATACCGCAAATCGAAATTATTCTGGCCCAATCGTAGTCGAGCCTAATTTTCATTTATTCAATAAATTCGGTGCTCTTATTGAAGAGAACCGAATTGATATTGAAAATGGTACTGGTTACTGCCATGCCACAAGTATTGACGACGACTTTATTTTACCCAAACAGGGAATTTTTAGTACGTATCGCCCGATCCCTAAATGTTATGTACGTAATAACAAAGTTCACATCGACAATCAACAATGCCCCATAGGTGACGAAACTAAACCAGTCCCCGACATAATTCCAGGCAGTCAGGATCTTACGGATGACGAATGGAATAAATTTCAAATTTACGAAGGGTTGTCTGTTTTCGAAAAACGACAAGTACGAATTTTACTTTCACGTTATTACTCAGTATTTGGCTGGAAACCCGAAAATTTCCATACCTCAATTGTTGATCCACTGACAGGAAAGACTATCCAAGCGACAGTAGATCTCCTCGATCCGACGCCCCTCATTAATCCGCCTGCTGCGATGTCGAATCTTTTCAAAGTCGTTTGTCGCGATGATACTGATGACTTGCTCATGAAACAGATTATAGAGCCGTGTCACTCAAACTGGGTATCACCACAACGTGTTGTTCGAAAAGGTGCGAACGGATGGCGTCCTGTAATCGACCTAAGAGAAATAAATAGGAGAGTGAAACCCATAGCTGTTCCCCTCCCACCGATAGTAGACGAAATAAATAAGTTGTCCGCATGCACTCATTATTGTCAAGTTGACATGGCAAGTTCCTACCAGCAAATCGAAGTTCACGAGGACAGTAGGAACTATCTCGCTTATATTAACCACTGCGGTACTTGGCGTAATAAAAGACTTCCTTTTGGTTTTATTAATAGTGGCGCATTATTCCAATCTGCTATGTCTAAAATATTAAAACCCTACATTCATAAATGGCTAAGTGCATATGTAGATGATTCAGGTTTCGGCGGAAAATCATTCGACGAAATGTTACATCGATTAGAATTATTGTTATGGTTATTTGTACAGGCTAATATTAAGCTTAAGCCTTCGAAATGTTTCATAGGATTTCCGAGCATAATTTTCTTAGGACACCGAGTTAATGCCGAAGGTGTTTCTATCGACGCCGATCGCATTAAAACTATCGTAGAATACCCGTATCCTACAACAACGACTGAAATCCGTCGTTTCATTGGGATTTCAAACTTCTTTCGCCGCATGATCCACGGATATTCTCGGCTAGCACGACCGCTCTATCATTTACTGATGAAAGACGTGCCCTTCATTTTCGATCTTGCTTGCCGTCAAGCAGTCGATAATATTAAATCTGCGATTACTAATGCTCCGATTTTAGCGTTCCCAGACGAGAACGCCCAGCTTGAACTATGGACCGATGCTTCTGAATTCGAGATAGCGGGCTGTCTAGTTCAGAAAGTAGGTAAACTTTGACGCCCACTTGGTTTCGCTTCGCACACTCTCACGACACCAGAACGAAAATGGTCCGTGACTGATAAAGAGTGTTACGCAATAATTTATTGTTTGCAAAAATTTCGCAACTTCGTACTCGGTCGAAAGGTACATGTGTACACAGACCACTCGGCACTTACTTCAATTTTGCACACGTCTGAATGCAACGGTCGACTTATTCGTTGGAGTTTAAAACTCAGCGAATATGACCTGAAGATTTATCACATCGCCGGAAAATGCAACGAAATGGCGGATGGACTCAGTCGTCCTCCGAGAAACAACCGTGTCCATGCTCCCGAAAGAGAACCTGGAATCAAATCAATTCATATTCGTTCCCTTGTTGATGTTGATTTTATTAAGAGATGCGATAGAATTAAAGGCGATCTCACTCGATTGAAACATTTTCAGATTAATGATAAGCGCATTGGAAAAATTATTCTATCGCTACGTAAAGACATAGAAAATAAATTCATAGGTTACAACAAATACAGGAAAAATTTTCAGTTAAATCCCGACTCAGGCATCCTTGAACGATTATCAGGAGAACCATTCGGTAAGTTATGGGTGCCCGTGCTCCCAGAAAATTTGGCGAAGCAATCTATTAAATATTTGCATGAACGATCACATCTCGGCCACGAGAAAATTTATGCTGCATTACGGGAAGAATATTGGTTCTTCCAGATGCACAAATTAGTTATGGACGTGTGTCGCTCCTGCGACACATGTCAACGGCACTTCATTAAGCGACGGAGCCGCTCCGGTCCGCTTCACGTCATGATAACACCACAATTGCCCTATGCTAAAGTTAGTATCGATTATTTAGGCCCATTGAATCGCACTCAGAAAGGACATCAATACATACTCGCATGCATTGACCAATGTACCAGATACTTATACCTTTTTCCTACTTCCGCCCCTACCACAGACGAAACGATACGATGTCTGGAACCCCTCGTCCAACAGCACAAAATTCAAGCACTTGTCTCCGATAATGGTGCATGTTTTACTTCCAATGAATATTTTAGATTTTGCGAAAACTATGGCATTATTCGCATTGCCACTTCAGCTAGACACGCCAGTAGTAACGCCTTCGTCGAACGTAGTAATTCAACTTTCGGTTCAATACTCAAAAAGTTAAAATTTGATACGGATGAACCATGGGATACCTTACTCCCACACGTCGCAAATGAGTACAACGCTGCCAAGCACAGCAGTACTGGGTACAGTCCCTACTTTTTAATGTTTGGTAGGTCACTTACTCACCCATATGAACAAGCTATTTCTGAAAGCTCCTCATCTGATGACGACCCCGAGAGGCATCTCATTCGCATTGGTGAATTATTTAAACACCGAATGCAAGCGCATCAAAACTCATGCGAAAATCAACTTAAGCGAAAGTTGGAGTTTGATCGTCGACACCCGCATATGAATTTCAATGTCGGTAACTTGGTACTTAGGCGTAATTATACACGAAAGACAGGAACTCCGAGTAAGTTCATGGTCCGATACTCAGGGCCGTACAAAGTATACAGTCTCATTGAAAATGAACACGTGTATTTTTTGTGTCCAGCCGAATTCGATTTAAATTCTATCGAGAAACCTACTGAGGTAGAAATGGTACATGGACACAACTTGATTCCCTACATTCCCGAAGTAGCCGAAATCGCCACCGAAACTCGAATTGAAGTAGATGAAAATATGGAATGGCTTAATTTATTTAAGCCAACTCAGGCAGATCATGTTTTCTTTATCGAGCCTACTATCGACCCTACCGAACCACCCCGTGAGGATGGTACAAATGTTTTTCCGGATGTTGTTCCTCGAGGAATATACAATGCCAGTGCGACCGCTCACCGTGAGCTCCCGCCGAGTGCTCCGCCTTACGATCTTTTATCAGATGAGAGTGATGATTCGTGCCCCGAGCTGGAAGATGATGTCAGCACTGACAACTCTCATCACTCTTGGTACGGTCAAACAATTATTGAAAGTCCCGAAACTCGCCCGTCTCCAAACCCACAGGGGGGAGAAGGGAGTGGTTCCGTGTCTGCCGTGACACGTCAGGAAAATTCGAACGTGAGTCCCAGAAACAGGACATGTAGTATTTGGGATCGCTTCGACAGCGCCCAAGAGACCCTTGATACACCATCTCCATCGAAAAATCGAACTCCACCTAAAACTAAAACTCCAAAATCTACAACTCCATCGCCGATAAATAATAATACTGTACAGGGTAATTTACAGAGTCCCACGAACGTCGAGTCCGTAGGCATCGAAAATCCAAACGCTCCTGGAACGTCTAGATCTCAGATCCCCGTTCCCGTTCCCGCAGAACCGAGACGAGGACTACGTCAAAGAGTTTGGAACAAAAACTTAGATCCGTCAGTTTACGACCTTCGAAAATTACAGATTCATCACGATGATCGTAGCCGCGACTTTGAAAAATTTATGGACTTAATGATCAAAGTCCAAAATAATATTTTTAGTGCAAGTAGTCCTGCAGAAGAAAGTAGCGTAGAAGATCGTAGCTTAGAAGATGTAGACTAGTGCCGAAATCGAATGAACATATTATGTATATACTAATCATAAAGGTTTGAATTAATTATGCGTGCAAATAAGATGTCACATATTAGCGAAGACGATTTGCTAATGGCGAGCGATGATGATGATGACGTGATCATAAATCCGGGCGAGGATGAAAATCTACTCCTGATGGACGTCGACGAAGATAGTCCAGTCAAAGTTGTAAGTTCGGAGGCTCCCGATAGTCCCGACGAGAAAATGTTGGAAGACCAGGATCCAAAATTGGGCGAGGATCAGCAAAAGCGTCAAAGTGCGTTGGATGTTCTTCGGCAAACCTTTGCAGAAATCCATAAAAAGATTGAAGACGAAGAACGAGCCATAAAATTCTTAGAAGCCGCTTCAATCAATGAAAAACCAGCCGAGAAAGTAGCTGAAGAATACCTACCGAAAGTGAGCGTTCCGAAAATCCGGGAATGTCCCGTCTGCATTAACAGAGGACTCCGGGAGAATCTTCGACACGTCTTCGATGAGTGTCCCGTTAAACGTACTCAGCGGCTCCAGCCGTTTTCGCCAAACGTGAAATTATGTTGGTCGTGCCAAGGGCCCCACTTGTACCGGAACTGCCCCAACCATAATTAGAAATTTTCCATAAGATAAATCCGTGTATATACGAACGTAGTTGCTGTGAAGTTATAGTTCATAATTTACTCATTATTACACATTTATATATTCATTATTACACTTCAATGACTTTTCACTTTTGCTTTAAGGTAATAACTTAACTTTGATAAAATATTTTCGTGACGAAAAATTGAATGTAGATATAGAAAGCACAAAACGAAAGTAGGTTTAATGTTTTACCGTTCTGTGTCCAGGAAATATAATGGAAAAGTTTTTATTTTTATTTTTATTTTTTTTCATTTCCTTTCCCCCTTTTTCTGCACCCAGATGGAAAACGATCCGAATGTAGAATCTGTAGTCGAAGCAGTCTTCGTGATGGACCCCGAGAAAAGCAATTTCTCTGGTAAACGCTTAATATTGCACGTAGAAAAGAATTAAATATTAATTTCGTGAACGTATATATTATTTGGAAAGTAGGATGTTAATATTTGTGAGTATTTTGTTTGTATTAGATTACAGAAATCCTCCCCAATATAATGAGGACGATTCTGACAACGAAGGTCCAATGGAAATCGTACCAGAGGATATGCTTCACGTTGAAGATCAATTCGACGAGAAAGTTCATTCCCGATTCCCCAAGAGTTGGAGCGAACTCGAAAATTCAAACGGAGAAAAGACGATTTTCTTTAAGCACGACGAGCGGTACACTTATGAGGATGTATTGCACTACACGAAAATTCAAATGCGTGCGGTCAAACTCCACAATATGCCGTACCACCGATTTATGCTTACAAAGCCAGTTCGAAGTCCCCAGATTAAGCGTGAACGTGAGGATGATCTGCCGGAGGATCCGATTAGCCATAAAATTTATATGGTAGAGATGGGAAGCACTCAGACCGAAGTCGAACTTTGTCCTTCCCCAGAGCCGACTTATCCTCCTCTGAAGCCGACTTGGCCGCCACGTCGCCCAGTCGCAAAGTTCGACAAAATTGTTAATGTCTCCAGCGGGAGGCATATCTTGACTCGTTTGTAGAAAATTTGTCGTTTCATTCATTTTCGCCCACAACCTTCTGTTGTGAGGCTGACGTAAAATTTTCGTTTGTATATTTACTTACCATTAATTGTTATGTACTTTAGGTACTTCGTCGTTTAGTGACGTTTGGTGTGCCACGTTCGGTACTTATATTTCGTTTTGACAATAGCTTTAATCATTTTATATTTTGTATTAGAACGTTTTCATAATACTAGCATTTCTTGACTGTAGTATTTATTACTGTTGAATTATTTTTGACGTTCAATAGTTTATCCGTGTTATAATTTGACATTTCATATATTTCGTTCCCATCAGCGGGAAACGACAGTCAATCGTATTTACCTATATTCCTACCATTAACTAATCTGAAGTAATATTGATCTCCGAGAGAAAGACTTCTCTACGTAATAATCATTTAATCGTTTTGATATGTATTTGTGGTGAGGTAATCGTGATATTAAAACCCTCAACCCTTTATTAATTTTCATTTTGTTTTCGTAACCGTTATGATCCCATGAATCGATGGATCTGAGAAATATTTTTGCAAATAAAACGACTGTAGGAAAAGAAAGTTAATTGTGTGTTTTTCTTTCACATCAAGTTTCTTTTCAGCAAAGCATTGCCGTTACCCGATTCGTTCTTTGTGGACATCGAGCGCGGACGTCGATACCAGGGCGAGGATTTTGAAAAGGAAATTCTTGAGCTCCTTGGGAAGAAGATGTAGTAGTACTCGAGAAAGGTACCGAACGATCACGTGACTCACGGTCAGAGATTGTAGACGCGAGGGAAGAAAATCCCAGACAGTAGAATTACTATTCTAGACGGTAGAAAAGATTCTAACAAAAGAAGGACGCTCTCAGACGAGCCTTCCTCAAGCTGAGATTTGTGAAATCCCAGTCAGTCAGTCTTTTCAATTCGATCCTCTAACACATCAAAATTTAACTCGTCGTTATTTTGTTCGTAGCCATATTTCTTTTCGTACTTTAGACAAAATACGCTGACTCTGTTTTGTCATATTTTCAATCGTATTTATTTCATGAATTTTACTATTTAATATTTTTGACGAAAGTATTCTTTTATATTTAATTCCGTATTAAATCCATAGTCGTAGACCAAATTAGAAGTAGATTTATAATAGTGTTAAAATCCGTAAGCAGCTCCAGATCCGTGACGAGTAATCTGACTGAGGGTACGTGTATCGATTCTGGTATCATATCTTTGATAATTCTTATATATCATAAATAATTGGACGAAATCATAATTATTACAATTTAGCTTTTCCGTTTCTTTTCCGTTTCCGAAATTAAAGTAAATCGTATCATTTTATTAGGTATTATTTGTTTTGGGAAATAATCCCATTTTCCGTTTAATTGAATAAATTCGTAAAAGTAAATTATTTTAAATTAATACAATTTAATATTTCCTACGTTCTTCTATTATTGCATTTGGTGTATTTACTTATATACTTATAACATAGTGCATGAAATAATAATAAGTTCATTCGATTTGGCATACAGATACCTAAGTAAGCAGTAGCTCACCAACTCACCCATCATAATTATAGTAAGATAGTTTTCACCGGGTCTTAAATACATATCATATTCCCCATCGCTCATTCCTCTCATATTTGCCATAAGGATATATTACATTTGCATCCTGGGTTTTCAGCACTTCGGCCGTTTTCCCCAGCATCAAGTGTAATTGTTTCCTGAAAGTAGGAAAAGTATTCATCCGCGCATTTTTTCCTTTTCAGGCACGTTAGCCTAATTGTTTTTTTAAGTTCTTATTGTGTAGACTAGCCTCACTAAGTCGAAGACCAACTGAAAATACCAAGTAGTGAAGTTATGTAATTATATGTAACAATAATGCACGGGATTGCTTCATTGCTATATAACTCCTAAGGATGTGCTAATGAAGCAACTTTACCAACATTGTATCAAAGCGTTTGCACTTTGGCCAGTCATACATCGGATTTCATGGATCATTTGTCAATTATAATTAATTCCATCCATAATAATAATTTTACCAACTAAATTTAAGGGTCTTTTACATTTTCATTTAACTATGTAATTACTTACAGTAATCATCATTTAACAATTTGAATCCGTTATGAACTACGAACGTAATTGACCTACTTATTTACTACAAAATAATCAAATTCCTCCACATATTTATTTTAATTAATTCATACTCATGCTTCCACGTATGATTTACTGGATTTTACTAATTGCCGTAAAACTACTATTAGCCTGTACATCTTATAATACTATGTCGCAATAATGAAAATTGCGCTTTCCCTCTGGACAAAAAAAATCCCTGTGTAGACTGTATTGCTTAACAAATAAATCACGTTTTCATGTTTTTGAATAATAAACAAGGGAACTACGTAGAGTAGTAAGATTTAATTCAAAAACGTTTTAAAAATTGATCAATTCGAATGTAGTGCAATCCTAAAACAGTTAAGTCGCAAAGTGCGCCATTTGTCCACAGTTGCCAGCCAAAGGCTATAAAATATTCATTTTTTTTAAATTTGCTTCCCTGCACCCCCATCATTTATTATTAGATTTTACTACCTTTGAGCAAATGTCTAAAAGGTGATTTCTGAGTTTTTAAAAATAAGAAACGTTTTATTTTCTTAAAGAATCCGGTATATTTGAGTTTCTCAGAAAAAATTGTTTTTTACAATTTGTTTTAAAAATTAAAAATTTTCAGATTTTAAAAACGCAAAAATCAATTTCTATTTTTAAGAATAGAATAGGCATAGAACAACAAGCTAATTGTAGGTTTAAATTTTGCGTATCTAAATAACAACGAAAATTGATACTTGGCTTTGTCTCTATTGCTCTAACATTTCTAACAAGCAGACTGTGATCTAGTTAATTTTTCATTCGAATGTTGTAAAATAGTAGTTATAGTAGATTATTTTCATTTACTAAATAACTATTTGTGAAATGGAATAAAGTTTTAATTACAATATGCAGTATTTTTTCAGTACCTATATCATAATCTCTGGTTTTGATTTTGCCGACATGAAGAAGAAGAAAGAATTTATTTCACAAATAAATCACTGGCATACAATTATGCTTGCCCTGTAGGACACAGTATACTTATACAAAATGTTTATAGAATATTTGATAGGGTTATGTGATTATAATATGATTTAAAATATAGTTTATTTTTTATTAGTAGGTATTGACCCTGGTTTGAATGTATTGGGTTTAGAGCCTGGGTCGTAGACATGGTGGTGATATATTCTGTGGCTTCCTCTTAGGGCTTCTATTACAACATCATCTCGTAGGGAAACGGATTTTTAATTCAATATTTTAAGCAAGCTTTAAATGAACTTGTTAGACTTAAACTAGTTTTTAATATAATTATTAAATCTCTTATTTTTCTTTCACCCTTTTTAGAGGAATAACAACTTTGATCCGTGAAAAAATCTTCATTGCTTTCATAAATTAGTCTGCAACGATTTTACAAAACATGTTTCTGCAAAGACAATTAGGAAATCCAGTAAAAAGCAAAATTTTAGACCAAAGAAGAATTTAGAACAATTTTTAAATTCTTAGATTCTCTTTACAACTCAACATGTATCCTTTCAAAGTAGATTCAAAATCTGGAAAAATTAATTTAAGAAAAAACTCTAAACTCCGAAAAACTACATGTAATTATCTTTTATTCTGCTGTGATAATTTCAGGATTATTTTACATGAATGCAAGATTTCTTCAATCTTTGCTGTACCATCAACACTTCGTTCTCCATCACTTTCCTATTCACTTTACTTTGTGTATTGGTTTTAGCATGGTATGTTGTTACATTGCAGTTTCAATGTATGTGTGTTGGCCAGACGTGAGATCTGGGATATTTAATCTATTATTTATTATTCGAGGGTTGTGATGGTATGTATAATCATTACACCAGGTAATACACGGACAATGCAAAAATATTTAAAGCATGATATTAACAGGATTCTATTTCTATTACCGTTTTCTATATTAGGTGTTTTCACAGATCAACATTTAAACGGGACATTTATTCGTGAATTCAGTATGATGGAGCTCACAGCCCTCAGCTTCCCATTTTTCATGCTGTAAGATGCATTTTTGCCTATGATGTTTTTCCTGTAGAATCCGTTGCTTAGTTTTTTTCTCTACTCTGCGCTACCAGAAAATCACAAGAACTATGCCGCGTTCTTTGTATTGTTTTTAGTAGAATTTTGTAATAAACAAGTTTTGGTAATCAATAGAACATTGGAATTGCTTCTTTAATTGATTTTCTTAATGAAGATTGATTCCAAACTGTATTTTAACCGATTAAATCTTACGAATCTAATCGTTTGGAAAATGCATCTGCGTTTTCGTTAAAATTCAAGCTGCATAATGTATACAAATGCAGAAATATAATTAGAGTTTTCAATCAACCACTTTAACATTAGCTCTTCGTAAATCATTTAATTCCTAAAATTCATTGTTATCTCAGGAGCAATTATAAGTTTAATATATTTTATTAAATCCCCGACTTCGTATTTATTCTCAAGTATGTTTGCTTCTTTTACGCAAATGATTTTGATCATTGTCTACGTTTCTATGTACGGCAAGGCATTACAAATTCCTGAAAATATTAAAACATTAAAATTAAAGCTGCTTCTGGGAAGTGGACAGTGTCGTGGAATGGCTTGGGAACAGCGGAGGTTGATTTTCAATTCAGTATTTAAAGGGATGTTGGGGTAAGACAGTGAGAGTTTCGAATTATGGAGAGGGAGTCCACGCCCACATAATGCACAAACAACGATATACTGATTATTAACCTTTGGGGGCCAAATTTTCAAAACCAAGCCACAACTTTAGTGAAGGAAGTTGACAAAAAAAATTGAATTTTTAAAACTGGTGTGGCGGCAAAGTGTTTTTGAATTTAAGGAAGTTAGCATGGTGTAAATAGAAAAACTCACTGTTTTCAAACCCCCAGCTGGATGTCAGTTTTCTTTCAAATTTCAAGAAGTAATGCTTATAACGTAAAGAAAACGATGGTCTTTTTGAAAGTGCTTCCGAAATTTTTTTAAAACAACATTTACGCTCATCACGCATTTTTAAAGTTTAAACTATTTTGATTTATTTTTCTTGTCATATGCAGGAATACGTTTAAAAGTTTTTGTCGCGCCAAGCTTGTACCATGGTTTACTAGTTGGTCTATGCCTGTATTGTTTCAGTGTTTTCCTTTGCTGTTTAACAGTAACATTATCATCCAATTAAGTCTTTGTTTTCTTCGATTTTTTTTGCAACATACGTGCACCAGTGCAGTTGTTTTTTATTTTACAGTATAAATCAGTCCTCTTTTATGAAGACTATCCATAAATGACGTGACAAAACATACTGTAGTAACATGCCAGCCTGATACTTCTTTAATTAACGACAGGTACGTTGGACAAAGATGCTACTAACTTGAGCCTGCAGTGAGCTACTAAGAAGTTTCAAGCATTCAGTTAATGCAAATTTACTGTTGTAGTATGTATGTGCAGAAGTTTTTCATTCATTCTGGGAATACACCCGAGAAATTATAAAACACTACACTAAATCTAAATTGTTAGCTATTGACACTATCGAAACCCTTGCAGTTAAACAGAACGAACAAATAGTTTCTATTGACATGCTTTTAAAACAGTAAATGCCGCTCTTATCGTTTCTTGGGTTGGTGTTTTAAAATATTAAGAGTCTTTTGCAAAACGGGATAAGTCTATTTTTTTTAAAATGAGATTATTTGTGTTATTTGTTCTATTCAACAAGATACATTACTGTGTTGAATGGTAAAGATCAAAGTTCTACCAAAGCAATCAATTTTTTATAATAGCCCAAATTTTGGTTTTTGGCATAACGGGATATGTCCATTGAATCATGTTTGACAAAATGAGATAAGTCCACCCAAATTATAGATTTATGATTTTAATTTGGTTTTTGTGTATTTTTGTAGTTTGTAGAAGACAATTGCAGTACATTTATGTTTTTATACATAGAAAGATATAAAGTGAAGAAAAAGTTTAGTTTCATTCAAATCGAAGGAAATTTCATGTCTCGGACTTTTTGCCCCATGTTAAGTTATTGATTTTTTGGCAAAACGGGATAAGTCCACAAATTAAAATTCTTGAAATCTGAAATATTCCAGAGTCTGTTTTGAATATTAAAACTACTTGTAATTACGCTTCGTCAGATGCAGTACCTGTAGAAAAAAATTGAGTTACAAAAACTCAACTTGTCACCATTTATTCGTTTTTCGTTGTTCCTGTAAAATTTGCTTTAATGGACTTATCCTGTTTTGCCAAAAAAACCCTTGATATTTTGTTCGAACGTTTGAAGTGGTGTTTAGAAAGGTAGGACGTAGCACTAATTATATATTGCAAGCATACTGTTAACATCTTAGGTCAGCAAATTAATATTTATTAGGAAAATAAATAAGTGCCGCAAACAGTTTAGGAAGATGCATTTTAAAGTATTTTTTGAATGTGGTAGTATCATTATATGAACACAAAATAAAATTGCGATAACGGGATTAAAAATGAATTAAGTGCCTAAAAACATGCATTTAAGCGTGCTGTTTGTAGACTCTTAGGCTCCGTTTCCCTATTTTTCCTCAATTAAACTAATGAACACTAATTACTTGTTGAGTAAAAACGAATTCAATTAATAATTTTTTTTTACTACAAACCTAAGTACATATAACTATAAGTGCGTTATCATTATTTATATATTTAAACTCTCTTTGTGTTTTCTTTGACATTTTGTGTACTAAATTAGTTTGGTGTATATTGTTATATAAGCAAGATTATATTTTTATATATTTTCAAAGATAAAAAACCAGTGCAACTAAAAACTATGTCTCAGACCAATTTAACTGCTGAATTTTGAGTTCATACACATCTGCACAAATTAATTAATTAATTCAAACCATAATTAAATTTTATGTCTCACAAAACAATACCAGGGTTGTTTCGGTAATAAATACTAGCAAATCGGCCATATCACTAGAGGCCCTTGGTATCTTGTTCCAAATAAATTATTTTTATTTGAGGGGTACAATTGGATATAATGCAACATCCAGTGACATTTTTTCAACATATCAGCTACTGCTGTTGTAACAAGCTGTAAAGACACGCTTTACTGATGCCCTATATGATGTCTACAGTCCAACCCAGCAAAAACCAAAAAATCCTAACTTCACTTACGATTAATAAAATTGAACAAATTGTAATGGTTATATAGTTAGGTAAGATGTGACCTGCAACAAAAACGTAATTAAGCAACACACATGTGCTTCATGGTGGTACAATATAATACTGTTTCTCAATTATTCTGCGTTTCAATGAAATATCATTGCGCGAAATAATTGAACAGATTGACGAATGGCGAGGTTGGGTAAACTCTGGCTTCCAAGGCATATTTCAACAGCAAGAATAAACAGAGAAAATGCAGTGCCGATTCCGAACAGAACAAAGATCATGAAAATGTCAGATTCTCCGAACGACAGGCTTTTTGTTTCTTCATTTTTTTCTACGACCACTTTTACATTATTCGTGTTACAAGCTGCCCCATTAAATCTAATTGCTTCCCATTTTTCCCAAAACCAATAAATTCCAGAGGACAAAAGAACTTTCATCCGATTTGGGACCCATTTGTGATATTTTTCTAAACCAGAGGTGAATCCATAGAATGTTTGGCGACTCAGATATTTGTCCTGTTCGCTTTGCATGTTGTGGGAATATTGTACTTTTGGGTTTTGCTTCATTAACGTCTGGAATCGTTTCCAAATGAAACTGAATTCGTTTTCTTTAAAAACAAATGCAAAAGTCGTTGTATCCAGCATGCTCAACTCCAGTGCAGTATCCTCGAGGTGTGTTGTACAAATGTGATTTGTTCTCAAGGTTAATTCTGTAAAACTAATCCTATCAGCATTGGTTTGGTCAAGTTTACGCAAATATGCAAATTCTTCTTCCACGTAAAATTTGCATTCACCAAATTCGTAATAGCATTTGTGATTAAGCTCATAAAATTTAGGATATCCGAAAATTTGAATGTGATTTGTTTGATTAGCCCAAATCTTCATAACTTGATTGCATTTGCTTTGACTTATAAACGCGTAAATTGAAAAGTTTGTGAGTTCTTAGATCGATGTCCAGTTTGTAGTCGGGGATTGGGGAATAGTAAAGTCCGATTGAAGAACCCCTTTGTATTCGTTGTTCAAGATGGTTCCAACAAGAAGCCAAAGCGTAATGATTCTGGCGCATATTTGTTTCAAAATAGTGTTTGTGACTATTCGCAGACCAGTTTCTAATCCAGGTTGATCCGTGAGTGCAAATGTAAACCTTAGGAAATTGTAGACGAAATATTGAAGCATTGACATTTTACTATCCTCATACGACGATGCAACTGCAATAACAATTGACAACATTACTAAAGTTCCAAAAATACAATACCAAACTGATTTTTGAAGTGGATTCGTAAAGATCTCGAACGCAGTTTGGTTTCTTTTCACATTATGAGGTGTTATAAACTTGAAAGAGCTCGTCCTTCCGACTGGAAATAATTGAACTTCGTGAATAGATTTACCACTATTAACGTGGTCGTGTATTCTAGGACCATTAAAAAATCTATTTGTTTTAATTGAGAGAACAAAAGAAATGTTGAGACTTGTTCTAAGAAACGTTGTAGTTGCATTGGAAAGTGAAGTCGGCTTGAATCTGTGGAATGGATCATTTGCTTTTAGATTTTCTACAAAATACTCAGCGGAGCTCGGGTTCAGGTTAAAAGTGTCCACAGCCCATGCAAAATTTCATCCATTGCCGGTGTCGATCTCGTAATTGATGATTGGTTCTTTGAAACAAGTGTGAGATAGTATGTTTGAACAACTACAATTCCCTGTTTCAACTCCCCTGTTGTAGTTGGTGTACATTTCATCCACATGTTGAGGTTTAATTTTAGCTGTTGTCAGAGCAAAGACAATCTTTCTATTGTCATTATCTTGAAATTGTGTATACTTAAACTGAAGTGACATCACAAGTTGGTGTGTATCAAGAAAATATAAACTGTCAATTAAATTATTCATTAATATCCATGTTAACCTGTGTCTTGTATTATCATGACAATCCTCGTTTTTGAGAAATATAAACCATTTTGGTGAAATTTTTACAGGTTTGGAAATGGTTTGGATTATTGTTCGAAGACTTCCATATTTAACACTATTTTGTAGGGCACATGTATGATAAATAAGGATAAAAGAATAGCAATTATTGATTTCGCGAGTTTTAAATATTTTTGAATAAAGGTTTTGAAGCTCATTATGTCTTTCGTTCACAAAACTGACATTCGAATACAATGCAATTGGCGTAGCATGTTGGGCATGATCAATGACATCCCCAAATATGAAAAATTGAATAAAGCAATTCTTTATCTCGCTGCTTTCTAGCATATTTTTGATTTCCAAATACACTTTTGGCGTTTTTAGGACCAAACACGATGATTGCTCAAATACACATAATGTTATTAATAGGCAAAAAAGAACCTGAAAATTGCCCATTGTGACTTTTGTTTAATGGAAAAGTATGATACAATTTTTATACAGTATTACGTAATTATCATGATTCGTACAGGACCACAACGTGTCGTTACCAGTTCAGTAGAAGTTTGCTTTAAACATGAAATGTCCTTATTACAAGTAATAAAGTAATGCAACGACAGGTGTAATTAAATGGACACTGCTAAGGGCTAAGTAAGTAAGTACAAGCTTTGGATTAATGGACAGCGGAGTGCTTTTCAAACATATCGTCTGTGAAGAACCAAAACGACCCATATCCATTTTTAGCTAAAAACAATATCAGCTATCTACAAAAATATTTAAATATGTCTTCAGAGCATTTAAATAGAACAATGAGCGCTTTTCAAAAATATGTAAGTACAACATTTTGCCCCTTTCAAAAACATGAAATTAAATATTTTTGCACCTTTTCAAAAACATGTAAATAGGACATTTTACATTTCTCAAAAACTCGTATTTAACATTTTACGCATGTTTCTTATTTTGTTTTTATGACATCCCAGTCGGCATCGACCCTTTAGAATGATATCATAAAGCGTTCATGAGTTCATAAATCGCTCACATCATTCTGCTGATAGAAATCTGAAATCTTTGTGTCAAACAGTTTACTGACTGTAATATGACGCAGTTTTTAAAGCTGCCATACAGTTGCGAGGAGTTTGACAAGAGTAATTTTACTGTCATATACTGTACATTAAAATAACAATGCGCGCGCACGCTCACGAGGCATCCTAATGTGTTCAGAATTACTTCATAAAAGCTGATACGAGCTTAGTTTAAAAAACCAACACCTTAGGAAATAGCGTATATAGTCAAGGCGGCAAGTAGTAGTCGATCAGTTTAACGGGCGAAGTAGCAGTTGTACAGGTAGAACAACAGACCACGGCACTGACGACACGGAGTCAAAACTAAAAGAATAAAGTGTGCATTTCTTTAGTAAATAATACCCGGGTGTTGTTTGTGTCATCTTATTGTGTATTTCATAACTGGCTGCGGACACCAAGTTTTACACTGCATTTTTTGATATCAGTAGTCTTAAAATTACCTATACTTTATACACTTTATCGTATTACACGAAGTTTCAAGTTACCACGTCCTGGCTGAAATTGTTGGAGCATGCTGACTCTCATATTTTTAGTCTAAATCCTAAATCGTCAAAAAGTTACCTTCGATTGTGTATACCATACCTAGATAAAGTGAACTTTCTGAAAATCATTGTTGGATGAATTTAGCCTACAGTTTAGTGTTTAGTGATTCCTTACTGGAAGTGAATTAAAGTTTACTACTATGTATGAACCAGAAACTTGTTTTATGTTTCCTGAAAAGCATGGTTGGTGTTTGTGGTTTGGTGGTTTTACTCATTATTAAATTATGTGTTAATTGAATTATTGTTGCGTTTAAATTAAGTCATTTCCTCGTAGTTGAACAATTCTGGTTTTCTGTGTCCCATTATTACTTACGTTAGGATGTGTTCTGTGCATTAGGATGCACAGATAGTTATTAAGTGCTTATGAGCTCAATATGACGCGAATAAGCGGACATCCAGAAATCATAATGTTTTCAGAATGTTGTGTCCATGACCACATAATGTTTTCTCATCTCTAAACTCACTGCGGTCAATATGATATCATTGTGAAAGCTCGATGCTGACTCGGATAGCTCATTTTGATTGTAGCTTAAATTGGATATGGGTCATTTTGGTTCTTCACATACGATATTATTTGTCAAGGCATTAAATTAAGCAAATTTTTGTCATGAGTGCCAACAAGCACTTTTGCTTTAAAACGAAATATATTTGTCTAATATATAGCTCACATTAAACGTAAAAGTAGGCTTGAGAATTTAAAGAAATACCGCGGTTAGAGAAATTTGCCTCTTACCTTGGAGCGGTAATTATACCTAATAAGTCCAAGTAAACAGCAAACTACAAACACACATGCTACATAGCTTAATGTTATTTGAATTTATTTAAAAATCTATTGCATACATTAGTAAAGCGCTTTAAATGGTGTAACTTTATTTAAATTCATAATAATCCAAAGTTATGTGTGCATATTATTAAAACTTTTTTAATGTTTCTTTCTTCAACCCCTCTAACTAAATTAGAGCTTCGAATGGGTTTGAAAATTGTTACATTTTTCTAATACTCTAATAACTTACAAATACGAATTAATTATTGCAATCAATTACAGAAATAGGTGCTAATGACTCTCATCGTTGTGTATTCAAAACATACAGCTAAAATTATGTCAAATTGAAAGCTCATTAAATATAACTGCTTAGATAAAATTCTTGTGCGTCTAATAATTAAATAAAGGAATTAGCACAAAAGAAAATAATATGAAATTACCTGGTAAACTAACTGTGACAAATAAATCCACCTAATTCCAGTTTGAAAGTCTCTCTTTCTTAATGAGGAGAAAAAAGCATCAAAAATACTAAACGATTAATTTGCAAAAAAGTTGCAGAAAATTATAGTACAACAATATGAAACAAATTAGGCTGGCACTAAATTCACGCAAATATGTTATCATTTAAACATAATTATACAAATATGAATGCAATCAGATGGAATTTGCCAAATCTTGCAAATATAGATCGTTTATAGTTTTACTTTTACAAGAGTCCTAATAATAATTTTACACATGTGGAAACATTAAAATCCAACAGATTGAAATTAATTTTTCACTATCGACTCATGAGAAGGAAACTTGTAGTTGTCTCACATATAAATTTGAGCATCGTGAATACCATAAGTTTGTCCACAAAGTAAAGACCGCCCACCGTAAACTTGAGAGTTTCCATTCCCCTTAAATATTTTCCATATAATTTTCGGTCATATCGTGCTTTTGTAGCTGCTGCCGCTGTTTTTGCAATTTGCGGTAGTCGAAAATCTGTCCGTTTAAGAGGAACTAGTACATTCAGATGTGAGTCATACCGACTAATGACATGTTCAGCATGACTATGAAAGTCCGCTAATGTCCCAAAGGAAACGATCATAATCGTTAAAAAGTACGAGCCAATGAAGCTCATGACACCTGCCAGCATTCCTCCGAATCTAATGGCTGCATACGCACAGAGAATTATGACGTAGACATTGAGGAGCTTTACACCAACGATGATAACACCAAATGCAGTGTTGATCTTTTTCATGAGGATTTGAAGCATTTTGTAGGTCATGACGAATTCCTGCGGCTGCCGAAGTTGCGGTTTTGTGAAACTGCATTTGTCAGAACTGTGTCATCAAAGTTATCAAATACAAACAGGTTAAAATTAGGTACAAAATTTTGAGTATAGTAAGTAAGTATAAGCGGACCTATTACAATATTCTTCTACTACTACAAATCAACTAACCTCAACTCTGCCACAATCGCCTTTAGAGGTAGTGCAGAAAAAAACATACACATCGTCATGTAAGTTGCGCGACCCGCCCACAAACTCATAATGTACATCTGGAATAATACTGAAAGTATGTGAGTTAACAAATTTAAATTCCTCTGACCATCTGAGTCGCAGTTTGGTATCCAAAATAATGAAGAAATCATTTCAGGGGAGTTCGGTTTTAGCACAGCGCCGATAACAACCAGCAATCCCGTAAAAACAAAGGAAACGAAAATTAACTTCATAGTAAGTTCGCATACTTTAATTGTTTTCGGCGGTTTGGCATGTGGAGAAACGTAAATTCCTTAAATTCAATAAAATACGGTATTTTACTTTTACATAAATATTTTCAAAAAGTCAACGTTTTCCTTACACAATATTTAGAAATCATGATCAAATCAACTTACTCTCAAATTTAGGATACAGATCCAATAATTCCGTGACGACATCCACCATTTCCTGCTTTCTCAAGGTATCCGTCAAATTCTGAATAGTTAGCCAGCTGTAAAAGCCGAGGACGTATTCCATGTATTTTTTTTCAGCCGTTGTCGAGTTGTTATTATATTTTACTTGAAAAAAACGGACTAAAACAAAAGCGTTGTACAGTGTTGAGATCAAAACATGGCATTTCCAAACAGCCAACTTTATCATAGACTTGACCAACTCGGGTCTTTGAGTGTTTGCGTTCCACTCGAAAGGATGTGTTTGGATTTTTTTCGTCCATGTAAATCCTACATGAACACATGTTAGAATGTTTTTGGTCAAAATAACTTGTTTCTCGGCAACTTTAATGAGTGACATTTTATCTTCTTCTTAATTTATTTTCAGTATTTAGCAGTCAAGTGTTTTTTTTCTGAAACGCAATTTTCTAGCAAGTGCTTCTTCTCTAGAGTTGCTTTGTATTTGTGTCTGTTTTGCCGTAATAATTTTAATGGTGCTCAATGACTTTCTCCTAGCTGTATATTAGTAATTACGACTAGTATCGTAATTTTAATAATATCAATTAATATTTAATATTAGGTTAAATAAAAGCCCGGCATTTATAATTGCATGTTTTAGGCTAAATTAGTAGGCAAGCTAGTTATTACTAGCATAATTACCTTTAGCATAGCTTCCTACAAAATTGTTGTAATTAAATAACTTTTGGAATTAGCAAATTGTTAGATAGGAGTGGACAATTATCGGGAGGTAATTGTAATTAAGTGCCCATTTGAAAAATTATTCCTAGAAATTAGATCTTATTAAGTTAATAATTACAATGGGAACCTAGGATCAAAAGAACAGGTTAGCAGGTCTTGAGTTCATTGTTCTAATTCACTTTTGCACTGTGTACAATTTTTTTCTGTACGCAGTATTTTGTTCCAAAGTTGTAGTACGAATTTCTGTTGATCACAAAATGAGATATGGCAGCAAAAAGTTTTTTCTAGTTGTTTACAAATACTGACGTTACTAGTGAAGCTTGTTGGAAGAACTTTTCATTTTGAACGGTTTGGGAGTTCATAAACGCACCAATGTCTAAGGAAATAAAATAAAAGTTTTCATTTAATTATAGGAAATATGCACATCATCAATTGGTTAGTAGAAAATACACACGGAATAAGTTTTAGTAAAATACACATAGTGGGTGTGTAAATACAAAATCAGCAGTGAATTTGTTTAAAGCAAATATAGCGCCTAATTGTTTGCGTAGGTAATTGCTACAGCAAAAATGTAGCAAAAACAAAAGTACTTAATACAAATGTAGGAGCTGCTGTAGCCTGTTTGATATTTAAAAACTACTACATGTATTCCAATACGGCATGTAGGTAGTACATTTTATAAAACAATGGTTGGTCCAATTTACAACCAGTAAACGACAATACGAGTAGTAAAATTCACGTCTACGCCGACACGTCTAAAGGTAATTCTGTGATACAAATTACCAGCTGACAGTCATTCTGAAACAATTACTTTTAATATAATTGTTATGATATTTTAGATGATGTACAATAAACCTGAATATTACAATAACAATACTAGACGTATAAAATAATTGTTTTCGACTAATTGTCACCTTTCAACTTGTCACACATTTAAATGTTTCCCAGTCGTAATTATTGGATCAAGTGTTATTTTGTAAAATAATATCGTGCTTCGTACTGTGATGGACTGCATGTCACGGCTGTCAAATTTTGTTTGATCGAATCATTGTGGTAGTATTCACCGAGCATTTAGAAAATAGGGTAATACTCAATGAATATATAAGAACTTCCGTGGCATGAAACATACTTTTGACATGCAGGAAATTTGATGAAATACAGTGGTTTGCAAAATCATGTAGGAAATTCATTATTATCCAATAAAAACGTAGGAAATACTGTAGTAACTAACAAAATAATATAGCACAATTGTGTTTGCCTAAAATAGGAGGAATTAGTACTTCCTTATTCACACAAAAATAAATAGAAATCAATTTCTAACTGGTCTAATAAATTACACGAAAGTATATAGCACCTCAAACAGGAAGCGTTTTATACCTAAATCATAAGACAGATTAAAACACCTTCAACTTACATGTTAGTAATAGGGAAAGTAAATTTAGATTGATCCAGACTAAAACTCAATACAGGCAGAAAATGAAGTAGTTGGGCCCATTTGGTAAGCTCAATTCAAACCTTTGATAAATACTAGTACTATGGTCTGATTAAGTGGCCTTTTTTAGGCAACTCATAGGCATAGTCATAGTCAATAATCAAATAGGTATACGCTTAAAAGTCTAATTAAAAGCTTAGTACAATAGTTTCGCTCAAGCTTTCCTTATAGTGAGTTAACAATGCAACGTTCATACATAAAGACATGGTAAAAAGTATCGTACTGCAATGAGCCTAATTATTGGCGAGCGCGGCATTTCCGTAACATTCTGTTACTGGATCTCCTTGAAATAAAATATAAAATGCAATTCAATATATGCCCACACTGTAATGTCAATTTAGTTAAATTACTGTAGGTTTTCTATGTACTTTCGAAATTTAGAATTAAAAACGAACTAAAGTAATTAAAACTACATATAATTATATATGCCATACTATCACGGCAATTATTCCAAGTACAAAGTTTTAAGCGTTATGCTATTTTTAATTCAAAACAATTGCTTCCTAAAAATATTCTAAAACAACTTTTTATATATTTAATGTTTTGGCAAACCTGATGCAAAAATTCATTACCGGAAAATTCAAAATCAAGGAAAAAACTTCGTTTAAAGATAATTTTCGCATTTTAACATTAACTCTTATGAATTCCTTTATTTGAAAAGTCTTGAAGAATACACTTTTCGAACAATAATGTACTGCTTCAAAACTTGTTGTGGGATTTGGGGGATTTCCCTTACATTTTATGTTCCGTCCCACTTTATACAATTCAAATCATTTCGACAAATTTGGCAATTACGCGACAGTATGGACAAAATCTTAACTTTCAAAAAGTTGTGTTTAACTCACGATTGGTTTGCAGGTAGCTTTTTTAATTGACTTAAACTATTGAGGGCTCATTATTACAATAAATGGTCAAATTACGTTCTAAGTACTTCATTTGTTGACTTGTAAAGGTCTAAAACTTTGCTCTTCCTGGTATTAAAAAGCTCTATCATTTGTTTCGTCTTACTATTAGGATGACAAGTGAAACCACAAATTTAATTTTAAAGAGGTTTAAAATATTTTTGTTGACAGATAATAGGTGGCCGGAAATAATTAGAATGTTTAATTAAATAGTTTTGCGAATAAAAAAAAGAAATTGCTTTCTGTTAATAGACAGTTTACGCAGTTTACGTAAAACGCTATACGTAAAAAATATTTTTACGTCAGCTTCTCTCATTTTACGTAAAACTCAAGTTTTACGTAAACATTTGAAATTACGTAACGCTAATTATATTTTACTGTAGCGTTTACATATAGCGTAATTAAAATATCGCAATAACACAAAAATTTAAATTTCCGCGGATTTACTGAAAATCCAGTTGGCCTACTACCACGATTACTGAATATTACGTGTAATTTTTTTGCGTTATACTATCGGAGTGCGCAGAATGTGCAACGCTATTCTGGGCGTAATTTTTCAATAACGTAAAAATTAAATTTTACATTTTTTGCATTGAAGTATTTTACGTCGAACTGTGTAAACTGTCTAATGGCATTGCCTTAGTTACATTGCATGTAATTTTGTCAAAAATTACAACACATAGACTAATTAAATTTCCTACCTATTTCTTTTAAGTAATGTTACCTAATTTAAAACCATTGATTAATAAATATAAAACGCTTGATTGGATTTATTACACACAAATAATTATTTGTGAAATATTCATTATGCGTATTTGCAAGTACTTCATCTGTAATCTTTTTAATCTGTAATACAGTACCTACATAAAATATTCAAGTTAGTAATACCAAATTCAAGTGGGGTAAAAGATATTATAGGCAATTGTATGTATATTGTGTATACGACGGTGATTGTGTGCTTAATTTAAGTATTCGAGACAACAGAAGTCGTAATTATGTTTACTCGTAATTACTGTCTGTTCGTAAAATATTCCTGAGGTAATATTCAATAATTCATTCATTAATTCATTGATTTTTCATTATGGTATTGCCTTTCATCGTTAGATATAGGCACCAATTTAATGTACAAGCATGTGAGTGTAGACTAATATTTCCCGTGGGTAGACAACGCAAAGTCTGAACACCCACTATGCAGCATTTCCTAACTGAAATTAGCTACACTACACGACTTTTGTCTTACAAACTAATATGTTCATTATGAAATAGTAGCTTATGGAACTGCTGACGTCTAGTGCAGTCTTGGTGGATATATTCCTAAAGCATTTTTCTTATTTCTATAACTGTGTACTGTTCTTACTGTGTCATTATGGCAAACGTTATTGTAACGTCTTTAAATAGAAGCCAGGTCTCCAATTTACGCCGGCCTCTAATAGAGATCGAAGATTTTCCCATAAGCGATAATTTTATATTCTTCAGCTGAAGTTTAGTATTTTTAATGGAAACCGGATGCTTCTATTTTAAACTTCTCGCTACGTGTTGCCTGTATCAAAAATGCCACATATTCTTACTTTGAACCGCACAACAAACATGCAGTGGTCAGTGGATCTTTGACAACCTTGACAAGATTTTGTTGGTTAAAGTGACACTTTATGCGTGAAGGAAAAGTTCAGAATTCAAATTTATGGTTACACTTCAGTAAAACACTTAGTATTTAAAGACACTAAAAAATGTGTTAAATTCAAATACGTCAATATATTAAACGGTAACTTTCATAGTTTAGATTTTCAACTGTCTTAGGTCACACACAGTACTAAAAGTGGAATGCCTTATAATAATAAACAATTGTTTTAAATCCTCTAGTTTCCTTCAATGCAATTTAGTCGCAAGTACAACGTTTCTACTAATACTTTTTCTACGTGTGTGCTTGCGTTGTAGAGTATTTACTACAATTAATTTTCAATTTTATTACCTGGGTTATATATTCATAATTACTTCTTGAGCTTTAAGTGGCTACATTCATTTGTAAATACATATTTCAGTTGAGTAGCAGCCAGGCTTGTTTACTGGCCTGTGTCAAGGATTTTAACAAGCAAATTATAACTACATATAGCTTATATAGCTTCGGCGTAACCTATTACAATCGTTGTAATTTATTAGATAACCTTTAAACGTAGAAATTTTAAGGATGAAGGGAAAAATATCGCGAATAAATTGTAAGTCCATTGAAAACTGTAGTAGGACCCTAAGAGAGTGTATTAGTAACTCGTTTAATTTAAATATCTTGCTAACTAGCTAATTGAATAAGTGGACCAATTTAAATTCTGTACGGCAAAAATATTATTGTCCCATTTAGTATTACAGGGAAAAAATTTAGACTTGAAGTTAAAACGCTAAAAGTATAAATTAGACAGAATTAGGAAAAGTTAAACTATAATGTGGAAGCTTAACACTTACGTAAATTTTTTCATACTGTGAAAATAATTACGTGAATTGAATTGGTAATTTATATCACGTGCATATGTAACACAATAAAAAATTTTTAACTACATAATATGCATACACTTATTATTATTTCGTATGTGAGGCAAACCTGAATCCCTTTTAAACTACAAAAAAACTAAAGTTTTTAAACTTTGCCGCGCTGTAACTTCCACAGTTTGTGTCCGATTTTGTCAAAACTTACAGTTTTTGATTCTCAAACCATTATCTTTTAATAATTTCTGAAAACATTGAAATTTATTAATATTTATTTTGTTATTAGGAAACTATGATTATATAAACCAAGGTTTCAATAGTAAGGCATTTTATGATTTACAAAATATGAAAAAATTGATGGACTGCTGTGTCGAGAACCAAAGTCTAAATCCTATGTCTTGCCCCTTAGGACCTGCATTATAAGGAATCTCACATAAATTATAATGGTAGTAATGGTAATAAGGCGAATTGATGTTTATTATCATTGAAACGAGGGTCAAACCGGTGACCTTTATCTGGCCGGTTCAACCCCCGAGTTCTGCCGCTCCTACCCAAAAAGTCCCTTAGAGAAAATTTTATTATTTTATGAAATATGAAATAATTCTATTTTATTTTTATTAATTGAGATACCTAACCTATGCATTCATACTTTATTTACATTATATACATGATGGGCAGATGGTAGAGGTGTTGTTTGGGGGCGTCCACCAAGTTACTTGTAGGGGTAACTACTCCCATAAGGGATGGCAGGGATGAACCACTAAATGCAGTACCTATGCCTACCTATGTTATTGGGATGAGAATTTGCAATGTTTACTTTGAGTCTTAATTTAAATAAAATTATTCTGCATGAATTAGATTTTAATACATTTTTAGTTATAGAATTCGTTTTAGCTTTTATTTTCAGCGGATGAGTAGCTCAGAGGTAAGTCAGGTTGAAGTGCAACCACTCCATCGTCCCCACCCCATGAGCTCGGGAGGACTGGGCAGAAAGGAGATGTGATAGATTGCATCCTGAATGCCAATCGAAAGTGCAATCCATCTGCTTCCCCCTCTTCGGCCCGTAGTGTCCCGTCCATCCTCAATTTTGAATGAAAATATGGATTATGCAAATCTTTATTTTTGATAAGTGACTGTCCTGATAAGTGAAATATTATTTTAGGGAGTGAAGTTTTTAAGAAGGGCCGACAGCGATGGGGTCTCAGCCGTTCCAATTTACGAGTAGAGTTGGATTGAGAATGGAGAGACGAAAGGCGGAACCACTGACATCAGAGAGAAGATGATGTGATCAGGGTCCGCTACCATGCGGACCCCCAATGCTGTCGTCCCATTCTTTTTGTTCTTGCTAATTTGAATTCTGAATTAATTTAAATGAAGTGAGCTAGGATGAAGTGTACGAAGCAAATTGAATTTTAGTCTTAAGTTATAAAGTTCAGATTGTTTAGCTAATGATTCCTAATTGGGGCGGCGGCCCGGGGAAGAACGCTACTTTCAGTCACGAAGACCAAGAAACAATGCCGGTGGTAGGAGCAGTCAATGGATTGAGCAACATAATAAGCTGCGCCACCGGCAAAGTCTGAGCATCGCTTCCCCCTAAGCCCTAAAATTTTACAAAATATTTTGCTGAGAATTTTTATGAATATAAATGATTTGATATGCAATGTAAATGCGATGAGTTTGCAAGTTCATCAATGACTATCATATCCCCTACTTAAGTAAATAGATTACGACCAGCATGAAACATTACTTAACTCAGGTATGAGAATCGTGCATCTTAACATTACGTACTAATTAAATATATTAAATTAAGAATAGTATGAGAATCGAATTTGATCTTAACCCATGAATTGATTTACACAACATCGGAGATCAGTAGGATAAATTATATGTTTACGGATAAATATTTATTTAAGTGTTAAGCTGAAAAAATGATACTGATTCGGAAAGGAAAATTTAAAAGGAAAATGATACTAAATTGATTTGAAAGTTTTCCTCTGCCAGACGGGCAGGGACTAAAAGCTTTAATTTACTTTGAATTATTTTTTTGTTTTCTTTTTTATATTATGATTTTGTCCACTCCTGTACAATTTCATAATTTTCACAATTCTTACTGTGGATACGGGTTACAAGCCAATTGGTTCCGAGTGATGAGTCCAGGTAAGTACATTTTGGTTCACAAATTATTATAAAATTCTTTTGGTTACAATATTAATTTTAAGAAATATTATTTGATTCCGTAGACCTCGAATTACTTTAACTCTGGTTAATTGAAATAGATATTGAGGGCGGGAAGCACGATAATAGAGATGAAAAATAATATAAAACCAATTAATATTACACACTGAAAACTTAAACTTTTCTTTTTATGTTTTACAGGTGCTTTCTTACACCAGCAGGATTCGCAGAGGACCACTTGGCTCCCCTGATCCCCCTGCAAAACTTTTAATCTTTTTGGAGTCTCCATTATTGTCTTTCCCAACTTCCCTAAAATAAAACTTAAGAGATAGAAAAATGATATGTATTGACGCGACGAGTATATTCCTAAGACTGGTAAGAGCAGTGCTCCTTCTCCTGCTGCTGAGATGCGTGGCTTGGTTCGGCTCTCGAATGCAAAGCTCTACATGTAGCTTAACGTACTGTTTTCAGTCCCGAACGTTGCTCCCGGTGGCGATGAGAAAGATGCGCTGAGTTAAATGGCTTGAAATTATCTTGTTGGATCCTGTCTTCTCTCTTTGGCTGGAGATGGCTTTGGCTGTGCACCGGCTAAAGGAAGAAGATAGGAGTAGAGGAAAGTGTCATTTTCATTCCCCTTTCATCATAAAAGTGTGGCGTTAGGGGTATCGTGGTCCAGAACAAAGTTGATGATGTCATTCACAGACGGTTCCTGCGAGAACGCCAGAAGCGTGGGTGGTGGAAACCATTTCGCTTGAGCTGTGTGAGCTGAAGCTAAAAATTATGTTTTCATTTCATTCAAAAACATTCTTGGGCTTAAGGCATCATATCAGACATGTTTGTTGTGTAATTGTGCATTAATAAATTTCATACTCTGGTTGTAAACTATAACAAATAAAACATGGCCGGGTCTTTAATAAAGGCGTAGTAGAGGCTGTGATTATAGAACCTAATTAAATAATATTTAAATTATAAATGACAATAATTAAGATGAAATTTTACATTAAGCTAGTACGGTCATAACTCCTTTTGGCATAAAAAAAATTGTTGATACCTTTCCAATCAAACATCAAGTTTTATGACTTGGATGATTTTAAAGCCGCCAACGAGAGAGGGCAAAGCGCTTTAGCAAACAAAATTCCTAGCTCAACCTAATTTTTAGGTTTATTTTAAAAAATTGTATGAGAGATTCAAGCCTATCATCATTTTAAATAGTCAAATTACATCCTATTTTGTACTTAAACTTTTTTTTACCTACGAGCTCCAAAATTTTTATTTTCCTGATATTTTAAAGTTAAATATATGTATAATAATATATATATCCTTAATCTTTCTATGATGACGAGTTGAACTACGCAAGCAAAGGCTGAGGTCTAAGGTATATTCCTTGGCCGTAAATTACAGTGAAAAGAAATAAGTATGCACAAATAAATTCTTCCGTGTACACAAAAAGATTTTCTCCGCAATACATATTTTGCTTTAATTGGTATGCTTGATATTTGAGAAGAAAATTAAGAACTAACAGTTTACTCCATCTAGTATGTAATTATTTATACTATTAAACTTAACACAACAGAAAATAATTGATAGAAAATACTGCTTACAGGTAGAACTTACGATAACAAAATAATCGCTTACTGTTTGCAACAAATAGTTTATGCCATAGGTAGCTCAGGAATTAGACCTAATTACAAGAGAGGGAACCAAATATCAACAATCCTTATACACTGCCACATAAAAATTACTAAACTACTTTATAAGGATGATTAAGGCGCTTACTGTTTTACCTAGCAATAAACTTACATCCTAAGTTAGTTTGTTTACTTTAAGTTTTAACTCTCACATTTCCTGGTAATTTAAAACTTAATTCATTCTCCTTTTTTCCTGTTACGATGACGAAAAAAACCCAAAAATTTAAGTTGTTGATGAAAAACCTAAATTTCAGAAATTGACAGTTTATAAAAGCGTCAAGGAAAATTTAAAATGATCAATTAAACATTTTTACGAACACACAAATACAAAAACAATTGCTTTCTTTTAATGAATTTGCTGAAGTTTTACAGCCCTGTATTTTAGGCAGAAATAAAAGCACAAAGACTTATTAAATCCACGACTTATATAGATTCGAGAGTTTTACACAATCAAGGAACATAGGAATTGAAAAATAATAATGTTTACAAAGGTTGAACTAATAAATTAATTGCTTCTTGTTTGCACAAAAGCGGTCATATGTTTGAGCCGAAACTAAATTCCACTATATTTTAGCATATATTCTTCGTTCAACAGTTTGAGAGTATTCATAGCTTTTTTTTGTAGAAAAACCTCTAACAAATAGTCATAAACGAGTTTAAACCACATTTTTGTTTTGCAAAGCCAATCAAAAAACCAAGTTATGCAGAAATGCTGACTAAAGAAGAATTTTTAACAATTTTTTAAACTTTTTAGAATTTTTTCCCAACTTAATATTTACCCTATTAAAGTAGATTTAAAGTCTGGAAAAATTCATTTAGGAAAACACTCAAAACTTCGAAAGGCTACATGGAGCTTGTATTTTGCAGTGTCAGTTTTAAGATTATTGCACATGAATGAAAAATTTCTTCAATTTTTGCTGTACCCAGAACAGTAGGTTCTTCATCACTTTCCAACTCACATCATATTGTATATAGCTTTTCACGTAGCCTGTCACATGACATATTCAATATTTGTTCGTTGGCCAGGCGTCAAAGTTGTGATATTTAACCAATTATTTGATCACTCTTCTGGTATGAATAAATATTTTACTGATTGATATAATGACAACAATGCAAAATAATGTGATTTTAGCGTATGTAGCAATTAACTTTTTTTTTTTAAATTTTGTGGTTTTACAGATTAAAATTGAAAAATTCAAAGCGAAAGTTCATTCTTAAATTCAGTGTGATGGAGCTTATAGCACTCGACTTACCGTTTGTCATTCTTTGAGATGTATTTTAAACTCTTGTTCCTTTCTGGTACGATCCTTCCCTAAGTTTTTTATTCTACTCTGAACTCTGAACTCCCAGAAAACTACTAGAACTTTGCCACGTTCTCCGTTATACTTTTCTGGGTATCCACTGGATTACATATTTGAAGTGCTTCTTCAAATGATGCTTTTAATGAAAGTTGATTGTCAAATTAAATCTTTAATTCAGAGGGTCGATACTTACTGTATTGGTCCTAAAGATAGTTATGTGGGTTTAATGATATCCAAATTTAAACTGTACAACATATTTACAGAGATTGTAAAAGAATTGAATTGTCAATTAACTATTTTAACCATAGCTCTTCGTATATAATTTTTTCCCTAAAAAAAAGTATTATTTTAATGTCAATTATTGGATTTTTATATTTTATCAAATTTCCAACCGTTGACTTAAAGTCACAAGTATTATTGCTTCAATGACCCCAGTCTTTGTGATTGCAGTTTACGTATCTCGGTACGATAAGGCTCTTAAAATCCCAGATAATATTAAAACACTTAAAATGGAAACTGGTTCTGCTGAGTGGGCAGTGCCGTAGTTTGACTCGGAAAGAGCGCAAATATTTTCAGTTAGTCTTTACTTCTGTGAAAAATGTTGGGGTGAGACAGGGAGAGTTTCGAACCATGGAGCGAGAGTCCACGCCATTGTTGTTAGACTTTATTACTCGAAATGTTGCCGGGCTGCTGGTTTTTTTACGTCAATAATACTGTGAGTAGTTAAACTGTTTAGCTTAGGCTAGTATAATTATTTTAAGTGCAATGACTAGTTTCAAAAATTTGTAACTTTTGACTTTTTTTGTAAAGCGGTTGCTTTTTTTAATGCTGATTCATTTTTCTGTTTAAACATTCAATTTCACATTTGTAGTTACATTATAACATACACTACATTTAAAATTGCATTTTTAAGAAATGTGCAAAGTTAGAACTCATAAATGTAACACTGCTCAATCTGTACTTGCATGTAATAATAAAAATGTGTCATCACCTAATTATTAATAATATTATCGGAGCGATTGGTGAAAATTTACTGAATATAGCAAGTAAATTCGTGTTAAAAGTTGCAAGCATCAATGTTACATATCGTGGGCGAAGAACCAAATCCGCTTTCTTCTACTTTTGGCTGGAAGCAATTCCACTTCCTTCCACTTTTGACTTAAATAAGCGTTTTAGTTGACTTATTCATAATTGCAAGCTTATGAAATGTTCAAGTTGCTCTAATTGCATCATATCCTAAAACGCAATGCGTTCTAATTACAAGGATTTTAAAACTGCAAATTATTAATTATTGGCGGTCCTGACTTGGTTCAGTTATCAGTCCCTAAAATTTGCAAACAAGAACGCATTAAAGTAAATTAACATGGGACATATTGCCAACTGAATTCTCTACAAAATGACATATCACACATGACTAAGGTCACACGGGGTCACAAGGCACCCGCATATGAACTTGCGCAGTTGGTTCGCCAATGGAGTAGAAGCCAGGCAACCGCGTTCAAAGTTCATATGCGAGTGCCTTGTGACCCCGTGTGACCTTTGTCATGTGTGATATGTCATTGTGTAGAGAATTCAGTTGGCAATATGTCCCATGTTAATTTACTTTAATCCGTGCTTGTTTGCAAATTTTAGGGACTAATAACTGAAACAAGTCAGGACCGCCCCATAAGAAACTACGGTAAATGTAAGTGACGCGATGAGGACCAGTTCTCCCCCCCCCAGTCAGTGGTGCTATCGTAACTGTATGATCAAAATGAGTGTTTCTAGTTATAAGTAATACATCTGTGAGTGAGCTGACGAAAATTTGCATTTTTTCATCTACTAGTTCAAAAGATAGACGTGTTTGAATGGGGAAAACCGTGGTCTGAGTCTATTTCAATGAAACACCTATTTTTTGGTTTTTATTTAATTGTGGAGTAACCTCTTGACCCCTGGGGGTCAACTTAAGTTTAAACATAGCATCTAGTTGGTTGTCAACAAAAAATAATTATCTCGTTGAATTATTCGTGCGTGGGGGGAAGTTACCCCCCAAAACATGTTTGAGTCTATTTCAATGAAACACACTGTAGTTCGTATTTTCGGAGTAACTAGCTTCCCCGCTACAATTCTTACGTTTAAAAAAATGTTTATTATTAAATCGAAGCGTAAGCAAATATTCATAAAAAACCTTAAACGGCATGAACTTATAATAGTATTTACAATCCATATGCTTCGTTTTCTTATTGTAATATTATATCCTTTCACAACATAAATATTTGCAAATAGTTACTACCCTTGAAATTCTTCAAAAGCACAAAAAAGTTTGAGCGCTACCGTACAAATTAAACAACAGTAAGATAACAGACCGTAGAGAAGAATTCGTCAAGAGTTTATTTACGGTCGCCTTGCGAGTTTTAAATACAATTAAATAGAAAGATTCAGGTGACAGTCTGACGAAAATTTTTATTTGCTTAGCACACAATGTAAAATTAAAAAGCTTTCATTTATCATTGAAACAATAAATATTTTTTTTATTAGAAAGAATAATTACAGAACCAATTTTTATTTCATTTCTATATTGTGCATAACAGTAACACGCCAGTGTAAAACCAAGGTAGTCATTTTAGCTTTTAAATAATTTTTAGCAGCATTTCGTAAGGTTTTAAAGATATATTTAGTTTTTTGCTTCTACATTGACGATATTCCATCACGTGATCTATTCACGTCATATTCTAATTTCCTTAGCAACATGAATTGTTAATGTATTAGGCAATATCTTTAACGTGCGCATTATTACAGAAATAAATAAATCGGAAAAAATTCTGAAATACACAAAAATTATAAGTCAATACATACATTGAATAAATGACTAGCATCAACATAATGCTTTAACATAATGATCTTTACCGAAGCAACATCAACGAGGACAAAGGTAGCGTCATCAGTGCCGACTCTGTAGGAAAAAGGTTACCTCTTAAAGTTAGTGTAATGTTTTTGCCTATTAATTTCAACGTATAATTATTTAATTGCTCGAGAATAATAAAGCTGTCCACATAACTCGTTTTCCAATTATTCAATAATTAGTTTGTGAGAAATTATTTTAATTAACATCAGCGATTGAAGCCATTATCATTTTAAACGGTCAAATTTCATCGTACTTTATTTTTTACTATAATTTCCCAAACTCCGCGTTTTTTGGTAATTCAAGGTCGAATAATTTCCTGTAGGTTCCTTTTCTAATGACCAAGCAGTTTCTTTTGGAGATCGCAAAGGCCTTTTTATACTTTGGCAGGTAATAGGCGCCAATGAAAAATTAAAGTGTATAATTAATTTTTTTGGCGTGTGCACAAATTTAATTGCTTCCTGCTCATGATTTTTATGTAGTTTTAATGAACGAAATTTTGAAAACACAATTATCACACTTTAGCTAATGAAGTCCACAGTCCACCACTTATTTGTAATTAAAAAACTTACACAACTTCTAGGAATCTTGAATTAATATTTTTTACAAAGGCGAAAATAAAAACATAATTGCTTCCTGCTCTTACCTAAAATGCCATGTATTTAATATCTAAGGCATTACTCATTGGTTGCAGGAAAGACCAACTTTTATTCAAGAACCTATGTACGTTTTTATTTCTTTATGATTATGTGTCGACTGGCAGTATTTAAAATTCTAAACATGATAAATAAACTTAAACTATGTAAAACTAAACGTTATTATTACTTATGCAGCATGTGTTTTTCTTTCAACATCTACAAAGTAAAATTATCTATGGTTTGTGTGAAAATCATCTTTGCTTCTAACAAACAATCTTAAACGAGTTTACAAAATATTCGTTGCTGTCGCAAAACTAGTCCTTATTTCCAGGAAAGCAAATTTGTTGGCGAAACACTAATTTGCTACACATTTTAAATTCCTTTGATTCTTTTTCCAACCCAACATTCTTTTAAAACAGATTTGACACCTGGAAAAATTAATTTAAGGAAAAACTGCTTATAATATGATTACAAGTACGCACTTATAAACTTACAGATTTAATTTGAACGAACAAAAAAGTTCAAAATATAATTATACGCTTACAGGTATTAGATGTCAGGAAATAATGGGAATGCTCAACTAAATATTTCGGCAAATAGAAACATTAATTGCTTCCTCTTAATGGTATTGCTTTATTTGAAGAGTATGTAATTCTGCGTAAACAAATTAAAACACATAGGAATATTCAATACCAACCTAATTTCAACCTAAGAATGTTATATAATCCAAGATATTTGTAAAAGCGTTTTTTATTGAAGCCAAACTCAAAAAGTTATTGTTTTTGTTTTAAATTTACCCTGAAGAGTTCATATAATTATTTTTTTAGAAATTAGAAGTTCATTAAAGGTAAGAGCACCTGTGCTAACTCTGGATTGTATAATTAATTTAATAACCAACTTTATTACAACCATAGACTGATAACATATCGAATTTTGAGCAAAATAATTGCACTCAAACCAAATGCCACATTATTAAAAACAGTATTCTTCTTTCGACGTTAGCGGAGTGATATTATCTTTGATCCGTACAAAAATCGTCTTTACTGTCTTAAAAACTTGTCATAAACGAATTTGACAACAGAAACTGTTTTTTTAAATATCAACCAAACAATCCGTAAAAGCCAAAATGCTGACCAAAAAAGAATTTGCAACAATTTTTAAATTCCTAAGTTTTTTTTCCCAACTCAACATTTATCCATTTGAAGTGGATTTAAAATCTGGAAAAATAAGTTTGAGGAAAAACTCTAAACTCCGAAAGGCAACCTGGATCTTGTTTTTTGCTGTGTCAATTTTAGGATTATTTCACATAAATGCAAGATTTCTTCAATCTTTGCTGTACCCAAAACAGTTTGTTCTTCATCACTTTCCAATTCACAGTATTTTTTGTTTAGCTTTTAACTTAATTTTCTACATGACATATTCAGTGTCTGTACGTTGGCCAAACGTCAAAGTTGGAATATTCAATCTGTTATTTGATGACTGTTTAGGTATATCAAGTTATTAATATTATATTATGATATATTATTATTTATTATAAATACAGCCGTGCTAAAACTATTTTAAAATATGTGTAGCTTAGGTTTGTCATTATTCTAAAGTCCTATTTGATGTTTTACAGATGAACAATTAGAGCGGAAGTCCATTCGTGAATTTAGTTTTATGGAGCTCACAGCACTGTACTTTCCGTTTGCTATACTTTTAGATTCATTTTTACCCCTAATTCTTTTCCTGTATGATCCATCGCTCAACTTTCTTCTTTACTCTGGACTTCCAGAAAATCAAAAGAACTTTGTTACATTCTCTGTTTTATTCCTGGTTGAATTTTGTATTATACTTTTCTGGGTAACCAATGGACTATTTGAAGTGCTTCTTCAAATGGTTTTCCTAATGAAGATTGATTACAAAATTCAGGGTTTAATTCATAGCGTTGAATCCTACTCTAGTGGTCTTACAACTATTCCGGTCAGTCCAATAATATCCAAATTGAAACTGTATAATATATACAAAGATTGCAGAAGGATTGAATTGTCAATTAACTATTTCAACCTCAGCTCTTCTTCTAATATTTTTTATTTAAAAAATACAATCATCTCAGAGTCGATTATTGGTTTATGTTATTTCATAAAATTTCCAACTCTCGATTTAGTCACAAGTAGTTTTGCTTTTTGGACACCAATTCTCCTAGTTACACTCTACGCAACTCTATACGACAAGGCATTTAAAATCCCAGGCAATATAACTACACTTAAATTAAAACTGCTTCTGCTGAATGGGCAGTGTGTTGGAATGACTTGCAAACAGCGCAAATTCTTTCGTTTGAGTTTCACGTCGGTAAGAGATGTTGCTGTTAGACTCGGAAAGTTTCGAACAATGGAGCGCGAGTCCACACTTTTGTTTTTGGATTTCATTACTCGAAATGTGGCTGGGCTGCTGGTGTTAATGCGTTAGTTTAGTAGAACTGTCATAATGGTCAAGCTGTAATTATTTTGCTTGTAATGATATACATTCCTCAAAACGCTATTAAAAGTAATATTATGCAAAGCAATGTCATTTAATTATATAGGTCAGTGAGCTATGTAGTACTGGTCCAGGATTTCATTGTAAGGTACAGGAAAATACTGTGTAGTCAAATTTCGAATTCTCCAAATATATTGTTAGAGGTAATTTTAGATGTATTTGTTTGTTAATAATAAAATGGGGTTAAATTAAAAGCACATTTGGTGTTGTTTAAGTCCAACCATATTATTTTTTTTTCAATACAACATACATTCTTTTGTGGCTCACGAACTTTATATCATAATGTTTTCTCTTACTGAAAAATAAAGCTTATGACGCATTTCATTATAAATAATGGTCTCACAAGAACAATCATATAAAAATAAAAAATAAATTGTATCACATTTAATTAGAACACAAGTTCCGTGCTAAGAAGTTTTGCACTGGATTTTATTTGGAGAAATTTTCAGATTTATTTAAATATAAACGTCAAAAAACTGTAATAATAATTAAAGTAGTCAAACATACTTAATCTCACAGAGGTGCTTAGTGATGAAAATTCATGCTGTTGCGAATTATTAGTGTGCTCATTTTCAAACAGCGTTAAATATCACTGTCATACCTACCGCTCACGTTTTACAGTGTATGGTAACACTAGCTCATTACTACTAAAAAATCCGGCGCTTCGCGCCGGATTTGCGTGACGGAGGCCCGAAGTAGATGCTGAGCTTACAGCGAATATTTGCATTAATACAAAAAGGATCCATATTGTATAAACGATCAAAATACGACAGCACCTAATTTTCTTTCTTTCTATTTCTATCAAATTTTTCATTTTATTTAAAACTATGGTCGCACACACAGTTTTATATCTTGGCGGGACAGACAGAAGACTGTAGGAGTGTTGACGACTGGGCTTCAAACCCTCGGGCTTGGAAAGATATGTGCTCGTACGAACTTTTCGAGCACAAAGATGTATGTACGAATGCATTTATGAATTCATGACCGTATGTATTTACGTTTATGTGAATGTCCGTATGTATGATTGTATATAACGAATGTAATATAATGAATGTAATTGGCTTTATAATGGTGCAGATAGACCATTCTGCATTTAAGAAAAGCTTTTAAATGAGTAACGTGAAGTACTAAACCTCTTTAGAGCACATTTCAGAATTATTGATAATTTCATTATTTATATTTATACAGGCAGGTAGGAACCTGTGATTACTCAAATTTTCCATAGTTACGTTAATGGAAAAAATCAGAATCTTAAATTTCCAGCATTTTTGAAATTACAAAAAAAATTATTTTGACGAAAAATTTTTCGAGTGCGCAGCATGTAGTTAAGCGATTTCTAGTTTTTTACGATGCTCTTTTCGAAAAAAAATATAACATGTACAAACTAGAAAACACATTGGCGAAGATTGCTCGTTAGATTTTTAATTTTATTTATGAATTTTACATAATATAATGTAATCAATTAAAATTATTTGAGCCAAACTTCTTGCTAGAACTTCAAAGTCGTTAACCTGAAATCTAATAGACATTAAAATTCAATTTCAACAAAATTATGAACTGGCAAAAACAGCACTGTATGTAGTTGTGTTCACACGTTAATTTCAAATTCGAATGTTTTTGAATGTATTGCCATTATTTGGAAAAGAAAGCTACTGATGATTACATAATTATGTTGTTTGGAATTTGGAACTTATAATTTTGTATGTAGGCATACTGTTGGAAATTATTTTAGCACAGTTAAATAATTACTGCAAACCTTAGGAGCACTCACACAAAAAAAAACCATAAGTAAATACAGTGCTTTAAATAAATAGAAAATAAATGAAGCATTTATTTTTTCTTACGAAATAATTATTAACATGGAAACTACAGAATGAAAGGGAAACTACCCGGAACGTATACTACGACCACCCATGTAAGTGACCTCGGCTCGTATAGTCGTTCGACTGCAGAATTCGTTGTTCAGGCGCAACTGCGCGCGCAATTTCAAAAGCATCGATTTTGGAATTTTACCGCGCTCTATCCCCAAAAATTTTAGTCTTATTTCCAAAACATTTGAAATACAGCATCTTTATTTGATTATCTAAAATGTAATATAAGGATTTTAGAAAATTCGAAAATTTTATTTTTTTCCAAAAAAATTGTTAAAGCTCCGGGCCTCAGAAATAAACCTTTTTAGAACTTTTTCAAAAAAAATTTCAAATGTATTCAGTTTTTTTAGGTAGGACTTGTTAATTGATGGTTTTCCTTAACCCGTCGTATGCCATTTTTACAAAGATTGGAAACCAAATGAAGTCAACAGTTGCGCCAGCTAAAGCAGACTTAAAACTAGTGATCGAAATGGTCTGGTCTGGTCCGGGTTTCATAGTTTGGTCTAGTGCGATACCACCGGACCAGACCATACGATCTGGTCCGACCGCCGGACCAGACCAGTTCAGATCAGACCACTTCGGACCAGAAAATCTCAAAATAAAATTTGTCTGAGAAATTTCGCCTAAAATTTTGCTCCTCATTTTTCAAAAAATAAATATCACTCATTTAAATGAACTGATTTTGAATGTAATATATAAATACACATACAGTTAACATAGTTAACTCAAAAAAAATAGCAGAAAACAAAATAATCTCGCTGAATTTCCTTAAAAATTCTGCATATGGTCGGACCAGTAAAATCTGGTCTGGTCTGGTCTGATCTGAAAAAGTGTGGTCTGGTCCGGAATGCTCAGACCAGACCAGACCAGACCAGACCAGACCAGACCAGACCAGACCAAATTTTACTGGTCCGGACCAGACCATTTCG
Source organism: Dicyrtomina minuta (assembly GCA_949802685.1). Taxonomy (NCBI): domain Eukaryota; kingdom Metazoa; phylum Arthropoda; class Collembola; order Symphypleona; family Dicyrtomidae; genus Dicyrtomina; species Dicyrtomina minuta. The sequence goes on along the minus strand of OX461810.1, from coordinate 80,340,339 downwards.
ACTACTACCAAAAACGGAGTAAATTAACTTTTACTTTTACCTTATTAGCTACGGCCAAGCTTCAGTTCACTCGTAAATTAGAACTTGCACTAATAGTTGTTTTACAGATGAGCATGGACATGAAATTCAAGAGGCTGCAGCAGGATACATTGCAAAAAGTGGCAGCAATAGTCAACATGGCAAACAACCCAAACCTGTCAGACTTACCGACTACTCCGAAGCACTCCGTAATTTCTGTATTGGTTTTGCTGGTATACTCATGATGGACTCAGTTTTATTATTTGCTCAGCCAGACACACTGTTCTTTGTCACGTCACTGCTTCAAAATCCGAAACAGATGACATTTCTACAACTTTGAATACAGTTGACAATTCTGTCCATATAATCGTCGAGAATACGGCCAGCTTGCTTCTTATGTAGTTGACGTTGACAGTGTAGTTAACACTGTAGGGTATAAAGCAGTTCTATAGCACGATACAGTAAAGGCAAGAACCACAATTAAGATTAAAACTGTAATTTAGATCTAGTACGTCTTTAAAATTTGTCCTATATTAATGTTTTAAGCAGGCGTGCTTGGGTGAGCGTTTAGGACTGCAGACTGTAATGAAATTTACAGTCTCAGACCTCGCTTCAATCCTTGGCCACTGCTTATCGTTTGCGGCTCGGTGTTGTACGGTAAACGTCACTGGATGGTTGATTGAAACCCAATCTCCTTCGGTGCTCCTTAGTGACCACTACTTACTGTAGGGGCCTTGGGAATGGGACTCCTTTACTGTGAAGGAGGGGACGGGGATAGGTGAAAGGGTACAAAGACCGAGACGATCTAATGCGGTAGCCTCCTATTCCCTCACCCACAGTCACTCGTTGAGTCCCGTTGTATGAACTTTAGTTAAATCGACCCAATGAATAAATTATTATTATTATTATATTAATGTTTTAATTTCCTTTTTATTTCCCTATAAAAACACAAAAAAATCAGAATATTGAATAAAAATGTAAGTTAGGCTAGTGGCAGTAATAATTTGTGGTAATTTAAAAATTAAAATAAAAGCTTTTGAAAAAAATGAGCGCCAGACTGTAAGTGCTCTCCTGGTTCATTGTTAAACGAACCACCTTTTTGATTGTGCTTGCTGTGGTGTCAAGTGTTACAATCAATGTCATTCTGTTGCACCAATAATAAATACATAATCCTTATATAACAACCTGGTAACACTATTGGACAGTGAGCCAACAGAATTAGATTTAAATGACAACTGAATTTTACCTTTAAATGATCACAGATGCATGATTTAGTTTCAGACATGAAAAAAAATAATTAAAATTGGTAGTACATAGCAGGTGAACTTCTTGTAATCGTCCATTTGAAATTAATATTAGGACAAGGTAACAGATTAAATACTAATTAATTAATAATAATGATTTAGTTAATTAATTAACAAAAATATTTTCTGCACCTGAATAAAAACTAACCAAAAAACATTTTTTAATTTTTTTTTCTCTCCATTTAATTTTTTTTTGGCTCACTTTTAAATTTTAAAAGCATTTTTAAAAAATAGTTTAAAAAAAGTAAAAAAATTATTGTGGCAATATTAAAAGTTTTGTATCTTTGTATTATTCGGCATTTGGCAATTCAGGGCCCAAAATTCTCAAAATGTATAATTATATTTTTAAACTGTAAATTGCTATTGTGGCATTAGCTGTTGTGTCACCAATAAAAAACCGGCGCGCTCAATTGTATGTATTGTACATTGTACTTGTTCTCAGTTGGCCTTAAGCACAACAACCAAAACCAACTATAGTTATCTAAATTACATAAAATGGGTGCAGAAAATCGAAATCTACTCACATTCGTTCATCCGACAAAATTGTTTAGATTTTTTTTGTTGGGGCTCAATCTGCATTTTCAAAATGCTATGCTATCAGCCTCAACAAGCCCACGGTAATAAAATGAGGCTACTTAATAGTTATATAAATTAATAAATTATAGCTATTTATTTACAGTTTATAATTGTTTCTTTTATGTCATGCAGGTTTAAAATGCTACCACTGCGCACTGCATATACAGTGCGCAAGCCTTACAATTGACGATAAATGGCGACGACGAGCCATCCAACACAACTACAAAATGCTTGCTTAGAACCAGACCAAGAGTCCGCCATGTCCAAAGTCTGCACGCCCCCTGATGACAAATCCTGTGTAAAAGTCCACAAGACCTTTAAATTGCCGAATGGGACCCTTTTTTTGGAAATCATGGAGAGGACCTGCTCCGACCATCATATAGACCATTCAAAACAACTATGCTCCGTAGAAGATACGTCCACACTTGATTTTGATCCTGATGATGTTGATGATGATAAAAGAAGACAGTTATTGGAGAGCGCGGGAAAAAAAGTATCTGCGCCAAAATTCAAATCCCGAACTAAAAGAGAAATAACTACATTCACTGTGACTCGGAATGAATGCCATTGCGACAGAGTCAAACCACCTAATTGCAATAATGAACCTGGGATAAAAGCTACTGATAACTCTCAACCTTTTGTCAGTCCATCAAATCTGTCAGTTCTTTATTCCGTCGTCGCTGTTGTCATCCTTATCCTCTCATAATCTTGTTATCTAATCTATCCTTCGTTATCTCTCTACGCAACACGTCGCTAGTTCACTCCCAAAATACTTTAGCACAATTTGTAACGAGCAATACAAATTTTTTCAGCTACAGTTTTTTTTTAATTCCGTCTAAAAAACTGTTTTGTATTGGGGGCTGTCCATTAATGATCTCATCGAAAAATCCTAATTTTTAGGACCCTATGACCCGCCTGTCATCAGCTTATTCGTTGCATAATTGGCTATCTTTAACATGGCATGTCATAAATTCGAGACTACACCCACCGACCTACCGATGATATCATTTATGGACAGCCCCTTGACTAAATTGGCTAGAAGATAAAATCAAATACTGTAAGTAGCTTCCAAAATAATATAACACACTCATTAAGATCAACCGTTTTTTTCAAAATTTCATTTAAGTTTCCAAAACAATGTAATCAAGAGCTTAAGCTAAACAGCATGAAGCAAATTAGATTTGCGTGATTACTAATATTTGAACCGTATATCATTTACATGTCAGTTCATTCAACTACGGGCTTAAATATTAAATTTGAAATTTGGCAGGAAATTCAAAACTTCGATCATAACTCTGACTTATTCTAGTGTTTATACAGAAGACAAGATTATATGAACAAAAATAAATGTAGTGTATTTAAATTTATTGTAGTTTGTGCATGCTGATAACAGAAATGCTTTCTAATAAAATTTTAAAAACATTTACGTAAACGTTTATAATTTATTCCAAAATTCTAATAAAATATCTATGCTGTTTTAAACTCACTTATTTTATTTCCCATTTCCTATTTTTGTTATTTCATTCACGGGCATTTTATTCATGCCCGTCTGTCTTTCCTCAACATACCTAGAGAACAAAGACCAAGTCCAAGTTTCTATATTTATGTATAGGTATAATATAGTATAATTATGTACCTGACGATAACGTATATTTTACTTTAGCTATGCAGGAGCTTAGAGATGATGTTTAGATGATGTCCGCCAAATCATCATTTATTTACGACTGCCCCACTAAGAAGTCAACATTTTAACACAACGTCCACGATCACATTCAACATGAGTGTAATAACTGAGTCCTACAGTCCTACATTGTAATTATGTTTATATGTATGTATGTACGTGTATGTATGTATGTACGTGTATGTATGCATGAATGTATGTTTATACGTATGTTTGTATGTACGCATGTATGTGTGTACGTATGTATTTATGTGTATTAATAAACTTTAAATGGCGTCATTTATGGACGATCCCTGTACGCACGCTTGAAAAATTCAATTATGAAGATATTTATTCACCTAAATTTCAAACTAATAGCATGGCAATCTCTAAAATGGTAAAATTTGTATGACGTCATTTATAGACAAAGCCTGCATGCGTACTAGTAAAATCTGATGTTACGGATATATGTAAACCTAATTTGTAAACTAATGACAGCGCGAATCCCTAAAATTATAACATTCGTATGACGTCATTTTTTGACAATTTCTGCGTGCATACCAGCAAAATGTTGTGTTAAGGATATATGTCAAACTAATTCAGGAACCTATGACAGCGGGTATCCCTAAAATAGTGAAAGTTGCATGACGTCATTTCTGGACGAACCCTGCATACACACAATCAAAATATTAGGTTAAGGATATAGGTCAATCTTATTTCTGAAATCATGACAGTAGGGATCTCTAAAATGGTGAAATTTTTATGACGTCATTTATGGACGATCCCTGCATGCATACTAGCAAAATCCTATGTTAAGGATAAACGTCAACCTAATTACTGAACCAATGGCAGTGGGCATCCCTAAAATGGTAAAATTTGTATGCCGTCATTTGTGGACAATCCCTGCATGCACACGAGTAAAATCCTATGTTAAGGATATATGTCAACCTAATTTCTAAACTAATCATAGTGGGGATCCCTTAAATGGTGAAATTTGTATGACGTCATTTGTGGACGATCCCTGCATGCATACTTGTAAAATCCAATGTTAAAGATAATCGTCAACCTAATTACTAAAACAATGGCAGTAGGAATCCCTAAAATGGTAAAATTTGGATGACGTCATTTATGGGCGATCTCTGCATGCACACGAGAAAAATCTTATGTTAAGGATATATGTTAACCTAATTTCTAAACTAATGATAGTAGGGATCCCTAAAATGGTGAAATTTACGAAAGACGAAAGGTGGGTCGCTCGGAAAATGTAATACGGACATCATTTGTGAACGCTCCTAGCACTCTGTTTCGTATGTCGCTGAGGTACACGGTATCCAAACAGTGTAGAAGATGCGGTTAATGTACTGCCTACGTGTCTACCTACCTACTTTCATGTTGAAGTATGTATTTGCATGTAAAGAGTACCGACTTTCGTTTTTCTTAAAAAGCTAAAAGCTCAAAAGCGCTAAAAAAGTTGGTCCTAATAACTGTTAATTGTAAAAAAGTGGCTGATCCGATCGACCTTAAAAACAATTGGGCACTTTGCGCTCGCTTTTTTTGGTATTTAAAAGTTGTTGGAAGGAAATTAGTTAAGAATTGTGACCTGTAGAGCATGACCAACAGACAGACCCGGCATCGACAGACAGACAGACGGACATGACCATTTCAATAGATGCTAGCTCAGCATCTAAAATGAAAGGTATTATATTAGAATTTAAATCTTATAAACTGGGTTTACATTTGTAACAAACAAACAGACACTACGCACTACAACAAAAATTTCATGTCCCCTATTTTATCGTGGCTCGTTCTTGGTAATTATTTTAACTACATGCGCACTAATAAAGTAAAGAAAAACCTCCTAAAATGCTCCCCGTAGCCTTCCTTAACATTAAGGGGTTAAAAAGGAATTGCATGTTATTTCTACTGCTATTCGCAAAAACAATACGGCGTAAGTGAAAGAGCCAATAATAATGCGTAGTACAAAATTGGCCTACTAAAGAGGTAGCGGGAATCACCCACTCAGTGTATGGTGGTGCAATTTGTGGTGCTATTTTTAGAGCTAATGACTAGCTTTTAATGAAATCGGACAGGCAAGGGCGGGTCATATTTCAAAAGTGAACAAGGCATTTTTTTTTTCATGTGCGCCATACCTCAATTAGTAAGATTCCAAGGTTTTAGTTTATTACATGCATATTTTATCCCGTAATACCCGGGTAAAATTTAAACGGTTTTTATTTTTTTAAACAGCGTGTGATTATAATATAAAAATTCTGCGTATCTTACAATTTTCAATTAGTTATTTACCATACCTCTGATTTTTTTGAACTCGAAATTCGTAAAGAATCGTGATTAACACGATTTTACGCGTGTTATTTTGTTTTCGGTTAATTATATTTTTCTCGGGTGGCCAAGCTAACTCCAGCATGTTTCATATCTTAAAAAATTGGAAAAAAAATTAGCTATCTATGAGATTTGGAATTTTGTCAGAGTTGGTTTGGCTAAAAAAGTTATAAGCAATTAACATTTAATTATTTTTAATGGTAATGGCCTATGTTAAACTATCTTTGGCATTCCTTGGGTCTGGCTTGCTACAGGTCGAAGGTTCAAATTTTGGTGGTGGCGACACCTTTTTTTGATTTTTTGCTTTCTTACATATCTAAACTACAAACTGATACGACAGATCGAATCAACATGAAAAACTCTATCTGATGAGTATATGTGTTTATTTGTTTGAATAATTTTGCCTGCGGCCTTGTATTCTCCTTATTGGCTAAATCATGGTCTAATATACGTTCAAGTTCTAAGGAGCTACTAAATGGTTTGAATTATGTTTAATACGCCTATGCAGTTCACTTATACTGCAGGTATCTCAGTTGTTCACTAGTCAGAAGGTCATATGAGTTTGCAGGGAGTTACACGCCGTCATACACTTTCACGCAACACGCTGTTGTTTGTATTACATTACGTGTACTTCCCATGGACCCGAAGGACTAGGGTCCAAGGAAGGGGCTCAGGAAAAGGGTACACCTAAAAACCCATCTGATCCCAACTGAACCCAACTGATCTGATTTGCCAAAATAGCCCCAAAATCGTAAGTTCAGTTCGACGAGATCTGTTTTCAGATTTTTCTTACTAAAAACCCAACTGCCCAACTGATGCGCATTATTATGCTCAAGTACTGTTTTACATTACCAAACTGAACCCAACTGAAACCCAACTGAAACCCAACTGAAACCCAACTGAAACCCAACTGAAACCCAACTGAAACCCAACTGAAACCCAACTGGAACCCAACTGATACTTTACAGTGTAGCTTGCAGTTCAGTTTAGTCAGGTCTGTGTTGTAAGGTTACGTTCATGCAATCAGGCAACTAGGGAACATCTGAAGTGCTGATCCACTGCATTATAATGATCTGGGTAGGGTCTGCTCATAAATAAACTTAATTTTAATATTTTCAATAATGCATGAGCATAACGCATAAACAAATCAGTGGCGGATCCAGAATTTGGCCATAGGGGGCTAACAGGGGGGCTGCTAAGTGGCAATCTACGCCAATGGCCGCTACCGTTATCTCCACTATGTTAAAAATTTCATTTAAGGGGAGAGGGGGGGGGGCGAGAATTTTGCCCCATCTGGATTCGCGATTACAGCAAATAATCTTGCTTACGTCATTACACTTCAAAAAATTACAAAATTACTCATGTAATTCTAGTGCTAAAAAAACAATACCAAACGTAGGCAGATTCAAAACTCTCTGAGAGATTCGGGAGGAAGGAAACTATATGTGGTTTTGATGGCAGGGATTGTTGGGAAAACTCTTCCTCAAAGTAATTACGTCTGGGAGATTTCAAAACTCTGCGAATTTCCACCAGTGTGAGTCATGAGTGTGAGTAATGGGAGTTTTAGGAACTTTAAAATTTAAAAATGGCAAACTCGTGTTATCAATCTGCAAAATAGGTCGCAAAAGTACTATGTAGATACTCACTGTAATAAAAATTAAGACAGACGCTGTAGATTGTAGGCAATACTACTTTTACTGTTTTAAATTATAGTCGTATTCTGATTCAGGCAAACTTTAGTTATGTAAACTACCAAAGGTATAACTAGATAATTAGAAGATATAAAAGAAGGAAGATGGTAGAAGTAAATGTAGCTAAATCGGTTTAGAAGTATGGGCAATATAGTTGTGACTAATGTAATTGTTTCCTAGTAATCCATACCGTTACGAGTTGCTTGACTTATTTGCAATGTAACGAGTATGAGTTAACTATTTTTTTAAAATTACTTTTCAAACAATTAAGTCAAATTGACTTGCTCAACATAGGTTAGATTTAATTAAGCCTCACGATGCCCTACTTTCTACTTAACTTTGATTCCGCGACGTTTTTATAAAAATAGTGCAGTTAATTTCCAATTAATAATAAGGTAAATGTGTTTCCTTCAGTGCTATTACTCGATGGGTTTTAATATTCAGAGAAAATATTTTTTACTATAGTGCTGTAATTAGTGTTTACTCTATTCTTCAGAGAAAGCTTCAAGTGCCCAAAACAAAATTCTTTTAGTCCGCGATGCTACTTCGTTCCTTTAATATTACTTTGATTGGGGAAGATTGAAAAACTGGGAATTTCCAGCAGTGTGAGTAATTGAGTAATAGGAGTTAAGGGAACTTTAAAATTTAAAAATGGCAAACAAAGATAGCCTTAAAATCGTAGGTTTAGTTCGACGAGATCTGTTTACGTTCATGCAACTCAGAAACATTTAAAAGGCTGAACAACTGCACTATACTGGTTTGTGTAGGGTCTCTTCATAAATGAATCTAATTTTGATATTTTGAATAATGTATGTTAGATGATGTATTGTTATGTGTAGCGATGTGTACATCGCTAATATATACAAATTAAATAAAGTAATATTACTAGGAATGAAATATTTATGAGACGACTTATAGGATTAAAAAAGTAAATAATCAAGTATCTATTAAACTTATGTAATGATGTTATGAAATATTTATAAATGAGGACATGTATTATGCAATAAAATTAAGATGAGTAATACTGTAAGCTAAAAAAGTGCAAGTCAATCAGATTTACTATAAATGTTTAATAATTTAATTGTAGCAATGACTAGCGAATACAAGTTAGCTTTTGGAGCTGTGGTCCCAAGAAAGAGACACTTCTTTGCCAACCACTAAGCCTAGAACTACCACCAACCACACCTTGTATAGTTAGCCATTTATTCTAGTTAATTGTTGAGTATAATTAACTTATTGATTAATTAACAAGTCAATTCTTTTTTAAATAAATCAACTGCACTTTATTCACTCAGCACACTCTCATACTAATTTCATACATTTAACAGTATGAACAAAGTAGTGCATACGTCAATAAATACCTAATTACGTAACTAATTCTAGTACTATGTAAAAAAAAATATCCATTACGCAATAACAATTACACTCTACACAGGTCATTTAATTTATCTATTTTCGTGATACGAAGCGTACAAGAAAGTCATGTTGTAAGTAATAACTAGGCTGCTTATGCTTAAGCAAATCAATATTAGTTTAATATTATACATCCAAAAATAAGTGTGTATAATTGCATTTAGTAACACAAACAGTTATTACTGTAAATTTCTGTAAGCAAAACATCCGCAAATTCATATTTGGAACTGCAATTGCCAATTTAAGTGTCTTTTTTGACATAGATAAAAATGGTACGGGGTTTTCGTTGAAATACATACGTCGACCTGAGAATCATATTTACGGTCACCACTGGCATGGTACTACCAATTTAATGATCTTTAAGTGTTAATTGTGCATTTATCTTTGATTTTAGACTATAAACCTCATATTGGAAACTAAGCCATTTAAAAATACGCATGTTTTAACATGGGCTTTTTGAAAAATAGTTCACCCTTGCTCCGTGAGCGGCGGTAGTTTTGCAATAGGCTCATTTTTTACTTCCAGCCTACGCAAACAATGTGGTAAAAAACATGTAGAAAAACTATAGAGGTATTACGCTGAACTTTAACATAATTAGGTTCCAGTAGTCATCACCGTCTAACAATAAGTGGTGTCCAAACTCATGAAGTGGAGGATGGAACACAGAACTCAAAGCTGCACTCGACTGAGTCCACTCCGCTTCACGGAAAAGTAGAGTGTAGCAAGAGTTCTAAGTTACCCTTGCGGTCCGAGTTTGAGTTCTAAAAAATATTAAGGACCAATGTCGCAGGAAATTTCCTACCCCTGGACATTTCCTACCCAAAAATGCTTTTTGTTGTAAAATTATCAGTATGTCATGAAAATGTCTGACACAATAAATGGACGCACCTCCTTCCTAATGTCCTAAACCTATATGTGAACCTCAGCTTTAAATGCAGACAGCATATTGTCTGGATACAAAGTCAAGACAGTGGAAAAGGTAGTCCTTATCATTGGTGGGCGGAGCCTACCAAGTGCAATTTGGATGCGATGGGCGGGAACTATTAATCGACGGAAAAACCTTTCCCACTATCTCGACTTCGTATCCCGACAATACATTATAGACCATTTTGGGAGCAAACACTAATGCTAGAACTCCATTACTATGGTAGCCTTACTGTGGTAACTAACTACAGTCACGAGTTTTTGACAATCATCTCCATTACAACACTGTTTGGTTGCTAGAGTAGTGGAGACGATGTAACGTGTTTGTACGTTAACCTCAGTAAAGCACGGTACTGTAGTAAATAGTAGCGATGGTAGTGGAGACGGAACAATGTTATTACATTGCAAGTTCAGTTAAGGGTAGCCAATGCACATTCAGCTCAGTCCAGTGCCGAAAATTGTTTTCATCGCCTGATTAATAGACTATCGTGTTGACGATATCAAATTTATAGTTAAGTAGCATTTAGCAGTTATAAATACGAAGGTAAATAATAATCATTGCCGTTATTCAAACTATTAAAAAATTTCCGAATTCTAACTAACTTAAATGACATTTGGAGTACTTCAGCTACGAAGAGGTTGTTCGGAAAAAAATTTCAAAAACAGTGAATCAATGACAGAATCACAGCTACAAATAATGGCAACAAAATGACACCACTTCGATACAACCGTCATTGTCGTGTTCCAAATTAACTTAATATAAATAGGACAATTTGAGTGCAAGAAACAATGATTTTTTAAATCCTATAACATGAACATAAACAAAACGATGCTCGTATAGTAACACATTAATTAACATCTACAACTGCCAAGTGCACTGAAATTGTGAATTTTTATTGTTATTGTGATTTATTGTGAAATCAAAATGTAATGAAAACTTTAAACTTGGACGTAAAACATTAAAAAATATAAATTAACAATATTTCACAATTTCAGTGCACTACAACTGACTTAAATAGTTTTTTAATGCATATGGTTAAAATAAGAAATAACATGAATGTCTGGTAATTTAAGTATTACCAAAATAAAATATTGCTATGAAAATCGTCAAAAGGTCAAAAGGTCAACTGGCCCCTTTGACATGGCGATGACATTGACTTCCCCCGCTCGTGGTAGTATGTATTTGTTAGGATTGGTCCGGAACACGACCAATGGTCGATGGTTAGGTGTGGCTGGTGTGATGGTTTAGTCTAGTAACTCTGGTTTACTAGGAAACTTTTCCTAGTCGACAGTTTTACTGCAGTAAGTGTCCTTACTACAGTCGAGTTAACTGTCGACAATGGTTCAGTGGAGATGGATTCTATGCGTTTCTATGGTACGTCAGTAAACCAGAGTTACGCTACCATAGTAGTGGAGCTGGCACATAATGGTGCCACACTTTACGAAATTTTCGACCCACTCTCCTTGTCACCCTCGTAAGCAATGCTTAAACAGCTATGTCTAACATGCAGTGCTTTTTCAATGTGACATACCTTCTTTATGGCGTTATTTGTGGCCGGTCCCACTTATTAACAGTGATAGGAGACAATTTGAAGTTCCCGCAAAAATCTTGTCGAAAGGTTTTTATAACGGTGACTCAATCAAATTGGGTTCAAATAATACGTTATTTGAACGGCAATGACTAGCAGAATATAACTGCATTTGAGTTCAGCAAGATATTTCAAAAGTTTTTAAAATTTTACCAAAAAACCAGTTTTTTTTCGAAAATTGTCGAAACTTCCCTCTAAAAAGTGTTGTATAGGCTCAAAGTGAAAAATAAATCCCCCAATGTCTCTATTTTTTTAGGGGTTGAAAATAGGCTCTAATATGTTTATTTCGGCCCATTATTTGAACAATATTCCAAATTATGTAAATAGGTGGTAGGTAGAAATAAATAGGTAGTTATAATAATTAAATTGAAATTAAATACTATTTAATTTCGTCGGTATGTAGGATACTTGACTGATTCACTGTTAGATGACGGGCTGATGGGCTTGTCGAACAACGAAATTTGTTTTGAATTAGAACTAACATCCCAGCAAACCACGTTAGGCAAATAATAGTTGGATAATGGTTGGACCACTGGTCACGATTTGAGGAGGCAGACAGTTGGAAATGTCGCCGCGAACACTGGTGGCCGGACTATCTTACAATACCAGCGGATTACCAGTGGAACGACTTTAAAACGCCAAAGGGGCGATTGTTATCATACACTGCTTAATTCTTATGCCAACAATTATCTGCTATATACTCGGCTGCTACCCACCTAATAACCACCCTACTTCAGACATTCACCCACTCAAGTACATATTTTTACCGGACTCGTAGCCACCCATTTCTCCAATCCCCTTTAAGCCCTCCTAAATATCATAAAAAATCATAAATTCATCCATTCACATCAAGCACTAGTTTAATACTCTTGCATAAACATTTTTGAGTGTTTATACCAACCCTGGTGTAATTCTTAAATATTCGTTTAGCAAAAACTTCGACGAGTGTGGTAAGTGGCGCACAAAAATAAAGGTTTGAGAGCGAATGACATTAATTCCGATTTATGTGACAAGTGCCGCACACAGAATAAAACAAGATTCACTAAACTTTAAGATAAAATAGTGTCCGACATGCCGAATTTTTAAACTGCAGTGTTGTATTCTGTGCAAGGCCTATTTTGTTTCTATGTTTGAGTATTTAACACTTGAGTATGTGGTCAACAACTATAATGAACTTAACAATTTGACTTCGAACTTTTCAACAATGTTACATGCCATAAGATAAAGAAAAAGCTGTGCACAGAACACGACATTGCACTAAATGATAAAATAAAGATAAAAGTAAAAAATATTCACTCCGTTTTCTGATTTAGTAGTCAAGAAGTAGTGAAAAATCACACTAATCACACAAATAACTGGAGTATAAGCAAAGTAAACCCCAAGGTTTGTTGTTTAGTTTGATTTTGTCTCCAGTAATCACAAACTAACTTAATTTGTACTGAAAGAATGTATTTTGTCGGTTTAACTGTTTTGTTGCGTTGCGGCTGCGAGGCATTCTACACTGTCTCTGAGCTGAACTTCGGCACGCTACTTCTGCTGTCAGTAGTGAGCCGTTTAGCGATAAAACTACTGTCAGTCCACCCGCGGCCACCAACTTAAACCCACCCGTTATTCCTCAATGAAAAACTCTGGTGGCTTATTAGCAGATTTTGAGTGGAAAATGTTGCCTTTTTCACGGCCACTTTTCGGACGATGGGCCAACAGAATAAGCCTCCTCAGGGCTATCTGACTTCTTATAATGTCAGGTCTTTAGTTTTTGGACTTTAAAACCAGACTTTTATCCATGGCCAACCGTGTTCCGACCAGCCACTCATTATCTGACCAAAAACGTACTTTAATTTGCCTTTCGTGGTTTGCTGGGATTTTGTTAATCAGCTAACCAACCTAAAACATTGGCGGTAATAAAAGAACTTTCATGACAGTTAGTTATTCTGATTCTGTCAGCAATAGTATAATGACAGTAGTAATATTATGTCATGCCATATATATTTCGTCATAAAAGTACCTGAAATGATAAAACGACCCATCTTCCATCGTAAGCTAATTTAGGAACCTCAGCTTTAAAGAGACGGTAGAGTAAGGCATAAGAAACAAGGTTATTTGTGAGTTTAGGATGTTGGACGTTTTGCTGCAAAAAATTTTTCTCCTAGACGTTTTTCTTTTAACTTTTAACCTTCCAGTATCAAATTCACACAAAAATAAACTTGACAGTGTTCTATTCCAAAAATTATGTTATTGCTTATAGTGAACGTTAAATTATTAAGTTAATTATTTGCAATACACTATAACTAGTTGTACTTCAGTTTATAAATCTTGGATATTTTTAGGATAAAATGCTAATGCACGTAATTTTCAGAAAAGGAATAATAATTTATTTTAGTGTGAATTTGATACTGAGCGAAAAAAGTCCTCGGTAAGAAGCTGGGAAGAGATTGTACGGAGGGAAAATGTCCTAGAGAAAAATGTCTAGGAGGAAGGTGTCGATATACCGTGAATTTAGAGTTATCACAGTGCAGCTAGGTTGATATTTTTCGTTTTTCTGTCGTTTATGCGAGGAAATAGACCTAGTTTTTTCTGTAATATAGATTCACGAAATTTTAAATCCAATTAAGCCTACAATTAACAGAGTCTAACATACTTGAAGGAGGATTAAATTATGAAGTTACTTGAACTATTTCGTAGCTTTTAAATTATTACATAACTGAGCGATTTTTTTTCTAAAAGTTTGGTTTGAAAAAATTATGATTTTGTGAAGGTAATTTACGAAAAAAGCCTATTTTATAAAATTCCGTGGGCCTAAAGTAGATGCTGAGCTTAAGTGACCATTGGCCTCATCAAAGCAACAACATAATTCCAATTATGCCATACAATGATTAAGAAAATAAAGTGTTTATTTAAACCGGAAAAATTCACCCCCAAAGTTGTACTTTACACCTTTTTGCCTGAATTGTATAGTTAAAATAAAAAAAGTTTAGTTGTGCAACCTGTAGCGCGCTTACTACAGATGAAAACACAGACACAAAACAAAATGAATAAATAATAACCACAATTTTGTGTTACCCGTGACTTACTAAAGTTAAGCTGGCCATCACTTGCTGAAGTCAAACTAGCCAACGCTTACTGAAGTTAGCTGTCACTTCCCTACCTAGCCATTAGTTATCACAAACACTCCTAGAGGCACGCTGTACATCACTTATTAAAAAACCCAGTGACTTGCCTTCCACCACCTATACAAGAAACGCCTTAAGGTTTGCTGTCCATTATTTATCAAAGAATCCCCAGAAGGCTAGCCGTCTATCAAATTTCAAAGAAACCTCTGAAGGCTCGCCGTCTTTCAATTGTAAAAGAAACACCGAAAGGCTTGCCGTACATCACTTATGAAAAAAACTCTTAAGGCTCGCCGTCCATAACTTTTCAAAGAAACCCCCGAAGGTTTGTCATCTATTACTTGTCAAAAATACATCTAAAGGCTCGCTGTCCATAACTTATTAAAGAAACTGCTAAATGTTTGCTGTCTATTACTCAATAAAACATCTTGCAGAGGCTTGGTATCCATCAATTATCAAGCAAACCCAAAAACTCTCGCCGTCCATCACTTTTTAAACAAAGCCCTGGACGCTCGCTGTTCATCACTCATCGAACAAATTCCAAAAGGCTCGCAGTCCACCACTTGTAAAAGAAATACATGAAGTCTCGCCGTCTATTACTGTTGAAAATATTCCTGTAGGCTTGCTGTCTATCATTTATCAAAGAACCTGCCAAAGGTTTGCTGTCTATTACTCATACAAAAATCTTCGGAGCCTTGTTGTCCATTACGTATCAAACCAACCCACAAAGGCTCGCCGTCTATCACTTTTCTAAGAAACTTCCAGAGGTTCGACGTCCATTACTTTTTGAAGAAACCAATAGAAGCTTGCTATTCATGACTCATCAAATAAACGCCTAAAGGCTTGCCGTCCATCACTGATCAAAGAACTTACTGAAAGCTCGCCGTCCATTACTTTTAGTGAACCTGCTGGAGGCTTGCCGTGCATCACTTGTCAAAGAAACCCCCTAAGGGTCGACGTCGATTATTTTTACAAAAACCTCTAAAGGCATTCATATTAAATGGAAATCTGTTACAAAAATGGTCATCATTTTTATGATTACTTAGCTCAAATTAGTGGTAGAGCATAAAATATGGATGTATTTATCACATTTTTGGTTTAATTGTAGTTAACGTAATTGCAAATAACTTGAAAATTAGCAATAATTAGCAAAAATGGTCATCATTTTTGTAATCACTTACCTTGATTTAGTGGTAAATTATATAATATTGATGTATCTATTACATTTTAGGTTTAATTTTAGTTAGCGTAATTGCAATTAACTTCGCTTTTAAATACGTAGTTTGAGTACTTGCTTCTTGTATGACCATTTTGTTGCTCTTACTTACTTTGATATGCTCCAATAGTAGACATAACGTAATATTTTAAATTGTTCAATCAACATTAAAGTTGTATGTGAAGTTAATTTATACTAGGTATAAATTATGCAGAACCCTTTTAAATAGTGCTTTATAATTTATAAGAGGACCCTTATTGCATGTTGCAACACTGAAAAATGTTTGTGTTATATATATATTATTTTTTCAGTAATACCCGGCGGGGTAAAACCGTTATTCCGATTGTCGCCATCGAAACGGCTAAAAGCGACTTAGCATAAATGGTTCATTAAATAATCCCTAATCAAATACCACTTGTCCCATTGAGCCATTTTGACGGCGACAATTTCAAATTTCAAATTCCTGAATGGTTCTTATAGCGAAACTCAATTTTTGCCTGAAGACGATTTGTGTTATTATGCATCAATTCTTTTTTAAAAATTCTTTTCTACAATACTAAAATCCGGGTTTTCTTTCAAACGGGTATCCAAAAATTCAAAATTTTATCTTTAAACCTTATTGTTAGGTATCAGGATTACACGATATGGGTCTGATGAGAATCGGAAATGTGCCATTTTGAAACTCTTGGATTATAAAAAACGCTGCCTGCAACTTAAGTGGTCCTGGTACGAATTTTGCTACTTGTTGTTGGCCCAGGTAACTCGGTTTTTGTACGTGTATAAAATGAAGCGTAAAAAACTTTGATAGTTGGTCCATTTAACTGACAATTGCAAAAAACTTACCAAATAGATCATACCTAAAAACTATACAGCACAACTACATGGCATTTGCGGGCTTTTAGAAGTGGTTTGAATATAATTAGTTTTGAAATTCGACCTGTAGCGTACAACAATAAAAAGAGGGACAGACGCACAGACACACAAACGGACAGACAAAACGATTTCATTGGATGCAGCTAAAGCTCAGCATCTAAATAGTAAAATTGTAGCATAAAAGTTTTCTCGAAAAAACAGAATCAGAGGTCAGAAAAAATCATATTAACAGTTACCCTACTCACAATCAAAATAATATTAAAGGAACAAAGTAGCATCGCAGATTAAAAGAATTTTGTTTTGGGCACTTGAAGCTTTCTCTGAAGAATAGAGTAAATACTAATTACAGCACTATAGTAAAAAATATTTTCTCTGAATATTAAAACCCATCGAGTAATAGCACTGAAGGAAACACATTTACCGTATTATTAATTGGAAATTAACTGCACTATTTTCATAAAAACGTCGCGGAATCAAAGTTAAGTAGGAAGTAGGGCATCGTGAGGCTTAATTAAATCTAACCTATGTTGAGCAAGTCAATTTGACTTAATTGTTTGAAAAGTAATTTAAAAAAAATAGTTAACTCATACTCGTTACATTGCAAATAAGTCAAGCAACTCGTAACGGTATGGATTACTAGGAAACAATTACATTAGTCACAACTATATTGCCCATACTTCTAAACCGATTTAGCTACATTTACTTCTACCATCTTCCTTCTTTTATATCTTCTAATTATCTAGTTATACCTTTGGTAGTTTACATAACTAAAGTTTGCCTGAATCAGAATACGACTATAATATATATTAATAAGGTGAGGGAATGTCAAAAAAACCCCACCATCTCGCTTTCATCATTAAATTATAAATCCCCCACCACCACCCACTTTGATTATTAAATAATTAAACCCCCTAGCCAATAGTAAATATACCCCAGCCGACCCCCAATGATTAATTAGTACAAATGTAATTAAAATCAAGGATCTGAAGACGCGCCACGTTTTAAAAAGACATTTGACCTTCTACAAATTTCAAATCTACAATAGTAATTACTATTGATTCTTAGTCGTACATGCTAACCTAGGAATCGTTCATACATTACGTCATCATCTAGGCGGGTGGGTTTATCATCCATGACATCAGTTATGAACGATTCTCCATAAGTGCGTGGACAGAGTCAGAAGTTTCTACTTCTACACACGCTGCACTACTCAACATGACTCATTATTTTTTCAATCAAATTCAAATCTGAAATAGAAAAATCATATTTACACACACACACGGGTGAAGACAGTTGATCATATTTTCATTCATTCCTTCATTATATTATCAACTACCTCTGCGGGACAGATTCGATTTTTTTGGTGGTCTTTTTTTCTGTGTGAATTTGGTGTCTGCGATGTGAACAGTTTCACCATCAACTTTTTGGCATCATCGTACGTGTCCAACGATTCGTCAGCTGACTGAAATGTAGAAATGTGGAAGATAAAAAAGCTCATCAAAGTTGAAGCTGACAAGAGAGTAAGTCTTTCAATTTTACCATTAATTGTGAATTAATTAGAAATGATATTATTCGTCATCGAGAGTCGAGAGGAAGGTGGGAGGGAGAGGAAGAGAGAACTATATTATGATAAAAATAATCTTATGTAATCTTTTATGATCTGTCAAACAGTTCAATGAAATTCTCGAGTCCAATTTTTTATATATTTTTCGGCGTATAGATATTGGATCAAATATATCTGTATCTGTAGCATAACTGTTTGAGTTTTAAGTGGTTTGTAGTACCGCAGAATGGTAGTAGACACAATAACAATCACAGTCCAAATGACAGTTACTATACTGCTGAGTTTACAATGTCAGATGTTAAATAATGTGTTAATCATAAACTTTTATTAATTTGTTTCCAACAGCGATGGTACTAGTATGATATCTTTGATCAATCCTCTAAAGGATCAAATTTCAAGAGTAAGTAAAATGTTAGCAGATGAATTTGGGACTGCTTCGAATATTAAATCTCGAGTAAACTGTCTTTCCGTTCTTGATGCCATTACCTCCGTTCAACAAAAGCTCAAACTTTACACCAAGAGTAAAATAGCATTTAAAATAAACAATAAATTTAATATCATGTAGTTTGATTCTAAATTGGTAAATGATATTAGCTCATTTTGAAACTAGTTAAAGTTGGGTACGGGTCATTTTGGTTCTTTTCAGACGATAATATTTTGAATACGAAGATCAAGAAAGAATAAGCGGAAAGGAGTGGAGAATGAATGTAAATGTAGAATGTAAATAGCAACACTATGGAAAAGGATTGACAAGTTCAAGAGGAGAGAGGAATTTAAGATTATTATAAGTATAATTATCGAATTTTACATTTAACAGTTTTGTGATCGCATGAAGTGTGATGAACCTTCCTAGAAACTCTCGCTGCTCTGATGAATAATAATAATAATGACAATAATACTATCATCCCCTAAACTATATTATGAACAACAAAAACTTATTTCATTACGTTTCGTTCATGAAGTAAAAACAATAAAATGAGGACATTATTATATTTTCATAATGTATATATTAAATAGATATACTATATACTGTTTATACTCAACATTTTGGAAAAAAATACTGAAGCGAAGTGAACGCTAAAGGTAGGTATATAGTTATAATAATTATATGAAAAAAAAACACGTGAACGTAATAAATACCACCTCCTCCTCCCCCCGCATTGCAACTTACATAGTTTTACATCATTTATTACTCTGCTTACATTCATCATGCATAATTATCAACACATAAATGCATAGGTTAACACAATGTACCAAATTATTTTTTCTTTTTTAATGGAACACGAGCAACATCGACTTTATTCTTCCTTATTCGTGCAGGAATATAAGGATCCAGCTCGATACCTAACGATATCATCAGCTTCTTGTACCTTGCTTTTTCAGCCCTCACCTCAGGTTCGATGTATTTTGTTTGATCGTTGTCCGGTCCCAACATATCGAACGGAGTTTTTTTCATGTTATTGACCAATCGGTCAATGTATAACATCAGCATGAGACCACAGGTATTGTCTTCGCTAATAAAATAAAAAAAAATGATGTATACATAACAAACTTTGTACAATAACATAAATTAATATACAATAAATTTAATTAGTAATTAAATACTTGTACGGACAAGACTTTAAAAAATATTACGTGTTTTGCAAAAACGGTTCATTCCTCTTTTCAGGAAGCTGTGGAATTCTTACGTTCTCGCAGCCGACAAATTGTTGAATATATCTATTAATTCGATCTATATGTCTATTAGCATGTAATGTGTATGGTATAGGAATCTCTAAGTATCCATGATATTTTCCTTGTTGTTCTGCGGCCGTATATTTGTCTCTTTCATACAATGAGTTATAATGATAAGATCGGAAGGTCACCAAGTCGATCTTTTCGATTCGTAGAAGCGTCGAATGTGTTCCGTATTTATTACTGTCGTGAAAGATAGGAATAAAATAGTTTTTAATATTCGGCCAATCAAGTAGTTTATACATAAAATCTTCTTGAATCAATGTACTACGAAATCTCTGATAACTTTTTTTCAAAGTTTTCTCGTGATCAATCACAACACTGTCCATTTCAAATACATACACTCCACGGCTTATGAAATAATCAAGTTTCATGCACCTCCAATAGTTAAAATGTTCAATAGGCACGCCAGGGAAAACTAACTTGCCAACCTGCTGCTCCACCTGTTGATCTACCTGTGTATGCTGCATCTTGAGCAAATTAGTAGTACAATCACAATTGAGAAATATCACAAACACGCAAAATAGCACCTGTTGATTTAGAAGCTCTATTCGAGAATAAAATTTGAATTTGATGCAATATCATATGATTAACCATGCCGTCGATAATATATAGAATCAACGGAGTAATATGTACGTATATAGTAATATCATACCAGAAGATAGAATATAATAAATCTGTACGTACAATGTCATAGTACACTAGAGTATATAATTAAACGTCTGATCATTCGTCTTAATGAGCCCCAATCAATTTTCTCAATAAAACGTAATATCTACATTGCAATAAATGACAACATTGTAAACGTATTGATCGGTTTATCAACAAGTAAAAGCTTATTCAGTATTTTTATTGAACAAAATATTATTAAATTTATAGTCTGGACGAGATTATAACCTTGTGAAGAATGATAAATAAGTAATTATTTGCAAAAAAGTTTCCTTAGTGTCTCTTTTTGTATAATTTTATTAGCAGTCTAATCCTACAGTTACTGAGACTCGTACTGACTTAAAATTTGTTTCACGCTGTTTTAAGTAAACTTATTAAGATCGTCATTATGTCTGGAGCTTGGTTAATTCTCATTACAAAAAAACCTGACAGTGAAAATTTTCATGTCACAATTAAAGACATAAATTCTCAAATTCCAGCGATCACATTTAAATCTATTAGCCTTTTCATGGCACAAAATTTACAACTTTCAAATCGCATGTATTTTTTTGCCGATGCTTCACAACCGCACATGCGTGTTTCTGAATTTATCCCGTATTTTTTAATAAAAATATTTCGTATATCAGTGAGACAAGAAAAACAGAAAACGACACGCTGGCATGAAGTGGGTAATAACCTCGTACCAGTGCAGTGTGTAATACCAGATGATGGCACTCGCATAATAGCCGATCCCTTCTATAATTGGAATCTTCGTGACATGTGCATTCATAGTAATACAAGACCTCTGCGAGCTTGCCATCGTTGTTGTTTGTACAACATGGTTGTCTTATATTTCCCCCATGGCTTCTCGAACTAACATAATCTATTGACTCGAAAAAAACTTCAGTACACATACATAAAAATCTAATGTGCTGAATAGTACTTTATTCTATTTGCAAACCAAAAATGTTTATTGTTAAATCAGCATATCAAATTATAATTCGTTAACAAAATTTTATATTGTTTAAACATAATATGCTGACAAAATCTGAAAAAAAAATACTTTTCTTTGTTTAACTTTTGTTCGTTGTTTCACTTATATTTTAATTCTAATTTCAATTCCTATACCTAATAGTTCCTATCAATATTTTTATGTTTATTAAACCAACTCTAAAACAATGGGTAAGTTTAAATTCATAAATAATTCTAATTATATTATTTATTTGTGTATATTGATTTGATTGTTTAAAAAAGTAATTTAAAAATTTAATCTCACTAATAATATTTTAAATATAATTTACAGGTTGTACTATACTATCCGATTGTTTGAGCTGCGTGAGGTGCGGACTTTTGTATATTCTGAGTGATTTCAATCTTAACTTTTGTGTAAAAGACCTAAGTATAGGAACTCCAGTCTACAGAGTTGTTTCTAGCACTAGAGGTTGCAATGCTACATTTATTCGACTGACTTTCACCACCGTTTCACCTTTAGTCTCAACAATCTCCCCAATTGTTAATTCGTCTGGCACACTGCTAACAACTGTCTCAGTCATTTTTGGAATCATTATACTTTTTGCCGTTCTGTTGATTTTTTTCTGTTGGAAACAACGACGATCATCATCTGTACAATTAGCAAGTGCAAAAAAACGGCTTGATAGGATGGTATCGTTACAAGATCAATCACGCGGTATACTATCATCTACAAATCCATTTCAAACAATACCTATGACACAGGTAATAATTTCATATGTTAATTTTAAATTAACGAATTTTATATATTAAACTATACATTAACTTTGTTTTATATCAGACTCACCACACCACACACACTCCAGGAACTCAACAATCATCTGTCGCTGGCTCTAATGTTCGAGTGATACAAACAACAACTGTGGATGACCGCGGGGTTTCACGGACGACGGAGACCAGATTTTGAATCATTTACATTTTACTATTATTAACCAATCTAATCATTAATCTATCTATCGAAATCAAATTAGTATAAATGGTTAACCAGTTATTACTTATTTCAATATAATATTAAAAATAAAGCCATACCATTATTAACATTAACGTCTAAAAATCATTTATTGTTTTACATAAAACAATCATCTACAAATGTTGCGAGATACATATATAACAATATTTTGTTAAAGTCATGAAGGAATATTGTAGAGAATTTAATTGTCTATTTATCAATACATATATACTATTTTTAATTTCACATGCGTGACCCTGGGGATAGCTGCAGTACAACTAGATCGTTCAATAGGTACATATATCTACTATAGTAAATACAATGCAAACAATACGCCCTCTACCGTACATAAAGTCAAACTTTTTTGAAATGTCATGAAGGAATATTGTAGTGAATTTAATTGTCTACCTAACAATACGTATATACATTTTTTAATTTCACGTGCGTGACCCTGGGGATAGTTGCAATACAACTAGATCGTTAAATAAGCATATATAACTCCTATAGCAAATACGATACAATCAATACGCCCTCTAACGTACATACAGTTATAATTTTTGAAAAGTCATGAAGGAATATTGTAGTGAATTTAATTGTCTATTTAACGTTACATATATAATATTTTTAATTTCACATGCGTGACCCTGGGGATAGCTGCAGTACAACTACATCGTTCAATAGGTGCATATATCTACTATAGTAAATACATTGCAAACAATATGCCCTCTACCGTACATACAGTCTAACTTTTTTGAAATGTCGTGAAGGAATATTGTAGTAAATTTAACTGTCTACCTAACAATACGTATATACATTTTTTAAATTCACGTGCGTGACCCTGGGGATAGTTGCGATACAACTAGATCGTTAAATAAGCATATATGACTTCTATAGTAAATACGATACAATCAATACGCCCTTTAACGTACATACAGTTATAATTTTTGAAAAGTCATGAAGGAATATTGTAGTGAATTTAATTGTCTATTTAACGTTACATATATAATATTTTTAATTTTACATGCGTGACCCTGGGGATGGCTGCAGTACAACTAGATCGTTCAATAAGTACATATATCTACTATAGTAAATACAATGTAAACAATACGCCCTCTACTGTACATACAGTCAAACTTTTTTGAAATGTCATGAAGGAATATTGTAGTGAATTTAAGTGTCTATCTAACAATACGTATATACATTTTTTAAATTCACGTGCGTGACCCTGGGGATAGTTGCAGTACAACTAGATCATTTAATAAGTACATATATCTACTATAGTAAATACAATGCAAACAATACGCCTTCTACCTTACATACAGTCAAACTTTTTTAAAATGTCATGAAGGAATATTGTAGAGAATGCAATTGTCTATTCAACGATTCATATATAAAAATTTTAAATTCACATGCGTTATCCTGGAGTTAGCTGACGTATGACATGGTCGTTAAATGAATGAATGATGTATTTAATATGTTGTATCGTTGTCTTAATAGTCATTGCAAGATAATTAAGCATGGCGAACAAAGCTAAAACCGTAAGTAAGAGTTATCTAAATCAAAGATTTTCGGGCGCATTCTCAGGTTTATCGGGTTTTTTGAAAAATCGAACAAACTGGAAAGATAAAAAGCAAGTTGAGTCAGAACTTCGTAAAATAAACGCATACTCGTTGCATAAAGATATTCGAAGAAAATTCAAGCGGCGGAGAATGATGTTTAACTTCATAAATCAAACGTTCTCCTCAGATTTAAAAGACATTTCTAACATTGCAGAATGGAATAATTGTTATAACTTTATACTTATCGTAATTGACGCGTTTAGTAAAAAAGCATATGTACGTATGCTCAAAAACAAATCATCACAGTCGATGTTAAGTGCATTTAGTTCGGTTCTGCGTGAAGCAAATGCAACGCCAATTAATTTATTTACAGACGATGGGACTGAATATAAAAATAGACTGTTTAAACAGTTTTTAGCAAGCAAAAATATTCATCTATATCATATACATTCATATATTAAAAGTGCCTTCAGTGAACGGTTCATACGCACATTGTTTACGAAACTTGAACGTTACCAAACAGAGCGAAATACAAAGAGAATAACTGACGTTATCCAAGACTTTGTTAAAGCATATAACAACACATATCAAAACACAATAAAAATGACACCCAACCAAGTAACAAAGGAAAATGAATATGACGTATGGTTGAATATATTTGGGAAATATTTAGAAGCAAAGAAAAAACCGCAACCTCCACCAAAGTTTAAAATTGGAGATGTTGTTAGAATATTAAAATCTAAGCTTCTCTTTGCTAAAGGTATGATAAACATAAATATACATTTTAATATTTTTTATTCAATATATAAACTTGTACACATTGTAATCCATTTAGTTTGTTTGTGTCTGTTGAGTAGGATATACGGAAAATTGGTCGGTTGAAAAGTTTAAGGTGAAGAAAGTTCAAAATACTATACCCTGGACATACGCTTTAGTGGATCTAAACGACGAAGGCAAGTGTTATTTAAAATTTATGTTAAATATAAAAAATAATTATTTATGGCTACCTAACAGTGTTTTCTTTTTGGAAATAGAAATCACCGGTAACTTTTACTCTGAAGAATTAAGTTTGGCATAAAAATGGCTTTTCGATCAATGAGTTCAATATGTTGTACACTACGCAGCGGCGCAGATAAAATTAATTCAAGAACAAATACCCCAACCAACTTTACGTGTGAACTACCAAAACAACTATATTTACATCCGGATTTGTACGAAGTAGGTGTCGTCAGTTTTAAATACTCCCATAAACAACCTGAACCTAAGGTTGAATCGGCTCAACCAGTTATTCAAACCGAAACTGCTGTTCCTATACCCTCGGGTCCTTTATTTCCAAATGCAAAACCACCTAATGTTGTATCATTTACATTTAAAAAAACGCAATCAAATATTAGTTTATATTTATCTGATCTATCACAAGCACTTGAAGCAGCAAAGATACCACTGATTTTAAGCGCATACTATATGCCGGGTTCAAGAGGAGAAGAGCTAATTCTGGCATTAGATATAAAAAACCCTGTTCCAATGCAGTATGTAGTTATACCAAATGAGTTTGCAGTTTTATGTGGATTAAACAGAACAAGATTTATGTACGGATATTATTTATCTGCAAATGTAACTACTCAAACAGCTTTTGAGCAAATTACAATGAACTCTGATCTCACAATTCTTGTTGAAACATATCAAAACCTTGAAAATACAATAACCATTTCTCAACCGTTTCAAAGTGTAGTTCCATTTCGTCGTGAAAATTCTCAAGGTGATTCGGATGTTCAAAAATATCTACAAAAACTTAATCGTAGATTTAAACTAGATAAACTTGGATTAGAAATAAAAATTGAAGCAGATAATAAGGCACTTGTTAAATTTCAAGACGATGATCCAAAAAGTTATGTTGTATTACCTACAAAAATGTCAGATGCACTAGGATTAAGCAGTTCAGATAAATTGTACGTTGGTACATATAAGTCAGAATTTGAGTTTAGTCAAATTGATTATGCAAAAATACAAAATCAGGAAGATCTTCATTACAGAGTTTCGTTTAATACTGAATATGGCATTCTTATGAGTGAACCTCAATCATTGTTAATTACAGACGTAGTCGATAAAATCAACGAAACGTTACAGAAATTGTTGTTTTCAGATCTTGATATGAGATTTAAAATTGAAAACGGTGATATCTTTGTTGAGAATCTACAATCTGATATGACTGTCACACTGCCATCTCTTCTTAATAACTATTTAAAAATTAATTCAAATCAAACGTTTACCTCAACAACAAGGTTACCTATTGATAAGGAGTTACAAGAAGAAGAAACCGAAATTGAATATCAACAACAGGAAAACGATAATATTATACCAGACAGTTTCACACCAAAACGATTATTAATCTTATCAGATATTGTAAGTAATCAAATATATGGTAGTCAAATGTTACCCATTATGCAAGATATAGATCTTTCAGATGAATATTTAAAAGAAACATCGATAACATTTAATCCAGTTGTGTATCTACCTATAACGAGTTCAGTCATCGATAGAATTCGAGTCAAACTTGTGGACGAATACGATCGGGAGCTATACTTTGGTTCTGGAGTTAACGAGACTGTTATTAAATTGCACTTTAAGCCTAAATTTGAATAAACATGCGGCAATTAAATTGCGAAACCGGGAACACTTGCACTCTAGAGAAACCAAATTTTATTCAAACCGGCGGCGGCAGCGGGATGGATTTCAATAATGGAGGGTCATCTGGTGTCGTATCAGAAAGCGCGTCATACCTTATTCCGGTACAAAGTAACAAATCATCACTTCAGACAGACTCAACAAGTAAAACTAAAAAGAGAAGCAGAAAACGATCAAGTACTAAAATAATGCAAGTGGGAGCTGGTAAAAAACGCGCTTTTGTAGGTGGAAGTAAAAAACGGAATTTGGTAGGTGGAAGTAAAAAACGGAATTTAGTAGGCGGAGGGAAAAAACGAAAATCTGGAGTCAAAAAGAGGAGGAAACGAGTAAATAAAGTTCAAAGTGGAGGAGGCAAAAGAAAAAAATCTAAATCAACAGTTCGTAAACGAAAATGCGTTAAATCTAAAAAGTAACTAATATTGTCAGTATAATTGTAGACTTTGATCAATAAACATGGAATTTGTATCAGCTAAAAATCTAAAGTGTGAAGCTTGTCATTTCTGCTTGTTGAATAAATTACCAGACGTATTACAAATAAATAACTATAAAAATAAACAATACTGTGTGACGTGCGAAATACAAGAAAAGGAAAAGGATAATATTATTTCTAACCATCTTAATACACCGTTTGAATTTTGGATTGATGAAGATGAGTTCATGGATATAAGTGACAACTGGTGCAAGGTGACAAGACCATTTGACATGACAGAATGTACCGTATGTGAGGAAGATCCCTGTGATATCCGTAGTTCATTAGAAGGCCCCGACTCAGAATGTGTTAACCAACTAACCCTTCATGGAGTAACTGTGTACGTGTACAAATTTAAACCTGAAATTAAAATATGTGAATTCTGCTTGTCATTACATTTAGGTATTTTAGATGATTTACATAGTCATATACTTAACGATGAAAGATATAATCCAGAGTTATAAATAATCAACAATGTAGAAACTTTTCGTCAGTCTTATTCTGTCGTGACTAAAGTCAAGAGTTAAAATGGATCCCAATAATGTTTTTGATAAACCTCCTACAATTAACGAAAAGTCGAAAAAAGCTATACGATCCGAATTAAATTTAGTTGAAGTACCAGCTACCGATATAAGTACTTCATCCAGTACAGAGTTTGTGCAGTGCTTTCCTCTTGGAAGTATAAAAGAAGATTATAATCCACTGGAATTTAATTGGCATACTGACAGCTACATTTCCCTGGCTGAATCTTTCTTGTCTCTAGGTGTTCAAGTAGTTAAAAAGGACAATACTTTGTGTGAAACTTCGGATGTGGTGGCACCTTGCAATTTATTTTTTCATTCACTATTTGCTAACATTCAACTCTACTTAAATAACGAGCTAGTGTATGACTCCAACGGAATGTACGCTTGGACTGCGTACCTCACCCGTCTACTAGGTCACAGTTCTTTAGAAAAAGATGGATTTCTAAAAGATGAATTTTGGTACCCTTATAAAATCCCTAATACGTTTTCAACAACTGGGGACGTGGGGTTTAAAACCCGGTATGAAAAATCGCAATTATCAACACATTTTACTATGTTTGGAAAACCACTTTTAAATTTTTTCAATCAAAATCGGTACCTGCCGCCCGGTACAGAAATACGTTTAATTTTACGTCCCAACATTCCTGAGTTTTACTTGGATTGTGCTACTGATACAAAAAGTGGTTTCAATGGGTGTGCATACAAAGCAACAATAACTGAAGCAGTATTCTATGGTGCAAAGAAAACTGTGACTCTAGAAATAGTAGCTTGGCACAGGAATCAGTTACAGTCTAATGCTACTTTCAAGTATCCTACTAATGAAGTTCAAATAAAAGCATTTTCAACAGCTACAGGCTTATCATCTGCTACATCCGGGTCATTGCTGATTGGAAAAATTCCTAAACTAATTGTCATCGGTTCACTTGACAGTGAAGCATTTAATGGAAAACTGTCAAAGTCTGGTTTCAATTTTGAAAACTTTGATATGTCGCAAATGGAAATTACGTGGAACGGAGAAAGTGTCAAACACAGAGTCTTTCCATTTAGTTTTAAAAACAGTGATGCTGCGGGGATTGATAATTTCTTATTTGGTGTTCAGTCGTTGAGGAAGACGGCTGCTAATTACGTTCTAGGGAACAATATTGATATTGACAATTACAACAAGGGTAAGTTATTATTCTTTACTAATATAATTATTTTTTAGTTAATAGGTAATAGAGATAAATAATTGTTTTTTTTATTGGTATTATAGGAAATGTACTTGTTGCTGTCGAGTTGCTAGCAAATGAAGGAAATGCTCTTACTTTGAATCGTCAAGGACAAATCATCGTTAATATCAAATTTAAGAAACTGCTACCTAAGGCAATTACTACTTTGCTGTACTGTCAATATCAGTCATTATTTGAACTCAATAGGAACAAACACGTAACTCGCAGAGACTGAAAATGAATACATCATCTATTAAAGAGGCCTTCAACAAGCTGTTTTACGGATTTGAATTATCAATACCAATTTACGTTGTAGCAGCTGACACTTTACATACAGATGTAAAATTTGTCACTTTTCCTATTGCAATCGTACAAAATACAGACCTGCATAACGGCTTCGGCAGACACTGGTTAGCTTGGTTCATACTATCAGAGTCTGAGTGTGAATACTTTGATAGCTATGGGCTGGACGTAAGCAAATATCCACATGTTCAAAGACCTACACAAACTATTATTGCAGAAACCTGCTATCAATTACAAAATTCACATTCGTTTGTTTGCGGAAATTATTGTATTTACTATCTATATTCGCGCATAATAGGTATACCGTATAGTAATGTAATTAATACTTTTACTTGTAATACAGTAAATAACGATAGAAAAGTCAAACAGTTTCTTAGATTGATAAATAATTTTAACCCATATTCGATATACAATACAAATTCTCATTGCATGTCAAACATGTGTAAAATTAATTGTAATATGAATTCGTTTTGTTATTGAAAATTTAAAAAAAATTTGAAATGAATAAATACAATCAAATTCTAAAAAAAACTTTAGTATATGTTTGCTCTTTATTTAAAATGGATACTGTACATTTTGAGCTCATACATCCATTTACTGCATCTGTGGTGGGCTGCACCGGGTCCGGTAAGACTTATATGGTTCGTGATTTCATAAAGCGACGAAACTCGATTATTACTACCCGAATTGATAAAGTAATTTACGTATACTGTGATATGCAACCGGTTTTCTATTTAATGCAGGCAGAGTGCCCCGAAATAATATTTACACAAAACGTTAAAGATATTGAAACTTTGGCTACTGACGGATCACTTGTAATTTAAGATCATCAAATGGATTTAATTTCAAAAGGAGAAAACTTTGAGCTCATAAATAGATTTTTTATAAAACATGGTCATCATAGGGGAGTTAGCATCTTGCTAATCTTACAGAATGCTTTCAAAAAGCAACTTCGTGAAATTAATATAAACACACAATATTTAATATTGTTCGACAGTCCCCGAGATAGATCCACAGTGCGAAGACTTGGTTCTCAAATTTGTCCTGGACAGTTACCCTACTTACAAGACGCTTACATAAAAGCTGTGACGTCACGCAAGTTTGGTTATATCTTTCTCGACCTTCACCCACGTAGTAATAATAAGTGTTGGGCTCGATCTCATATTTTTCCAGATTCAGATTGTGAAATTTATATTCCAAAGTAAATACTGTCTCTACTAGTGCGGACTGACTCCTAAAGTGCGAGTCTGCACCTACATGTTAAATATGTTTTTACAGAATGTCAAGTAGTACATTGGAAACATCGTGCGAATTCCTATATAAGATAAGCATCAGTGACAATAAGTTAGGACAATATATTAAAAGTGCCAGTGATAAACAAATATTAGCCATTGCTGAATGTCTAAAAAATTACGAACTATTTTGTGAGTTTAAAGATTTAAACTGTGTAAAAATAATTACCTTAAATAAAAAATTATTCAACAATCCTAATAAATTAAAATCAATAATTTACGAAAATAAAATCGTTGTGCGCGCTGTTCTTGCTCATATTTTTAAAAACGTTTTATATAGTGAAATATTATTATGTCTAGCAAGTCATGGCCAAAGTGATGAGAGTGATTGAACCAGAACTCTATAATCAGTTAATGAGCTTATATCTTAAACAATATAACACAGAAGTTCCAGTTACTGCAGTGCAACAAACTGTAGCAAGTAATAATCCTAGTGAACATATCTCTCGTGCGCAAAATATATCAGAAAACAAAAATAAAACACAATCAGTCAGTTCTATCGTTTTAACCCCTAACGACTGGAAATCGTTTACTCCATAAATCAAAAAGAAAGTTATAAAACGTAAAAAATAATCAAAATGGATCTGGACGAAGGATATCTAGAAACAGAAGAGTTTCCGTGTGCTACATCTCAACTCAACAACAACTGGACGGTAAGTATATCACTTTATTATTATTTTTTTTACATAGAAGTTTAGTAAATAGAATTAGGAATTTATAAATTTACTTTCGTTATAGTTTTTTCGTTGTTCAATGATGGGATGCCTGTTCAAGTGCAGAACACACAACGCATATGAGTCTCACATTGAGGTT
This sequence comes from Dicyrtomina minuta, assembly GCA_949802685.1. NCBI lineage: Eukaryota > Metazoa > Arthropoda > Collembola > Symphypleona > Dicyrtomidae > Dicyrtomina > Dicyrtomina minuta. The sequence continues at coordinate 80,308,851 of OX461810.1, read as the reverse complement.
GTTCACTTTTGTGAGGACTGCGCCATTTACACCACTGACAAATTAAAACATGAATGTCCTCGACCAAATCAGAGAGGTGGTAACGTGGATGCCGGTCATAATATAGATTTGAGTTTCTGGAAAGAATATTCAAGGGCACATCTTTCAACTTTAGTACATTACATTTACAAACCACCAAATGACAAGCCGCTGCTTGACATTGAAAATGCTTTTGAGTATACAAAGCAACCTGCTATTAAACTTCTAGAGGAGAATTTAGAGGTTCACTCTGCATTACGTGTACAGTTTGGTTTGGATCTTATTTTGGAAAAAGATGACGTCGACTTTGAGGGAAAACATCATGTACACGAAGAAAAAATTTATTTAAAGAGCTCAAACTATGATCTAATTCATAAAGAAGAAATTGAAGATATCATCTTAAAGTGTGCTGATGAGGTAATTATTAAGAAAAACATTTTTACTGAAGGCGGTAGCGGATGGAATTTAAAGAATGTTGATTCTGTACAAATAAAAGTAGGGGAATTAAAAATCTTCTCGAACGCCAGGCCTAAAGGGTTTCTTGAGATGCCGTTTCATAAGAAAGGTATTTTGAACATCAAAAATGTAAATTCAAATTGTTTTCATTACTGTGTCGCTGCCGCGGTATACATGGAAGATCTTAAAACCAAATATCCAAAACAAGCTGCAAAGCGTACTACATGGAAAATGTTTTGTCAAAATCCAAAAACATGGGCACCGTATTTACAGTCTTTTGATTTTAGTATGATTCCGTCAAATCAAGGTATGAATATCTATCAGCACATTCCACTTTTTGAAGAGAGAAACAATTTCCGAGTTAATGTATTCACACACAAACAGAAAGAAGTTGTTCTTATACGTAATAGTCAATTTAAATCAGACAAGACAATTAACTTGTTTTTAATTCATGCTAAAGAAGAAAATAAAACACCTGATCATCATTTTGTATTGATTACGAATATTGATAAGTTTCTTTGTAATTTAAAAAAGCATTCAGTGTTTTTCTGTCAGCATTGTTTTAGATTCTTCAAACATCAACGCGATCAACTACGACACGTGTATTCATGCTCAGGAATAGGTCAAGTTCGTGATTTTCCTGACAAAAACTTTAGAGTAAAGTTTCGAAACCCGGAAATGACGCTTATACAACCCTATATATTTTTTTATGATTTTGAATGTTTTTCAACACCAGTATCTACGGACGCAGACATAAATTCAAAACTAAATCCAACAGTTTACCATACTGAATTTAAGCCTGCTAGTTTTAGTATTGTTATTGTTGAAAATATAAAGGGTAAATTAAAGGTTATTTACACAATGTATTATGACGGCAAAGATGTGATTAAAACATTTTTTGAGCAAGTAATCTACTGGGCAAATAAACTAGTTACTAAAATTCGCAATACAAACAACTTTTCAATGCCAGATTTTGAAACACTTAAGAAACATGAAGAGGCAACTCAATGCGAAATGTGTAATCGTGAATTTACAAAGAAAAAAAACAAAAAAAGTTTTCAAGATGCATTCGATGATGATAATTTTAATGACAGCTTTGCGTGCTTCAGCGAAGCAGTTGATGAACTTAATAAAAAATCAAAGAACGAGGTAATCAAAACCTATTATCATTGTCACACTTCCGGAGATTACTTAGCCGCTTTGTTTCAAAAATGCAACTTAAAAATTAAGTACAACAATGAGTTAGTAGCTATAGCACATAACTCTAGTGGTTTCGATCATCATCTACTCGTACACGGGTTTGATTCAAAGTTATTTGATGCTAAAGATATTCATGTTATTGCAAAATCTGCTGAAAAGTTTTTGCAGATTACAATCAAGGCTAAAAACATTTATCTTCCACCGTTAAAGGCGAATCTGACGTCAGATGATTTAATTCAAGAGGATGAAGTTGCAAGAGTTAAGGTTAGATTCATTGATAGTTTCCAATTTCTTACTTCAAGTTTAGCTAATCTTGCCTCGGGACTCAAGAAAGAAAATTCAGATTGTTTTACAATTGTAAACCAATGTTTCAAAGACATGATACCAAACCAAAATATAGATGTTACCGAAAAACATATTAGTCTATTGTTGGAAAAAATCCCGTTTCCGTATAGCTATCTAACAAGCAATGATGTAATCGTACCCGGTCACGCTGTCCCTGATCGAAAATGGTTTACTAACGATTTGACCAAAGAAGAAATTACAGATTCGGATTGGGACAAGGTGCAGGAAATAATTAATACGTTTGGTATTCAAGATTTTCAACAATATACCAAACTGTACACAATACTTGATACAGCATTATTAGCAGTTGTCTGGGAAAACTTTAGACGAAATGGACATTCAGTTTACGGTTTAGATCCTACATTTAAATGCACAGCTTCCGGATATGGATGGTCATGTTTTTTACATACTACAAAAGTAGAAATTGGAGTTATGCATGACCCTGCAATGTATGATATGGTTCGCCAAGGTATTTGTGGAGGGATTTGCTATGCGTCACAAAAACTTGTAACTGCAAACAATAGAAGAGCGCAAGGTGACCAGTATGACCCCACACAGCCTACATCTCACCTTCTGTACTTGGATCTGAATTCCTTATATGCACATAGTATGCTAGGAAAGTTCCCTATTGATAATTTTGAATGGGTACCAAAAGAAGCTTTAGAAAAAATAGATTGATCTGAACCTTGGAGATGACACAGATACGGGTTACATTATTAATGTAGATTTGGATTATCCGACTGACGTGCAAGATAGAACCGTAGATATCCCGTTATGCCCTGAAAGAAAACAAATCCAGCTTGATGAATTATCAGAAGGACAAATTAAAACTGTCGCTGAACTTGGAGCGCTCGGAAAATCTTTCATTTCACAACCAAAACTATTGCTTACTCATTACGATAAGAAAGATTATACACTTCACCATAAAAGTCTTCAATATTATTTGTCAATGGGTATGAAACTGAAGAAAATTAACCGTAGCTTTTCGTTCCGACAAACAGCATTCATTGCACCGTACATTCAGACAAACCTTGAACGTCGCAAGAAAGCTACATCTAAAAGTGAGAAGGACATGATAAAGCTCTTATCGAATGCAATTTATGGTAAATTTTTACAATCAGATTTAAATATTATCGAAGTAAAATTCTGCACAACTCGTGCTGTTGCGCTTACACTTTTAGCATCTGAACGTTGTGTTGACTTTAAAATTCTATCACCAACGTTAAGTCTAATGACATTCAAGCCCAAGAACGTATCATTTGAAAATCCGACAGCAAATGGGATGAGCTGCCTTGAATTTAGTAAAGTTATTTATTATGAAGGATTCTACGAGGTATTGCAACCTGTCTTTGGTGTAAACAATGTCTATCATGTGTATGGAGATACAGACTCTATTTTGGCTAAACTCTTAACGAAGAATGATAACGACGAAGAATACTTCAATCTTTTTATAAATAACAAGAAATTTTTTGACTTTTCGAAGATCCCGGCTGATCATGATATATTTAAAATGAGTACAGCGCCTACAGATTTAAGATCTTGTAATGAAGGTGTTTCAGGATTATTTAAGATTGAATCATTAGACATTAAACGTGTCTGTTGTGTAAAACCGAAACAATATGCTATCGAGTATTTTGATAGTACTACTGATATGAAAGCAAAAGGTATCCCAGCTGCGAGTTTAAAGAATTGTAATTTTGATACTCATGCGGACGCAGTATTAAACCCAACAGTGAAAGGATTAGAAGTCAACCTCATCCGTTCAAAAGATCATAAGCTATACAGAATGTCAGTTGACAAAATTGCCTTTCATTCTCTAGATGTAAATCGACATTACACAAGTCTGAACACATCATTTCCATTTGGGTACTATAAGTTAAATAAGTAGATAAAGATGCAGTATGCCACTTTAGGTTTATTTTTTTTATGCTAATGAAATTTATTTCTGTAAATATCTATAAAAAAAATTGTTAGTATAAGTACTCTGAAAAATATATTGATAGTATCTCATTCTTCATTTTGAATTTCATCGAATAACAAGAATATTTTACTCTGCAACCAATACTTGTACCATGGCTGGACTTCAAGCGTACGATCCCTCTACAGCTCAGGTGTGGGAGGAATCAACTTCGCGTTTTGAAATTACCAATATCCGGACATACTTTACCAAACCAGATTCGATTGTTGTAAGTGAATTTATTTTTCTTATTGTTTAAAATATTTAATAATTTTAGTTATATTCATGTAATAAATTTTGTTTCAATGTTTTTAGATTGCCCCCAATCTTTTGGTTCGCAAAGATTTTGATAGTTATTGGTCTACTAACTTTATCCATCTTGGAAGAAATAGAGACGGGGTTAAGTGCACCACAGTCAAATTTTCTGAAAATGAAAGCTATGCTGTTCTTAGCATGATCAACAGAGTCCTGGGACAAAAACGTCTACAGGTTGAACAAGGAAAGCGTGCCCGTGACGTCGTGCTAACTATTAACGGTACCATTGTCAACAAAACATCCTCAGATGTGACGAAACTTTCATTTTGGGCAAATCCATCTGAATCTCTGGCTTCTATCAAGCTCAAGGTTTCGTTTAATCAACTTGTTGGTGACTATCAGCTCTCAATTCTTGTACCTGTATCCTTAGAAAACAGTCAAAAAAATCATAATTGGCCGGGTCCTGTTATTACACTCAATGCAAATGAACTGGATGTCATGGCTACTTACTTGGAATCTTTAACTGAATAACTATTATATTAGTAATTTTTGTTTCAATGTTTTATGCTTTGATGATGAATAAATAAAAAAAACTAAATTGAAAAGCACACAAATTTGGACTTTGTTGTTTTTATTTCATCTAATTAAGTATGTTTTTACACGCTAGAATATTTGAAGAAAAAATAATAACTATTAAATTCAATTTTGTCGGTAACGATAGAATATTTACATTTAAAGAAAAATTTCAGCAGTCGATCAAATTATTTATATCTAAAAAAACATGAAAATTATTAAAAAAATATTTTTTTTAAGTTGTTTTTCAAAATTGTATATTTACATTAGAGTTCAGTCAACATACTTTTAAACATTTCCCAGTCAATGTCGGGCTCAGTGATCAAAAAATCTTCAATTTCGTCAGTAGTTGGAAGACTGTTGTCAGGTTCTGTAATCATTGCTGTTGGTGCTAAGGGAGGGGGTAACATTTTGCTCAATCCAAGGGGACATTGATATTTGATACTCGCACCGCTTGTTGATGGTTTGGGAATGTCAGATTGTACTTTTTCATGCTCATCCTCTACTCGAACAAGTAGAGAATTAAAATCGACTGCTAGTTTGTCGATAGTCAAGACGTATCCCTGAACCCTTTTTCTGACTTCTTCCAATTTTTTCTTTTGTTTTTGAATGTCAGTATATAACACATTATTTTGTAAGGACTTACGCTTCCTAGTGTAGTACGCGTCAGTCGTCTTGGTTCGATTTGTAGCTTTGATGATTTGACCAAATTTTTGTTCCTGTAAACGTTTCAAGTTTTTACCCATTCCCGGACCAGAGGTAGTTGTTGTCGAATTGGAAGCAGTTAATAGCGCAGCGAGTTGAGAAGATTCACCGTTTGTTACAGTTGCAATTGGTGCAGGACCCGTTGTGTATTTCTCCAGTTTTGGCATAGTGTCCATATCCTCTAGTTGATCATTAACCACAGCATCGGGAGGTTGGACCGAGACATAACTTGATGTTAAAGCAGTAGCTGTTATAAAAAATCAAACAAAAAAAAAACCGTATTTTTAATTATCATGTATTACAGAAATATATTAACTGCTCGTACAATTTATCCAATGAATTAAATAATAAAAATATTAAATATTTTACTCACGTATTTTGAAGTATTGGGTAGACGTCTTTGCAGGGAAAGTAATCATTTGGTCCAATTTCGTTATTCCATGACTATCGCAGAAAACGGAGTTGTTCATGGGACAGAACACTGTACTCCAATTTGAAGGATAAGGATGTGGTAAAAGGATGATCTTTAGCTTCAAACTGTTAATTACATGGTTGAGTAAACAGGATTGATGATATCTATGATTTTTATTACATTCAAATTGTACTACATTTGCAGCGGCAGTTTGAAAATAATCTTGGTTTTGATTTTTTAACTCGTCTAACATACAAGAATACGGATCCGCTCGGGTCCGTTGATAAGGTGTGGAAGTTTTAAAACTCAAATCTAAATTTACAATAGGAGGGTAGTAAAGCCTACCAGCGCAAATACAACAGATTTGATTCATGTTGATACTTGTAAGAGTTAAAGAAATAAAGTAAATTGTAAAAATGGAAACTGGGATTATTTATACCAAATCTTATTCGTATTGATTTCATGGTATAAATTTGATCTTGAATTTTGTTTACTTAATTCGCATATAAATATTGGAAATTGAACTTGATCTTGAGTTTACTATTTACTAAAATGATACGTTAACAGAAATTACATTTTAAGTTTATTTATCCTCATTAGATTGATGAGCTTTCCGAGATTAATTTATTTTTAATAATTTGCTTACAATGTCAGTACTGTCTTATTATGTGATATCGTTTTAATGTATTTAACTTTGTTTAAGGATAATAATGATATATAGTATGTGTAGACTACTTATTATCGAATAAATTGCATACATGTATTTATATACAGGTGTATACATATGTGTCATTGCTACTTTAGACTTGTCTCATTGTGTTACAGTATAGGTTTACTAGCTGTAATTTTAGCATCAAAATGATATATTGTACATGTAGGTTCCATATTATTCCATGAATTACGTGTACTTGTATGTTAATTGCGATCTATGGTTGAGCGCGGTTTGGTTTTTGTTTAACGTCATAAGTCTGGCTTATGCGATCTGTCGGTAGTATCTCAAGTTGTATTGTGCTGAGTCATCACTGAGTCTTGCTCAAAACTGGAGACTGACCGAGAGATAAGTCTGATATTGTGTGTTTTTTGTGTACAAAAATGGGTGAGTTAAACTTCTTATTGTTCATTTTTATTTATAAATTCAAGTAATTAATTTGTTTTTGTATAGACACGATCATTAAGTTTAATCGTATTTACAGATTGTGTTCAATGTGTCTCGGATGAGCTGATGTGGGTATGGTTACGAAATAGATCCCAGTTGTGTATTAGTCGATTGTCAAGTATTGGGTCGGCGGTGATTAAGATTGTTGTTGATGAAGATGATTGCGAGAAAAAGATTGTGAGAGCATCTACAAACTATGGTTAGTTGTATTTAATTCGTTGTAGTTTGTTTGATTAGGGTTTTATTCTACGCAGTTACATTAGTAGACTTTACATTGATTATTTATTTATTTATTACTAGGTTTGCTCGTTGGTGTGCCTATTGTGTTTATTGGATTTATGCTATTGATGATTGGGGTGTGGTTGAAGAGACGGATGCAACATCGACAGTATGGTGCGTTTCTGGATGATGGAATTGAGGGTGACATGGAATTAATCCAACCAAGTCAGCAGCCGTTACCACCTATGCCCTCTCTCACCCCAGCTCCGGCTGTTGCGTCCATGTCTCGACCTAGTTCCATTGCAAAACCACCGAGCTCTCAGTTTAATAGAGTTAGGAATTCGGAATTGTGATTATTATGATTATGATTATGCCAATAATGTGTTTAGCTCGCCTTAATATTTTGCAATATAATAAGTAAGATTAATTAAATTAAGTGCATTCAAAAAAGTATTAACTCTCGTTTATTGTTTTTTATTTATTTTATATACGTTCAGTTTGCGGCACCATCATCAATCATCTATTTTAATTACTTACTTATAATAAATAATTTAACCTCAACCTGCTCCGAGTTAACATGAATGGTCAGACAGGAAAAGTTAATTTTGATTTTCATGTTTAATAATATTATACCTCTATAATATCTCGTGATAAACCAAACCTTAAAGTAAATCATTAATAGTATAGTAAAATCAGAACATCCTTGTGTATTGAGAGAGAAGCGGGTAAGAAGCCGCTTCTGTTACAATTATACCTCAATAATTGATCAGTCTGTTAGGAGGAACTACGTTTCCAAAATAAAAAAAATCATATTTATTAATGTCATTGTTTCTCATTTACCAATTCATAATCACGCTACAGGATAATATTAATTTCCTGTTACTTTAAAATGCTATTTTACCCTTGGTGTAAAGTTTGAGCTTTTCTTGAACAGAGGATAGAAAGACGGGTTACTTGTGATTTAATATTCGAAGCAGTCCCAAATTCATCCGCTAACATTTTACTTACTCTTGAAATTTGATCCTTTAGAGGAATGATCAAAGATATCATACTAGTACCATCGCTGTTGGGAACAAATTAATAAAAGATCATGATTAACACATTATTCAACATCTGACATTGTAAACTGTACAATATTGTCGTTGTCACTTGGACTGTGATTGTTATTGTGTCTACTGCCATTCTGCGGTATTACAAACCACTTAAAACTCAAACAGTTATGCTACAGATACAGATATATTCGATCCAATATCTATACGCTGAAAAATATATAAAAAATTGGACTTGAGAATTTCATTGAACTGTTTGACAGATCATAAAAGATTACATAAGATTATTTTTATCATAATATAGTTCTCTCTTCCTCTCCCTCCCACCTTCCTCTCGACTCTCGATGACGAATAATATCATTTCTAATTAATTCACAATTAATGGTAAAATTGAAAGACTTACTCTCTTGTCAGCTTCAACTTTGATGAGCTTTTTTATCTTCCACATTTCTACATTTCAGTCAGCTGACGAATCGTTGGACACGTACGATGATGCCAAAAAGTTGATGGTGAAACTGTTCACATCGCAGACACCAAATTCACACAGAAAAAAAGACCACCAAAAAAATCGAATCTGTCCTGCAGAGGTAGTTGATAATATAATGAAGGAATGAATGAAAATATGATCAACTGTCTTCACCCGTGTGTGTGTGTAAATATGATTTTTCTATTTCAGATTTGAATTTGATTGAAAAAATAATGAGTCATGTTGAGTAGTGCAGCGTGTGTAGAAGTAGAAACTTCTGACTCTGTCCACGCACTTATGGAGAATCGTTCATAACTGATGTCATGGATGATAAACCCACCCGCCTAGATGATGACGTAATGTATGAACGATTCCTAGGTTAGCATGTACGACTAAGAATCAATAGTAATTACTATTGTAGATTTGAAATTTGTAGAAGGTCAAATGTCTTTTTGAAACGTGGCGCGTCTTCAGATCCTTGATTTTAATTACATTTGTACTAATTAATCATTGGGGGTCGGCTGGGGTATATTTACTATTGGCTAGGGGGTTTAATTATTTATTAATCAAAGTGGGTGGTGGTAGGGGATTTATAATTTAATGATGAAAGCGAGATGGTGGGGTTTTTTTGACATTCCCTCACCTTATTAATATATTATAATTTAAAACAGTAAAAGTAGTATTGCCTACAATCTACAGCGTCTGTCTTAATTTTTATTACAGTGAGTATCTACATAGTACTTTTGCGACCTATTTTGCAGATTGATAACACGAGTTTGCCATTTTTAAATTTTAAAGTTCCTAAAACTCCCATTACTCACACTCATGACTCACACTGGTGGAAATTCGCAGAGTTTTGAAATCTCCCAGACGTAATTACTTTGAGGAAGAGTTTTCCCAACAATCCCTGCCATCAAAACCACATATAGTTTCCTTCCTCCCGAATCTCTCAGAGAGTTTTGAATCTGCCTACGTTTGGTATTGTTTTTTTAGCACTAGAATTACATGAGTAATTTTGTAATTTTTTGAAGTGTAATGACGTAAGCAAGATTATTTGCTGTAATCGCGAATCCAGATAGGGCAAAATTCTCGCCCCCCCCCTCTCCCCTTAAATGAAATTTTTAACATAGTGGAGATAACGGTAGCGGCCATTGGCGTAGATTGCCACTTAGCAGCCCCCCTGTTAGCCCCCTATGGCCAAATTCTGGATCCGCCACTGATTTGTTTATGCGTTATGCTCATGCATTATTGAAAATATTAAAATTAAGTTTATTTATGAGCAGACCCTACCCAGATCATTATAATGCAGTGGATCAGCACTTCAGATGTTCCCTAGTTGCCTGATTGCATGAACGTAACCTTACAACACAGACCTGACTAAACTGAACTGCAAGCTACACTGTAAAGTATCAGTTGGGTTCCAGTTGGGTTTCAGTTGGGTTTCAGTTGGGTTTCAGTTGGGTTTCAGTTGGGTTTCAGTTGGGTTTCAGTTGGGTTCAGTTTGGTAATGTAAAACAGTACTTGAGCATAATAATGCGCATCAGTTGGGCAGTTGGGTTTTTAGTAAGAAAAATCTGAAAACAGATCTCGTCGAACTGAACTTACGATTTTGGGGCTATTTTGGCAAATCAGATCAGTTGGGTTCAGTTGGGATCAGATGGGTTTTTAGGTGTACCCTCAGGAAAAGGTCCATTGCATGTATGCAACAAAACCCGATGGGACCGGACCCACTATCACACATAGTCGGACCCGAACCCAGAGCTCGGACCCGGACCTGGACGTAAATTCAGGTTCACAGCAACAAATTAATCTTACAAACTTTTACAAATTGTAAGAGCCCATTTTAAAGTCAGCTCCTGGGCAGTTTATTATACAACTGTTACAATATTTTCAAGGATTTTATACTTGACAAGGTCATATGGCATCGTAATCTAGGTATGTACAAACTGGAATAGGGTGTTTGGATAGTTAAGCCGGTCTCGAGTACATGGATAACGTAAGTGGGACAATAAGGAGAATAGTAACTATGTAGTTTAATTTAAATATCCTGCTAACCAACAAAGTGACTAAGTGAACTAATTTAACTTATGTAACGGCAACACTAATTATTTTTGCTATTAACGGTTGCGTTAGAATAATTTGGACTTGAAGGTACAGCAGTAAAAGTGTAAATTAGATTCCACCCTTGAAATTCTTTAAAAGCACAAAGACGTTTGGGTACATACCGTACAAATTAAACAACAGTATGACAACATATTTTATTTATTTTAGTACTTATTTACGTCATATTTTAATTCTCTTAGACCTTGATTTCACTAGCAACTTTAACAACAGTTAGTTAACAATTGCTAAGTTATTAATGGTTAAGTTTGCGATTTCACGAGTAGTTACCAATTGTTAAGCTGTTAATAGTTAGTTTGATTTCACTACATAAATTAACAATTGTTAGTTTTGGATCGCGGAAAATTTCAAATTTGGAAGTTTAGCAATTGTTAGTGCGATTTCACAGGTTAAGTTATCAATTGTTAACGCTAATTATCGATTTTAACAATTGTTAAAAATTAAACATTGTTAAGAGTTTAACAATTGTTAGTTCACATTTCACGTAAAAATGAGTCATTAGCTAACTGTTGCTAGAGTTAACAATTGTTAAATCGTGTAGTGAAATCAAGGTCTTAGGAACATAAAATTTTCATATATTAGGCAATAATTAAACATACATACATACATAAATACATAAATTCATTAGGTAAATAACTATAATTAAAATATTGAATGATCGTTTCCAGGGCAACTCACCATATCAACGTAGGTAGCGCTATCAGTGCCGACTCCGTAGGGAAAGGTGCTTTCTTTTCACCTATTAATTTCAACGCAATTATTTAGTTGCTCAAGAATGATGAAACTGTCCAAATAATTCATATTCCAATTTACCTAGTTTGCGAGTACTTATTTTAATCACCATTAGCGATTAAGGCACATAATTATTCTAAACGGTCAAATTACATCCCACTTTGTTTTTTACTTTAATTTTTGAAACTCCGCAGTTTCTCGTAATTGAAGTTTAAATACTTTTCTGTTTGTTCCTCTAATAAAAACATTTGCTGCCGGAGATTGCAAAGGCCTTAAATTTGTACTTTACAAGGTGATGCGCGTGAAGGAAAAATAAAAGTCGACTAATTAAATTGTCCGTGAGTTCACAAATTTAATTGCTTCCTGCTTATGATTGTGCTGTAGTTCTACTCAGTGCAAGTCAATCGGTCCCTAACGAGCTCTCATAAAAAATTGACCAAGGGTCACTTTTTCTTGAAAAAACTACCTCAATTTGAGCCAGCCTGAGCCGGGAGGAGGGGAATCGTTCAACACCGTTCTTTTTATCTATTTTATCTCCTCCATTCATAGTCTCGGTCTTTGAGGGAAAATTTTTTCCACCTCATTGAGCTTTTACCACAATCTCCCCCAATCTGAGCCAACCCCCTAGGTACTGGAAGTAAATTCTACCTACCTACAAAACATGTCAAAGACTAATACGAATAGACATAATAGCATAGTAATGTTAATAATTTGAAAAATATATAGATAAATTATAAACACGAACACCAATGGCAAAAACAAACAACATAAAATCACGAAATAATAAATAATATTATTATAATAATAATAATATAATATTATTATTAAATTTTATTATTTTGTACTGTATGCAATGTAAGCATTGCTTAAGCAGCTATGTCTAACATGCAGTGTTTTTGCAATGTGACATTCTACTGATATGGATAGCGTATTTGTTGTCTGGCCCTATTTGATAACAGTGATAGGGGAAAATTTGAAGTTCTTATTAAAATCTCAAAGCTGAAAAGGTTGTTAGACCAGTAAATCACTGCAAATGAGTACATAGTACGTCATCTAAACGGCAATTGTTAGAACAATTTTGCATTTCAATTTGGCAAGATTGAACGGTTTGAAAATTTTTATTAAAAACCCAGTTTGTTTTTAACATGGAGCAAATTTTTAGAAATTCAGTCGAAGACGTTTTGTACAGTCTTGAAGTAAAAAATAATTCCCACAATGTTTTTATTTTTCTAGGGTTTTAGAATAGGATATAATTTGTCAAAATCGGTCAAGTATTTCAAAAGTTTTATAACTCATGTAAATAATGTAGGGTTTCAAAAATACTTTAATGTTACATGTTTGTGAACTTACGTAGTAAGTGTTTCAATTCAGTTGCATCACCAAGTAGCTTGTGCATCTGAGTTGTTAGTGTACCTACGTAATTAAAGCAACGCTATTGGTATGTAAAAGCTTAGATGTGCCTCTGATTGTAAGTAGTTTAAACAACTGCTTTAATAGTCATGTGAACATTAAGTAGTTAGCTCAAACACCAACTTGTTATCGTACAAAATTGCAGGTGATTGAGCAGTACAATAAGTTGTGCACTAAATTAATCTAATTTTAAAAAATTAATTTTTTTATTTAATGTTCTTGTGTTTTTTGTACTGGCGTGCGTTGGGTAGATTGTAAAATGTCGACGACGGTCGGGTGGGTTGCAGATATGATTTTAGCTAGGCTGCAGTCCACCTGTTAGAAGTTTGGTGTCCGGTCCGTTGTAGAATTCAGGCGTCAGATGGGTTGTAGAAAATTGTCGGCTATCGGGTGGATTGCAGAATTTTTGGTCAGGTGAGTTGCACGTTTGCCTTACAACCGTCAGGTAGATTGGCCTGAATTTCGTCGGACGTCGGTTACCTTGCAGTTTCCTGTAGGAACTACTCTGGCGGTGTATTTACTATGCAGGCAGTGTATGCACTACGCAGGTGGTGTATGCACAATGCTGGCAATGTATGCACTACGCAGGTGGTATATGCACGGAAACTGCAATACATCCGACGGCCGACAAAATTTAGGCAAATCTACCTGACGGTTGTCGGGCAAAAGTGCAACTCGTCTGACGATTGTTCGAACCTATGCTCGGTAAGTAACTGGTCTACATGATGTTTGCTGTTTTTTCAAATTTTATCCTATCACTGGTGTGTTATGTGAATGTGGGACCAAACACAAATGATGCTATCAAGGTTGACATGTTGAGGCAATGTCGCATTAAAAAAACCCTTTATGTTTAACATGATGATTTAAGCAAAGATCAAGAAGGCCACGCAGGGGTGGGTGGGTTCCATCACTGGCTAAAGTTGAAAAGCGCAATTGGTGTCTGGTCTCTTATTTCCGATAATCAAGTTTTTATAGTTTTTCATGATGTAGACACAGCACGGTTAAACCCTTGGTCCGCACAATAATAATCGCTGGAGTTGCTGGGGGATTTGAAAAATGTCACAAAGATTTTTATATCAAGATATTATATATCCCATCCCTGCTAATGAGCATATACATAACATCTTACAGCGTGTTTGTCCGTACTGCCAATGCTTCAACTGCATTCAAGATGCCATACTGTTTGCATTTTACAACAAAAAAACTTGTTTCGGTAGCAAATGTCCTGCGACCTTGGTCCCAAATATTCTTGGAACCGGGACCGCAAGGGCAACTTCGAACTCTTTCTACACACTTTTTAGTAAAGCGCAGTGGAGCTTAGCATGATTCGTGTGTTCAATTTTCCAGTCCATGAGTTAGGACACCTCTTAGACGAGGATAACCACCGGAATCTAATTATTTTAAAGTTCAGTGTAATACGTTGATAGTTTCTTTACAAGTTTTTCACTACATAGTGTTTTTGAAATCCCTTTTTATCGTGTTTGATAGGCTAACTTCTGACAGTGACGTGGTTATTAAAAGAATGAAAATTTAAATGACATCATTCTTACCTATCGACATAAGTTACCAGATTTGTCACACTTTTGGCATACTTAACCAATTTAAACGGATGATATACCATTCGAAAGCTAATGACTTGTAGATTGCAAAAAACGTTAATAAGAAGAGTTTATCGACAAATGGTTGTCAGTTTTAGATGCTGAAAAAGCATCTAATGAAATGGTCATGTCCGTCTGTCCGTCTGTCCGTCTGTCTGTTGGCCAAACGCTACAGGTCAAACCGTTTACACTATTGTCTTAGAACGTTTTTAAAACAATTACAAAAGCGCGCTGGCAGGTCTGTATTGTTTTTTCACTGTAATCGAACTGACCATTGCATAGCAATTAAATGTTGAACTGACAAAGGTCAAAAAATTTACAAGCAAGCACCATAAAAACGGGAGTAGCGATAAACATAGCTGAGCGCAAGACATATGCCCAGCTATGAAACGAAATACATAGCACAATTTCCAGCCAGGTTCACGTGAAAATTTCTTTTAAACACCCCCACCCAGCTGCTATTGCATTCACATTAAGCAGCCTAGGGGTGACGCAAATGACGTCACGTAAAAATTTTTTCTAGACACCCCCACCCAGCTGTTATTGCATAAAAATTAGGTAAGCAGGCTACGGGGGACGCGCAAATGACGTCACGTGAGAATTTTTTCTAGACGCCCCTACCCAGCTGTTATCGCATTACCATAAGGTAAGCAGGCTAGAGGTGACGCGCAAATGACGTCACGTGAAAATTTCTTCTAGACACCCCCACCCAGCTGTTATCGCATTAACATTAGGTCAGCAGGCTAGGGGTGACGCGCAAATGACGTCACGTAAAAATTTTTCTAGACACTCCCACCCAGCTGCTTTCGCATTTACATTAGGTAAGCAGGGTAGGGGTGACGCGCAAATGACGTCAGGCAACAATTTCTTTTAAACACTTCCACCCAGCTGCTATTGCATTCACATTTGGTGAGCAGGCTAGGGGTGACGCGCAAATGACGTCACATAAAAATTTCTTCTAGACACCCCTACCCAGATGTTATCGCATCAACATTAGGTAAGCTGGCTAGAGGTGACGCGCAAATGACGTCACGTGAAAATTTATGTTAGACAGCTCCACCTAGCTGCTTTTGCATTCACATTAGGTAAGCAGGTTAGGGGTGACGCGCAAATGACGTCAGATAATTATTTCTTTCACACACTCCCACTCAGCTGCTATTGCATTCACATTAAGTAAGCAGGCTAGGGGTGACGCACAAATGACTTAATGTGAAAATTTCTTCTAGACAATCCCACCCAGCTGTTATCGCATTCACATTAGGTAATCAGGTTAGGGGTTACGCGCAAAGAACGTCACGTGAAAATTTCTTTGAGACAGCCCCACCCAGCTGCTATCGCATTACCATTAGGTGAGCAGGCTAGAGGTGACGCACAAATGACGTCACGTGAAAATTTATGTTAGACAGCCCCACAAAGCTGCTGTTGCATAAACATTAGGTAAGCAGGCTAGGGGTGACGCGCAAAGGACGTCACGTGAAAATTTCTTTGAGACAGCCCCACTCAGCTGCTATTGCATTTACATAAGGTAATCAGGTTGGAGGTGACGCGCAACTGACGTCAGGCAAAAATTTCTTCTAGACAACCCCACCCGGATGGAATCGCATTCTTATTAGGTAAGCAGGTTCAGGGTGAAGCGCAAATGATGAAACGTGAAAATTTCCTCTACATGTCACGGACTGACCTATATGTGTTATACATGCCAGAGATCGTCTTTAATAACGTCCTTCAAATACTATAGTTTCTAGTATCCTAAGTCCCAACGTTAAATTTGTTTTCAAATTATTTTAACTACATGTCACGTACTTACCTATAAGTGTAACAGATATTCAGGGATTGTCTATAATGACGTTATTTGTGATTGGTGCAATTTATTTAAAAAATTCAGCTATATTAAATTACATGCTACGAACATTGGTATATGTCTTATTGATTGTAAAGGAGCTTCTATAAATCTAAAATATAAGCGTAATATAAATTATCTTGTGCCTTTGTTGTAGCTCAGCATCTACTTCGGGCCCGCCTCTGGTCGACAAATCCGGCGCGAAGCGCCGGATTTTTAAATAAAAAACGGTCACTTTTTTTGAAAACTTCGCATAAATTTTTTTTATGCGTCGGAAGTTTAAAACAAAATATTGTCTTTATAGGACATCGTTTGCTGAAATTTGCTTGCCACTCGTGTTTTTGTTTGTTTTGCTGTTGACATGACCTCAGCTTTAAAAACAGACAGCCTACATCTTACACCCATTTAAAACCGAACACTAATGATGTCACTCTAATTTACGAATTTTTTGGCCCACGCTTCTTGTCATGAGCATTGATTTAAAAGCTTGGTCTACCAGGGAGTGTTGTTGCAATGTGACATACCTCTTACACGCATGGCGTTTTTTGTGTCAGGCCCTATTAGATAAAAGTGATAGGAGAAAATTTGAAGTTCCAATGCTCTAAATCCGTTGCAGCACAAAGTAGCTAGTGCCTCTTAATTGTTAGTGTACCTACGTAATTGGAGCAAGAATATAGTTATGCACTAAGATCTGTCGTTGAATGCACAACAGCCCTAATATCTATGCACTTAGTAGTTAGCGTGGACACCAACCTGTGGACGTACTGAATTACTGAATTAGGGTTAATGTGCACTTAAGTTTGTTGAGCACTAAATTAGTTGCATCACTATGTAGCTTAAGCGTCAAAACCATCGCTATGTCCACGTGATAGGTAAAATAAGGTAGTAATTGCACTTTATTAGGTGTATTAGTACGTACTAGGATCATATACCAAATTACTGCACAATTGTAATGTGTTCACTTAAAACGTCGATACACCAAATAAGTTGCTGTACTAAGTAGCTTTTGCGCGTTAATACCTAATGAACTTAATTAATTTGTGCAATTTTGTAACAAGTGAACTAGATCAGTTTCAGTGACATGTAATTTATGCATATAACTAATTAGTTGACCTATGTAGTTTGAGCACCAAATTAGTTGGTGCACCAAATTAAGTGTAGCACTAAGTAGTTAGTACATTAAATAAGGGGTAGCTATTAAGTAGCAAGGGCACTGAATAACTGATAACACTAAGTAGCTAGTTTACCAAAATGAGTTTGACACTACAAAGCTAACGCAATTACCGAGTTGCCGCACAATAGCAGTTTGTACACTGACGAAATATTTAAAATAATTTAAATTACATGCTGCTTAAACAATAAACTATGTAAATCATATTATTAGTTCAAATTTAGAATCAGTAGAATGTTTTTGTAGCAGCTTATTTTTAGGCGTGTTGTTATTTGTAATTTAAGTAGTTTTAGTATTTTAGTAAATTATATTAATCTATTATATAATTATAAATTATGTTGCAGAAACAGAAACACATTATTTAAATCTTAACTAGTAACTTGGTAGCAGTCAGTATTAGTTACTGTAACTATGGACCATAATTATGCCACGTGCGGTGTATAGCACTCTGTGACGGTGTTAATGTTAGTGTTTATGTGTAATAATATTAGTTTTAATAATGTGTTTGTGTGCTATCACATATTTTATACACACATTCTGGTTTTTCTACTTCAAGTATGTTTATTCATTACAATATTACCACAACAAAAACACACTATTCAAAATAAAAATGTGAATTTATATTCAGCTCATTGTTACTAGTTACCAGTGCCAGCTACGGTGTCGTTGTCGGTGTGTGATCAGTATGATGCATATATTATTATTATCGTATACAATAAATTTTATCATACTTTTACATACGTTTTGATTTAAGTACCTCTGATATTTTTTTTTATGACAGTATGAGTCCAAAACGACATATCGATCACTCTTACACTTTTGGGCTCAAATACCCCACTACGGATATCAAATTTCAGGACTCTAAAGGCGTTTTGAGCTTTTTTTAATTTTTGAGCATCGATGAGCTTCGAGAAAAAAAAATGAGCCCGCGCGTGCCTGCTATGTTTTCGATTTTACTGACCGGAGCTTCGGTCAGTGCGATCGGTCCTACCGGTCACCGGCTCTGTGTCTTACACTGGTTTCACTGCAAATATTGTTGAAAGGAAATCATTACACTTTGACTAATTATGTTCACTACGTATAGGTAATTAAAACATTTTACACAACCTCAAGCGATCAAGAAATTATATTTTTTAACAAGGCGCAACTAAAACATAATTGCTTTCTGCTTTCACATTAAATTCAATGTAATTTTCATCATAGTCATCATCTATTAGTTGCAGAAAAAAGCAATTTTTTTTTACATTCCAATATATAACTAAAAAACTTTTTTATTTACCTACCTACTTTTATTTTGTCGTGATTATGTGTCGAGTGGCCGGATTTTAAATTTTAAACATGATAAATAACCTTGCACTAAACGCTTTAATTACTTTTGCAGCATGTATTTTTCTTTTAACCTCGACGAAGTTAATTTTGTATTAAAACCATCCTTGGAATTAGGAATTAGTCTAAAACGATTAAAAAAATATTACTTGTTTTTGCAAAGCTAGTTCTAATATACAATAGGCCAAACACAAAGAACGGAAGACAAACTAAGAATTTGCTACAATTAGTAAATTTCTTTAATTGTTTTCCTAACTCATTATTGATCTATCTGAAGTAGATTAAAAATCTGAAAAAATTAATTTTAGGAAAAACTGTTACTTTTTTAATGACTAGTAAGCCTACAAATTCAGTTTTAAGGAACTTAAAGTTTCGAAATGTATTTGAGTATACGGTGACAGATAATATGTGCCTGGGAATAATTATCAGGAAATAGTTACGGAAAAAGTTATCGTTTTTATTTGCACTAAAGATATCATATAATTTTTTTGTTGAAATTAAAAGCTTATTAATGAGCACCTGAGTTTTCTCTGTATGGTATAATTATTTCAATTTACAACTTTTTCACAACAAAAGACAAGTTTAAGAGCAAAATGATTGCACATAAACTAAATGCCAACTTATTACGGCATGTATTCTTCTTTTAACGTTAGCGGAGTAATAATATCTATCATCAGTAGGGAAATCCATTGTGCCGTACCTCTTGCAAATCAACTGCATGTCGACGACAATCTTGACTTCTCCAATGTTTTGCTTTCAAATAGTCAATTATGCAACGTTTGCAGCCCATGCTGAATGCCCACTAATAGTAACGAAAGACTTTAAAAAATGCTCTTCGTAGCCTTTCTCTACTTTAAGTGGTTAAAAATGATCAGTTAATATTTATTTTAATAAATACCAAATGTAAATTTACGTATACCTATTTTTGTACTTTTTCTTCAATTGAGCCAGGTAAGAGGGCTATTTTAAAGTTAAAAACTGTAAAATAAGTTTAAATAAGAATAATTTCCAAAGGTTTCTATTTATTAACATGAAAACAACCAACCGCGTACCCTTGGGGGTCAATCAAAGTCAAATTTCAATAAATATTGAATTGTCATCCAAACATAAATATCTTACTGGAAAACTCTTTCTTGAGAGAGACAAGAGACCATAAATCGGAGTGTGTTTAAAATTATGAGACACACTGTGTGTGCATAAATTTTAACTAAAATAAATAAATAATTAAGAACATTTTCTAACTTGTTTTGACAAAAAAAGAAGTTTACTAGCACATTATTAAAAAAAATTAAATTATTAGCGTTACATCTTACACTAAACTGCATACGTTATTGTGTGAATTTCAATAGTCAAAGTCTAACTAATGTAGATTTTAGGAGTAGTCAACAAATTGTGGTTGAAGAAAACGGCCTGATTAAGACAAGACTAACAAATTTCTTCCTACAAAAACAAGATAATCCTACCCAAAGCATGCATTTCAGATTAAAATATAGTTTTTAAGTTATTTAATCAAATAATTTTATATTTAAGCTGTAAACCAGAGTAAATTAGGAAGCGCCGGGTCCAAAGTAAACATATGTGAATAATGTGGTCGCATGATAATAAAAGTGATAACTGAGAATAGTTAAAATAAAATTTTATATTAACCCCGTACGGTCGTAATAATTATATGGTATTTAAATATTGTAGATACATCCCAAAACACATAAAAGACATGTTTTGTGCAGTTAAGAGCCTATTGTTATTTACATAACGTATGTTTGTTAGAATTAAGTTACGTAATTTGTCCCAGTTGTAATCAGCGCACGCTCGTGAAATACAACAAAAGCTACCTTAAAATACTTAAAATATTTATCTTCACATCAAATTTAATTTTAGATTCATTACGCGATAACAAAAGAAAGGCAAAGCTCTCTAACAAACAAAATTTTCAGCTCAACCTAATTCTTACGTAGATTTTATGAATTACTTTTGAGAATAAAGCCTACCATTATTCTAAGCATTCTATGTACATCCTATTTAAATGTTTTATTTTACGGGTTTACAGAATTCCCTGTTTGCTGATATTTTGAAATTAAATATATTTTTCCTGGTTCCTGTTATAATGATCAGTAAAACTAAGCAAAGGATGGTGTTTTAATTGTACACCTAAGCGGTAAATTAAAGTAAAAATAATAGGCATGCTCAAATAAATACTTTAGTGTACATAGATTTTTTTTTTACTGAAAACGTTTTCTGCTTCAATTATTTTTTTTAATGTTTGAAATGAGAATGACAATGAAATGGTTGATTTAATCCTCTCATTATGCGTTGTTAATTCTACTCAAAAGTTTTAAACAATTTCACAAGCTAGAAGAATTAAAACGATATGGTTCTTACAAGCGAAACTTACGATTATAGAATAATCGCTTACTGTATTCACGTAAATGTTTAGGTTAATATTCTCTTAAAAATGTAATTTTATTACAGGACATAGTACCTATTTAAGTTGTTAAAACTGTCCTTTTTAAAAAATTATTAGCCTATTTCATTAGGACGATTTGAGCTCACCATTATAGCAAACAATCAAATTGCATCCTACATTTTTTTAACGTAAAGTTCCAACTTTTGTGTTTCCTGGTAATTAAAATCTAAATTTATTTGTTTTTCAAGTTCCTGTTTTAATGACAAGCAAACACCTCAAATTGCTGTTGGTATTCGCAGAAAATTAAAATTCAAAAGTTGCAAGTTTATAGGCAATAGAAAAAATTCAAAGTGATCAATTAAACACATCTGCTTGAGTACACAAAAGCAATTGCTTCCTTTTAATGATTTTGCTACAGTTTGATTAACCAGTTAATTTCAGCGAACTCTAAAACCATAGAGTCTAATTAAAACGTTAATTTATATCGAAATAAGAATCACCAAATTTACATTTGAATCAGGACAAAACTTTTCAACAAAAAAGGAAATTAAAAAAACTAAACTATGATTTCTGTTTGCAATAAAGCGATTAGGTGATTAAACCCATTGGAATTACATGTTTGTTGAAAGAAATAGCACCTTTGCTCAAAATTTAGGGTGTCCATAATCAAACTAACTGCTGTATGATGCCAACGGACAAGTTAAGTTCAATCACCAAGCTTAGCATACCTAAACTAGCAGCAACTATATTAAGGCTAGTATTCTTCTTTCTACCTTTTTCGAGTAATAATATCTTTGCCGTGTAAAAAATCTTCTAACAAGTAGTCCTAAACCGATTTTAAAAACATTTCTTTTCTTTAAAACCAATTGAAAAATCTAGTTGTGCAAAAATGCTGACTAAAGAAGAATTTGCCCCTATTTTTAAACTCTTCCGAATTTTATCCCAACTCAACATATATCCTATTGAAGTAGATTTAAAGTCAGGAAAAATTCATTTAAGAAAAACCTCAAAATTCCGGAAGGCTACATGGATCGTGTACTTTTTAGTGTCAATTTCAGGGTTATTTTACATGAATGCAAGATTTTTGCAATCTTTGTTGTACCCAGAACAGTCGGTTCTTCATCACTTGCTAATTCACAGCATGTTGTGCATAGCTTTTAACGTAGCCTGTCACATGGCATATTCAACATTTGTTTGTTGGCCAGACGTCCAAGTTGTGATATTTAATCAATTGTTTGATCACTCTTCTGGTATAAATGAATAATGCACTGATTATTATAAAGACAACAATGCAAAACCATTCGTATTGCGTTTGTAGCATACATTTTTTTTAAAATTTTGTGGTTTTAAAGGTCAAAATTTAAAGCGAAAGTCCATTCGCGAATTCAGTGTGATGGAGCTCATAGTCCTCCACTTACCGTTTGCTGTACTTTTAGATGTATTTTTACCTCTTGTTCTTTTCCTGTACGACCCTACTCTCAGTTTTCTGCTCTACTCTGGACTACCAGAAGTTTACAAAAACTTTGTAACGTTCTCGGTTCTTTTTCTTGTTGAATTCTGCATTATACTCTTTTGGGTATCAAATGGACTATTTGAAGTGCTTCTTCAAATGAATTTCTTGATGAATATTGATTTCCAAATTCAGAATTTAATTCAGAGGGTCGAATATTACTCTATTGGTCCTAAAGATAGTCATGTCGGTTGATTTATATCAAAATTCAAACTGTATAACATATACAAGAAATGCAAAAGGATTGAGTTGTCAATTAACTATTTCAACCTCAGTTCTGCATTTACTATTTTTTTCATAAAAAATAGTATTATCTCAATGTCCATTATTGGTTTATTTTATGTTTTCAAATTTCCAACTGTTGATTTAGTTACAAGTATTTTTGCTACTATGACACCAGTAATTATAGTAACTGTCTACGTCTCTCTGTATGACAAGGCATTTAAAATTCCAGATAATATTAATACGCTAAAATTAAAACTGCTTCTGCTGAGTGGGCAGTGTCGTGGATTGACTCGAAAACAGCGCAAGTTTTTTCGGTGGATCTTCACTTCTGTGAGAGATGTTGGGGTGAGACAGGGAGAGTTTCGAACCATGGAGCGAGAGTCTACACCTTTAATGTTGGATTTTATTACTCGAAATGTTGCCGGGCTGATGGTTTCCATGCGCAAGTAAGACTGTGAGTAGTGTCAAAAAGTACTTAAATGTGTTACTAGCCCATGATATAATTGTAAGTACACAATTATGCTGCAAAGTCAAATTTAAAACTCAAATTACTTAAATAGAAAGCGTTTATTTCACGGTAATAACATAATTAAATTAATTTAACTGTAAGAACCTTGATTTGTTTTTTTTTTCCAGGAGGTACATGAAACTTGATATTGGGCCCGATCTTTGAAAACATAGAGTGATTTCTATAGTAGAACAAATGTAGAAGCAGCTATACTGTCGTTATATATAGTCTGCGATTAATTTTATTTAAACATTTTGTCTAATTGGTCCGATATTATGTTACATTTTTAGCCTAACAGATATGTTTAAACTTTAATGTCGTTTGCTTTATGTTTATTTGTCTTACTTTCAAATGTTTTACTTTTATTCCTATTTTTAATATTCGGCATGGTTTAAACATGTAGGAAACCAATAAATAGCATTCTAAAATCATACGGCTACATTAATCTGGAATACATGCTGCTTTATATTAGAACAGTATGTAATTTGTAAAGGATATAGAATAAAATTAGAGAAAATATGGCAGCACACTAAGGTTATATAAGGACTGCGATATACACATTAGGCTAATTCATAGGCGTTGGATAGTTTTTTCGTTTAATATTATCAGTAAATTTTAATTAGAGCTCCAATCGGGTCCGAGTGCGACCCGGGTCGTTTGGCCTGGGTTCGGGTCCGGATCCGGACCCGGGTGCAATTTCATTGAGCCCAAATGTTCGGGTGCACCCGGGCGCACCCTGTTGCTTTGAACCCGAACTTAGGCCTGGGTCCGGGTTTGGATTCGGGTCCGACTATGTGTGATTGTGGGTCCGGAGCCGGACCCATCGGGTTTGGGTGCATACGTGCAGTGGACCCGGACCCGAACCCATCGGACCCGGGTCCTTTGGGTCCGGTAGAAGTACATGTAATTGAATCTAAACAACAGCGTTTTGCGTGGAAGTACATGACGGCGTGTGGCTCTTGGCTCTGTGCATTCTAATACGCCTTTCTTAATTGAAAATGCTGCTATGCTGCCGTATGGATGAGCGTGAGCGCATACAACAAAATTAAAACCATGAAGTAACTCCGTCAAACCGGACGTATATTCGTTTTTTCTTTGTCCTATATTTTTCGCTTGACACTTAAAATAATAAAAAAACAATAGAAATGCATGTTGTGCTGCGTAGTGTCTGTTGGTATAAAAATTTATACCCGGTCTGGAAGACTTCAGTCCTACTAAATTAAGTACTTTTCATTTGTAGTGGTAATCAGCTGTTCTAGCAACCACTGTAAATTTGAGTTTTGAGGATGACAGTGATATTGAACTCTGTTTG
The DNA here is from genome assembly GCA_949802685.1 of Dicyrtomina minuta. Taxonomy (NCBI): domain Eukaryota; kingdom Metazoa; phylum Arthropoda; class Collembola; order Symphypleona; family Dicyrtomidae; genus Dicyrtomina; species Dicyrtomina minuta. The sequence goes on along the minus strand of OX461810.1, from coordinate 80,283,883 downwards.
AAAATAAGCAGATTAATAATTCGCAGCAGCAAGAATTGCATTTGCCAAGCACCTCTGCGAAATCAAGCTCCTATGATAATAATTATAAATTAATGTTACAGTTTTTCTACGTTTGCACCTTAATATTTTTGAAAATCGCCAAAAATGAAATCAAATTCAAAACTTATTAGCTAAGAACTTGCGTTCTAATTGATACCTATTTTTTAATTTTTCAGTAAAAGTAAACATGATAGTGGAAAGTGGTGTCCGTAAGCCACACAAAGATATGCGTTTTACATCGAAGAAAAAAAGCTGGAAATAAAAAACACAAAATCTGCGCTTGTCATTTAACCTGATTTTATTGTTAACAAACAAATACGTCCAAAATTACCTCTAAAAATAAATTTAAAGTTACGTTTTAAAAACTCGAACCCGGGTCCGGGTGCAGCGGGTTCGGGTTCAGGTTCGGGTTCAGGATTGGGTCCAATTTCGGGTTCGGGTGCGGGTCCGGTCCCGGGTTCAAGAAATGTTGTGCATAGTGGGTGCGGGTGCACAAAAAATTGAACCCAAGACCACGGGTTTGGGTCAGTGTAAGACACGGAGCCGGTGACCGGTAGGACCGATCGCACTGACCGAAGCTCCGGTCAGTAAAATCGAAAACATAGCAGGCACGCGCGGGCTCATTTTTTTTTCTCGAAGCTCATCGATGCTCAAAAAGCGCAAAAAGCTCATAGAGCTTTTAGAGTCCTGAAATTTGATATCCGTAGTGGGGTATTTGAGCCCAAAAGTGTAAGAGTGATCGATATGTCGTAAAGGTTGTTTTGGACTCATACTGTCATAAAAAAAATATCAGAGATACTGTGTAATGTAAAAGTATGATGAAATATAAATATATTGTATTATTGTATACGATAGTAATAATATATGAATCACACTGATCACACACCGACACCGTAGCTGGCACTATTCTGACACGGGATATAAGATAAAAGTAATAGTCAGCGGTACGAGTGAGTGATAATCACTAGTAATAATAGTAATAGTAATATTTGTTTAATATTAGTTAATTAATTAATTAATATACTGATACCTATACCCTGTGTTGTGGTGTGGCGGACTGTGGCGGCAGTGGCGGGGACGGTGTCAGGTGTCGGTGTCAGTGGTGTCACAGTGAATTAAGTATAAGTTTTCTGAATTAATATACTGCTGATACCTATACCCTGTGTTGTGGTGTGGCGGACTGTGGCGGCAATGGCGGGGACGGTGTCAGGTGTCGGTGTCAGTGGTGTCACAGTGAATTAAGTATAAGTTTTCTGGCTGATGGCTACTGTGCTACAGTAGTAATGTATGTACTGTATCTTTATATATACATGAAGTTAGGTTGATTTATTATATGCTTGAGAATAAAATTTGTAATTTCAACTATAAAACTTCTCTTGAATTTGATTACAAGAAAATTAAAATAACTGTTTTTGGTGAAACTGAGCCCGAGCGGGATAAAAATTGCAATAATTAAATGTCGATAAATGTGAGTCTTTACTACACTCTACTCTACACCTCACCACGAAGACGGAGCACCAGATGAAGAGTCGACTCTTTCTGGATGTTGTTACATTTGACACATGTATTAATTACTGTGGGTATTATTTAGTTGTTTGAGCAGCATGTAATTTAAATTATTTTAAATATTAAAAATTCGCATTTTGGGCGAACGTTTAATCACGAATTCCCACAATTATTTAAACCACTGCCAAAATTGCTAAAGCTAAAGCTTGAGCAAACACCAAAGCCCACACACTAACACTAAAACCTTTTCATTTTTCATAAAATACAATTAAACGTGGAATTTAAATTAATCAACAATTATTTACTAATCATGTTTATTTTTATCTGCGCAATTTTAACTATTTTGAATCGTTTGCATTTTTAAATAAAGTTAATGTGTCGTTGTTAACAAATTTGGTGTTAATGGCTTAATAGCTACAAAATTGCGGTATTAAAAAATTTAAAAATGTCAAATTCAATATTTTATTTTTTTAAGCATTGTTGATGCATTTGAATGTTGCAAGTTGCATACATATATTGCATGCAAAGGCGCATACTTCATACTGAAACCGAAAAAATGATAATGACTGTGGAGTGTGAACACTGGGCACAGCTGAATGCACATGCTGCAACTACTAATTTTAAATTTTAATATACGCTTTTGTAGATTTATGTATGCTCATTATTAATGTAATCGTGTCATAACCATAAATAAGTACTGTGCAGACACTGGATAGAAGTGTCCCGCTGTGTGGCTGTACCACTGACAAACTGAACACTGAATTAACTAAGTAGCACTAATAGATTAAATGCATCAGATAGCTTAGTAGCTTACTCTTTTTTACTTACGCATCACGAGCGGGATGAAAATTGCAATAATTAAGTGTCGATAAATGTGAGTCTTTACTAAACTCTACACCCCACCACGGAGACGGAGCACCAGATGAAGAGTCGACTCTTTCTAGATGTTGTTACATTTGACACATGTATTAATTACTGTGGGTATTATTTAGTTGTTTGAGCACCATGTAATTTAAATTATTTTAAATATTAAAAATTCGCATTTTGGGCGAACGTTTAATCACAAATTCCCACCATTAATTAAACCACCGCCAAAGTTGCTAAAGCTAAAGCTTGAGCAAACACCAAAGCCCACACACTAACACTAAAACTAAAACCTGCGGACTAACACCAGTTTAGAATTTATCTGGTATGATTTTTCAAGTTTTCAGTTGTTCAGTTACCCAGTTTTGGAGGATTTGAGTACATTCTTATGCCAGTATTGCTGCCAATAGTGACGACACGTCCCCCAATATAAAAGTTATTTTCGTACTGTTTTCACATTTTGTAAGAGTCAGTGTCAGTTGTTGGTTGTCAGTAAAAAAAATAAAATTCAACAGAATTCAGGCCAGAACTGAAAGATAAAAGGTGCAAGCTGTAAACAAACAGAAACTGAAATGAGTTGCAACTCCAATAACGACCTGCCACTGAATTTGTGCATGAAAGATGGACCACAAATTAATACTAAAGAAAGCCAGAGTCAAAGTCAAGTTCCATCCTTTTCGTCAGTTTCAGCTTCTGAAGAAACAGCTCCCGGTGGTACTACAGATGGACCATACAGAGCTGTACTAAAAACTAAGCGATGCCTCCTTATTAGCATGGCTGCATTGGATGAAAATGGTGAGGCAGCAGACTTGGACCTTGACCTTGAGGGAATAAATAAGCGGTTGACCATTCGCACCAATTCGGGTACTTCTACGGGTGCACCTGCTGCTAATGCTGGTTATAATTCTAGCTCTGCATCCACACAAAAGAAAGGTACGTATTGTCTAGATACAAAGTCGAGATACCTGGGCAAGGTGTCAAAACAGTTTCATTCATATGCATGCAATCAAATGGAAGAGGCAGGGTTTGGACACCATTGATCAATAAACATAAAGATAAACATACACGAACAAGCAACCAGGGTATAAATTTTAATAAAATAGTAAGTGCAATAATATCAAAATTATTTTATCCTTGCTTTATTCTATTTCATTCTTACAGAATTTTTAGGAGGGCTAATAAGAACTGGAGATAATAACCAGGTAGAAATAAACATACACGTCACCAAACCCTTGTGCCCAGACTGCAACCACTATCAGAATTTCAGCGATGGCCAAGATTATTATTCTCAATTCACCAATCAAGAAGATGTAGATGCTGAATTATATTTTCCAAATTATGAAGCTACAAACAATGACCAAGTAAAAAATGATGCAGGTGTTCCTTAGACTCTGGTTCTGATTTTTCTAATTTTAGTTTTGGTTCTGGATCTGAGCCGTCTGAGTCTGATTCAGAGACAGAGATGTCAAATGTTGTGTATAAACAAGGTGTAAAGCGAAAAGAAGGCAAAGGAAAATTATTGTCACACAAAAAACTACTTCTTAACGAGGATGAGCCAGAGTAAATAATGTGATTTTATTTATTATTTTTATTTTATTTTAATTCCGTTGGTAAATATTGAGTGAGATTATGCAGAATTAAGTTAAGTTTAATTTTTAATTAATAATTTAAATTTTAAGTTATTATTAATTAAATCTTTTTTTCCATTAAAAGTTATCAAATTGTTAATAATTGTAACTAGAAACACAAAAACCTAATAATAATAAAAAATTCAAAATAAAATGTCCTTTGGTGTTTGTGTGTATTATATATTATTTATGCATTTATTGATTTATTTTCATTTTTATGGTGTTACGCCAAGTAGTATTAGTATTAGTCATAATAGTATTAGTATTGAACATTTTTTGTAGGTAGGTAGAATTTACTTCCAGTACCTAGGGGGTTGGCTCAGATTGGGGGAGATTGAGGTAAAAGCTCAATGAGGTGGAAAAAATTTTCCCTCAAAAAAGGAAGCGGGACCGGAGGAGGTAAAATAGATAAAAAGAACGGTGTTGAACGATTTCCCTCCTCCGGGCTCAGGCTGGCTCAAATTGAGGTAGTTTTTTCAAGAAAAAGGGACCCTCGGTCAATTTTTTTTAAGGGCTCGTTAGGGACCGATTGGCTTGCACTGGTTTGGGTCCGGGTTCGGGTTCAAATTTGATTGAACCCGTGATTCAGGTCCGGGTTCGGGTGCGGGTCCACGATTTTTGGACCCCATTGGAGGTCTAATTACAATACTGTATTTAACAACATCTTAAAATTTAGGTTACATTTTGGGGATCTTTTGTTAATGGCGCCATTGCTTAAGTCATGACGTCGGCTTCGAGACTAGTAACATACTATAGTTACGACACTAGTTTAAAAATTGGTTAGACAAATGAAAAAAGGGTCAAATGAGGATATTTGAATCACGCTATTCATAGGCGATTCGTCATCATCTGCAAGCTATGTGCGTATATACATACATAAAATTGCACCTAAGAGCGAGGTCGTACATAGCTAAAGTACCTATGATTGTAACGCCTGTATTTTTTTAACTTGAAATCACTGTCAGCCAAGTAGCAGAGAACCAAGGCTGACCAATCTGGTACCGAAGCGTCGTTCTCGGAAACACTCGAAGGCATGGGCTCCCGATTTGAAAATTGACGAAGGTAGCTCCAACGCACAGCTCCACAAAGCTCCAAAGAGCTCTCATGCGCTTTGGTCCCTAGAAACGCTTGATTGCCTACTGTAGTTAGCGGGGAAACAGGGGAAACTTTATGGTTAGTTCGCAAACCTTAATTGTTCTCGGTTATTTGGAATGCTGAAAAGCGTAGGCTCCTGTTTGAGATGAACCATACATTTAAAACTTTTATTATTGCGTGAAAGAGCCAAAATGCTTTAAAATTGGACGGCTTTTTTTAGCATATAAATATTAGAAAACTAAGTATGATAAACCGCATTTGCTTTCAAATTTAAAATATAAGTCCAATAATTCCTTAACGACATCCAACATTTTTTCCATTATATTCTGAACAGTTATCCAGCTGTAGAAGCCGAGAACTTACTCCAGATCCTTTTTTTCAGCCGTCGTTGTGTTTTCATTATATATTACCTGAAGATAGCGAGCCTTAAAAAACAAGTTGTACAGCGTTGAGATCAAAACAAGGCATTTCCAAACAGTCAACTTTATTATTGACTTAATCAGCTTAGTTCGTTAAGTCTTTGCATTTCATGTGAAAGGATGTGTTTGAATTTGTTCAGTCCAGGTAAAACCTTTATGAGCGTATGTTCGAATTTCGTTGGTCAAAATAACATAGCTTTTAGTATTTTTTATTGTTGCGATTTTCTGTTTCCATCAGCTCATACGCAGTAACCGCAGTGCAATGTGCATAGATAATGAAAAGTTGCTCTGAAGATACAATTATTTTTTTGTATTGTTATTAAATAGGAAGTCCCTTGTACTTTTTATTTGTTTTTGTTCCCGCTTTACAGTACTAACTATCACATTTATAAGTTTCTACATTTAATACATCGAATTATAATTGTTCTAGTTTAATTAAAGCTAGGTGTTTTAACTTGCGTTAGTTTAAGATTAATTTTACAATAAACAAGGCAATTATCACCATTATCATCACTGTTATCATCTCCACATGTCAGTTTAATACAGTCGTCACGGTCATAATAAGATAGTCTTCAGATATTTCATAAATTTTTTAAAACAAGTAGGAAATTACTGCAAATTTTAAAAGTGAGTTTCTGTTCACGAAATCATGAAACTGTTACAGCATTTCTTAAACTTGGTTTTAAACCTAATAAGGTGGCATTGAATTGCAAACTATATACAAACTGGAGTATGAGTAATTAGCAGTCTGGCACTTTAAGTCAATTTTGAACGCGTGACGGTCAAATTTAAACGACCAGGATTTCTCAAAACGATCATTTTTAGATGCTGAGCAAGCATCTATTGGTCTGGTGTCTGGTGTCTGTCTGTCTGTCTGTCTGTCTGTCACAATGTCAGTTGGTCGCACGCTACAGGTCGCATTTTTGAAGATTTTAAATTGAAACATTTTTTAATCGCCCAGAAAAGCGAGGGATAAGTGCTGTATAGTTTTTGGTTATTGTTGAAGTTATAGTTTCTTCGCAATTAGCAGTTAAACCTACCAAGAATTAAATCCATGTTTCAAGATAAAAAAAAAGGGTGAAAAATACATGGAAGGTACATATGGAGCTGAGAGCTTGTCAAGTTTCGCCGTTAGAAATACACATGGAAAATTTTTACCAATATCCATTACAAGTAAATGTACTGCTGACATATGTACGTTCACAGGGCAGACTGGTATAGTGGTCGTTGGTTTGACACTGCAATGTAAAATTGTAAAATATGCGTTCTCATGACGGGGGTCCACTCTTCGAATACCAGCTCAGGCATTCGAAATTCTCCTTCCTCACCATTTTACGGATTCCTATTCAATACTGCAGATCAAGGATATGCTTAAGTAAATGGGCTATAGATGGTGACGGATCGTCCATAAATGACGTCCTTCACAGTTTACAGTTTTAGGTACTCCCATTGCCAACTTTTAAATTATTTCACACCAATTTTAACTGCATGTCGCCATTATATCTATATAGTTAATAGGTATTCAGGGGTCGTCCGTAATGACGTCCCACAAACATCATAGTTTTAGATACCCCCTTGCCAACTTTTAAATTATTTGCAAAATGTCTATATAGTTAATAGGTATTCAGGGGTCGTCCGTAATGACGTCCTACAAACATCATAGTTTTAGGTACCCCCTTGCCAACTTTTAAATTATTTGCAAACTATTATAGCTACATGTCACAAATATATCTATAATATGATTTATAGGTGTTCAGGGATCGCCCATAATGACGTCCTACAAATATCATAGTTTTTTGCCAACTTTTACATTTTTTCCAGCCTATTGTAACTACATGTCACAAATACATCAATATGATTTATAGGTGTTCAGGGATCGCCTATAATGACGTCCCACAAATATCATAGTTTTTTGCCAACTTTTACATTTTTTCCAGCCTATTGTAGCTACATGTCACAAATATATCAATATGATTTATAGGTGTTCAGGGATCGCCCATAATGACGTCCCACAAATATAGTTTTAGGTACTCCCAATGCCAGCTTTAAATTTTGTTCCAAACTATTGTAACCATATGTCACAAATACATTTATATAGTTTAAAGGTATTCAGGGATCGTCCATCATGACATCCCACAAGTATCATAGTTTAAGGCACCTGAAAATATGCGTTCTCATGACGGGGGTCCACACTTCGAAAACTAGCTCAGGCATTTGGAATTCATCTTCCTCACCATTTTTCGAATTCTTATTAGTTACTGCAGATGGCGGACATGCGTTAGTAAATGGGCTACAGATAGTGACGGCTCGTCCATAATGATGCCTTTCACATTTTATAGTTTAAAGTACCAGATTATAGTAAAAAGTAAGGAATGCAAGGGTTATAATGCGCCTGCTTTTCTATATTAACTTCTTCCGCTTGACGAAATGACTACTCCATAACGTATTGTGGGATCCAGAATATACGCTGGCAATAGATCTTTTCGCCAGCAGATGATGTCAACCCTTTTTGAAGCACCATCAGTCACTTCTTCATGCACAATCCAATCAACAATTTACATTTGTATATGGCTTATTCATGCTAGGGGAGCTTCCATAAATCTTATATCGTCGTTTAGCGCTACATGAATTATCTTGAACCTTTGTTGAAGCTCAGCATCTACTTCGGGCCCCCTGGTCGACAAATCCGGCGCGAAGCGCCGGATTTTTGAATGTAATACGGTCAAAAATGAACGTTTATTATTCAATTTTGATGGTTTGGTGACTTGCTAATAAAATGCAGATGCTTTAGCATATAGAAAAGACTTTTTCCCTCATTATAGCTTACTAAGACAGTTCTGACAGAAGAGGGTAAAGTTGCAGAATGTGCTAAATTTCATGCTCTTTCTGTTGAAAAAGTTAGTTTCTTTGTCAGGTTTGAAATTTAGTTGTCAGGTTCATTTTATTAGATTGCAAGGTTGTTTTTCAAATAGCGCGCCCAAATAGTGAACCCCAAACGTATGTTTTAAGTAGGTACTTAGAAATAAAACATTGTATAGCATTAAAAAGTTTAGTAGAATATCATTTTTAAGAGCATGACGATGGAATTAGGAAAAAATTAGGCCCTATGCGCCGGATTTGTCGCACGAAGGCAGGCCCGAAGTAGATGCTGAGCTTGAACAAATGCGCAAGACAATTAATGTTACTCTAAAAGATGCTATAAGATTTATGTAAGCTCCCCTACCATTATTAAGCCATATTTTTACAAATGTGCGTGACATGAAGTAGTTGCATATGGATCACACGTAATAACAGCTGGGTGGGCGCATTCTGAAGGATGATTCACGTGACATCGAATGTGCGTAGTCCCTAACCCATTTGCCTAATGTCAGATGTGATAACAAATCGACAAGAATGTTGAAAGGGTTTTACTCTACAATTGCCTCAGAAGTTCTAAATGTGGGAGGGATCGAGGAACGGTCTGACAAATACTTTTGTTCGTTTAGCCCACACTGTAATATTGAAAATCTTGTATTTATCATTGAAACAATAAACATTTACAAACATACACAGTATTGTTTTTATTTATTTCTAAATTTTATTATATAGTAAAACGCCAGTGTACAAGCCAAGTAGCAATTTTATTTTTCAAATATTTTTTAACGCAACTCTGTATTTTAAAAAAAATATATTTAGTTGTTTGCTTTTTCATCTACTATAATTTATTATTTTATTTATTTAAGTATCTATTCACGTTATATCCTAATTTCCTTAGAAACATAAAATGTTCATATATTAGGTACAATTTAACATACAACTATGCATACATTAAGCAAATGGCTATCAATAACATACTGAATAACCTTTTTCAGGGCAACTCGCCATCAACGTGGATAGTGCCATCAGTGCCGACTCTGTAGGGTAAAGGTTAGCTCTAGTGCTTTGTTTTCCCCTATTAACTTCAAAGTAATTATTTGGTTGCTCAAGAAAGATAAAACTGTCCACACGATTCATATTCCAATTTACTCAGTTTGTGAGTAGGTATTTCAATCCCCGTTAGCGATTAAGGCACACAATTATTGTAAACGGTCGAATGACATTCTACATTATTTTTTACTTTAATTTTTGAAACTTCTTACTTTCTCCTAATTTAAGGTTAATTACTTTCCTGTTTGTTCCTCTTATAAAAAAAATGGCTGCTAAGGCCTTAAATTTATACTTAAAGGAAAAATAAAAGTGAATAATTAAATTTTTGGCGAGTTCACAAATTTAATTGCTTCCAGCTTATGATTGTGCTGTAGTTCTACTGCGAATATTGTTGAAAAGAAATAATCACACTTTGGCTGATTAGGTTTACTACTTATCTGAAATTAAAACATTTTACACAACCTTAAGCGATAAAGAAATTATATTTGTTACAAACGCGGAACTAAAAAACTAATTGCTTTCTACTTGCAATTAAAATTCCATGTATATAATATTTTGGGCATCATCTATTGGTTGCAGGAAAAAGCAACCTTTGCTGATATTGCAATATATTATTAATGAACCTATATACTCCTTTATTTCTTCATGATTAGGTGTCATCTAGGTGGATTTAAAATTTGAAACATAGTAAATAAAGTTGAACTAAATGTTTTAATAACTTTTGCAGCATGTATTTTTCTTTCAACCTCTGCGGAGTAAAATTCTTGTAAAAACCATCCTTACTTCTATCAAAAAGTAGAAAAAATGTTTCTTGTTTTTGCAAAGGTAGTCCAAATATAAAACAGAACAAACACGAAGAACGAAGGTCGAACGAAGAATTTGCTCAAATTTTTAAATTCCTTGTATTGTTTTTCCAATTACAAATCCGGAAAAATTAATTTAAGGAAAAAATGTTCCTTTTATAATGACTAGTAGGCCTACAAATTTAATTTTAGCAAACACAACGGTTCGAAATATAATTATACGGTGACAGGTAATAGATACCGGGAAATAATTACTAGGATAAAGGATAGGAAAATATTCTCGTTTTTTATTTGTACTGAAGAGTTTATACAATTATTTTTTTCATAAATTCAAAAGTAATTACAGAAACGAGAACCTGTGTTCACCTTGTATGGCATAATTATTTTAATCAACATTTTAAATACAAAACTATAATAGACTCATTAAGTTTCGAATTTTGAACCAAATAATTAAATTAAACTTTAACTTAATGCCACATTATTACAGAATGTATTCTTTATCTAACGTAGCATAGCTAGCGGGGTAACAATATCTTGGATTCGTGAAATAATCGTCCTCACTTTTTAAAAACTTGTTAAAAGCGAGTTTAAAAACAAAAACTGTTTTTAAAACATCAAATTAACAATCTGTAAACGCAAAAATGCTGACAAAAAAAGAGTTTGCAACAATTTTTAAATTCCTTAGATTTTTTTCCCAACTCAACATCTATCCATTTCAAGTAGATTTAAAATCCGGAAAAATTAATCTAAGAAAAAACTCCAGACTCCGAAATGCAACATGGATCTTGTATTTTGCTGTGTCAATTTTAGGACTATTTCACATCAATGCAAGACTTCTTCAATCTTGGCTGTACCCAAAACAGTTTGTTCTTCATCACTTTCCAATTCACTGTATTTTTTGTTTAGCTTTTAACTTGATTTTCTACATGACATACTCAATGTCTGTACTTTGGCCTGACGTTAAAGTTAGAATATTTAATTTATTATTTGATGACTGTTCAGGTATGTTAATTTAATATACTAATATTTATTTTTTAAACAAAACGTGCTAAAAAATTTGTTAGATATTTCAATGTCTCATTTCTGGTTTTACAGATCAACAATCGGAGCGGAAGTCCATTCGTAAATTTAGTTTGATGGAGCTCACAGCACTGTACTTTCCGTTTGCGATTCTTTCAGATGCTTTTTTACCTCTAATTCTTTTCCTGTATGATCCATCACTCAGCTTTCTTCTGTACTCTGGACTTCCGGAAAATCAAAAAAACTTTGTTACGTTCTCTGTGCTATTCCTAGTTGAATTTTTAATTATACTATTCTGGGTAACCAATGGGTTATTTGAAGTGCTTCTTCAAATGGTTTTCCTAATGAAGATGGATTCTAAAATTCAGGCTTTAACTCATAAGGTTGAATCGTACTCTGGTGGTATAACAACTATTCCGGCCAGTTTAATGATATCCAAATTCAAACTGTACGATATATACAAAGATTGCAGACAAATAGAATTGTCAATTAACTATTTCAACCTCAGCTCTTCTTCAATTATTTTCTATTTAAAGAATACAATTATTTTAGAGTCGATTGTCGGTTTATTATATTTTATTAAATTTCCAACTCTTGATTTAGTCACAAGTTTATTTGCTATTTGGACACCAGTTCTTCTAGTTACACTTTACGCCACTCTATACAACAAGGCATTTAAAATCCCAGGCAATATAACAACACTTAAATTGAAACTGCTTTTTCTGAATGGGCAGTGTGTTGGAATGACTTGCAAACAGCGCAATTTTTTTCAGTTGAGTTTCATGTCGGTAAGAGATGTTGCAGTAAGACTCGGAAAGTTTCGAACAATGATGCGGGAGTCCACACTTTTGTTTTTGGATTTTATTACTCGAAATGTTGCAGGGTTGTTGGTGTTAATGCGTTAGTTTCGTAGAACTGTCATTTGTATTCAGCTATTAATTGTGTACCTGTAAAAAAATTAACAAAGGTATTTTTATGCAAAGCAATATTATTAAATTATGAAGGCAAGTGACCTATGTTTTACTAGTCCAGAATTCAATCGTCAGGTGTGTAAGATAATACTTTTGAGCTAAATTTGAACATAATATACTAAAACAGCAAATGTTAACTTTTAAAAATATTAAACCTTTTCAAGTGTTCATTTTCTTATGATTTCAAGGGATTACTCAAAACTATATCTTGGGACTTTGATAAGAACTCATTAAGTAACTATTTAATTAAAAGCATTTCCAAATGGCAGTGGAAGGTACTATTTTAAAACAGCATGCACAAGTAGAGCTCCGATTGGGTCCAAAAATCATGAACTCACACCCAAATCTAGACCCATTTTCCCACTCTAACCCAATGTAAACCTGTACCCAATCCTCAACCTTTGGCCCCGTGTGCACATTTTTGTAAACCTGCACCCACTATGTATATAGTGTATATCATATGTTTTTTGAACCCAAACCTCAACCCGTACGTATCACTGTCATCCAGTGCAAGTCAATCGGTCCCTAACGAGCCCTTAAAAAAAATTGACCGAGGGTCCCTTTTTCTTGAAAAAACTACCTCAATTTGAGCCCGGCTGAGCCCGGAGGAGGGAAATCGTTCAACGCCGTTCTTTTTATCGATTTTACCTCCTCCGGTCCCGCTTCCTTTTTTGAGGGAAAATTTTTTCCACCTCATTGAGCTTTTACCTCAATCTCCCCCAATCTGAGCCAACCCCCTAGGTACTGGAAGTAAATTGTACCTACCTACAAAAAATGTTCAATACTAATACTAATATGACTAATACTAATACTACTTGGCGTAACACCATAAAAATGAAAATAAATCAATAAATGCATAAATAATATATAATACACACAAACACCAAAGGACATTTTATTTTTTATTTTTTATTATTATTAGGTTTTTGTGTTTCTAGTTACAATTATTAACAATTTGATAACTTTTAATGGAAAAAAATATTTAATTAATAATAACTTAAAATTAAAATTATTAATTAAAAATTAAACTTAACTTAATTGTGCATTATTTCAATCAATATTTACCAACGGAATTAAAATAAAATAAAAATATTAAATAAAATCTTAAATTGGACAATGGACAAAAAAGTAATATTCCGTAATATACAACAATATAAATTTAAGTATTAACACATTATTTACTCTGGCTCATCCTCGTCAGTCAAGAATTAGTTTTTTGTGTGACAATAATTTTCCTTTACCTTTTTTTCGCTTTACACCTTGTTTATGCACAACATTTGACATCTCTGTCTCTGAATCAGACTCAGACGGCTCAGATCCAGAACCAAAACTAAAATCAGAAAAGTCAGAGGATCCTTCGCCTTCACTTTCACTACTGATATCGTAGCCGTAATTAGTTTGTTTGTCCTTATTATTATTATTACCAGTCTGATGCCTACGCCTATTATGTGTCATTACATGACGCTTGTAATTATCCTTTCTAGTAATAGTTACGTTACAAATCGAACACTGATATACTTTCTTAAGCTTACCATTAACTTTACTAGGCTTTTCAGTATGAGTAATACTTTGCCTATCTGAGTCTGAAAAGTCTGAAACTGGTTCTGGAGTCACTTCAGTCACTGGAGTGACTGGGGACACTGGCCTTGGCATAGAAATATCTGGAGTTTTGGCGTTGTAAACTGAATCACTAACAGTAATAACACTAGTAAGACTACTATGATTAGTCTGATCCTGATTTTCCTGATTGCCCTGATCATTGTTGGCACTGTCACTGTCACTGTCACTGTCACTGTCGTCATCAAATTCATTTCGGGAATTTTGGTATTGATATAGATCTACGTTGTCTTCTTCTTGTTTACTTACATGAGTAGACCAGTGTCTACGCAGAGACTGTGAGTGTTTTACAACACTAAAACAATTTCGTATTTTGCAAACAAATGCACCGTTTTTTGAAAAGTCAAATTGCTGTTTAATTATTCTCATAGGAACATTTTTCACGCTCTTAAATTTCTTGGCGCAGTCTGAATATTGTTTTATTTTTACTTGATTATTCCCTCTACGTTTACTTCTACAAAGGTCTGATTCGCCTTTGCCTTCATCAAGGCAGTCAAGGTCAAGGCTAGGGCCGCTAGGGTTAAGACCAGAGTCAGATGGGTTTGTATGATCTGCTCCATAAGAGTGATGGGATTTAAGATATTCTAAAAACTGATCGTCATTACTATTAGGGCTTTCTGAAGCCAGTAAAATCTGTCTACTATTTTCATTAGAATCTGAATCTACAACTGATCTAGTACCAATACCAATTATTTGGTTTTCCTTTTCTGAAAGGGTAGTGCTCTTGCTGTTTGAATATGGTGTATTTGCTACAGTTGAGAACAATGATTCAGATTTAGATACAGATGAAACACCAACACTAACACCAACAGCTGCAGTAGACGACGTTGCCGTATCAGTTGCCGACATCTCATTAGGGAATGATAAACTTAAAGACTTGGATTTACATTTAGATTTTTTAGATGACATTAAATTACCATTTGGCTTTGGCCCCCCTTTAGTTGGATTAGGCTCACTCGGCAATCCATTTTGAAACCGACTTGAACATGTTTGAGATGGTGTCGAATCTTTTTTTGTAGGATTTTGGATGTTTCCACTTGTAATCAGATTTCTACCAGCAGTGTCATCGTTGGAGTTTGAATACGAGTTATTAGTGCATCCCACATTTACAACTAAGTTGATAACTGGTGATTTCCCAACTCCCAATGTCAAGTCTAATGATTTCAGCGATGCAAAAACAGACTCTTCTGAAAATAAAATAAAAGATGCATAAATAGTAAAATAGTGAATATTTTTTTAATTTTACGCTACACAAAGTTGCAGAAACGAATCTAAAAAATTTGATCATACAATTTCATACATGGTGCTACAACTTCTACTCTACTGGAAAGTGGAAAGTAGTAAAGTAGTATAAAGTTCAAAGTAGTAGAAAATCTAAATTGCAATTACCAAATAATCAAAGAACTTACGAACAATGGTTTTGATTTGGCTGGAGCTGAGACTGCTAAGCATTGTTAGGTTTGATACATCGTTAATGCTTTGATAATTATAAGCGGATTTCTTATTATTTTCATCATCGTTTTGATTTTCAACATCAACATTATTTTCATCATCATAATTAGCATTATCGTCATCTTTGGGGTCACACTCCAGTTCAAAAACAGTATCAGTTGGAGCTACAATAAATAATAAATAATAATTGAAATAACTGAATAACGTTATTTGCGGAGGCATAAAGCTTTAGTGAGTTGACTGATTGACTGGAGTTTATACACGTTTTAATTTGCAATATGAAATATAAATTAAATATTTTGCAATTTTGCGTGTATGCGTCGAGTCATTAGTAAACGGATTAAGGTTAAACGGATTAGGGTAATAAGTAACTTGCCTCGATCTCGGTCTTGGTCTGGTTCATCATTTTTACAATGGCCAAGGTCAAGATTATTAATAGTTTCATAAGTACAGCCACTAAATAGATTTGCATAAACCACTTGTGATTGTTGTGATTCCTCTTCAGCTACTTTCACATTTTCATTTAGAATTCGGTCAACAAACACTAAACCATCACAATTTGCTTCAGTTAAAGAGTTACTTAATTCAATTACTAAATTCCCATTTTGAAGCTCATTTGTATCATCAGTGTTTTGTTTCTGGATGTCCTGATCTTCACAGGACTGAGACTGAATGCAAGTATTTTCGTTTTCTTTCTTTTGCATAGTCTGTAATGTAATAAATAGAATCACAAAAAGTAAATTCACTAAACAAACTAGTATTCAGGCTCGGGCTGAGTGAGCAAGACTTGTATGCCAAAGCCAAATTAATTTAACTACATCTACGTTAATAACATCTCTTTCCGTTATTATTAATTCATGGAATAACCTATTGTTGCTAGTCGTAATAATACCACAAACACTATCCTAATAATATGAATAAATTATCAAGTATCAGCTTGATTTGAGCTTAGCTTACCTGATCCTGATCTTTATCAGCGCCATCAACATCCATGCTCATGTTGTTGTTGAAGTGAAATTAATTGAGGTCGATGAACCTTATTATTTTTGGTTCTCTGATAATAAGTCACAAGCCACTAATCACTAAAGAAATAGTTCAATATGTACTTAGTACTACTTACAAGTAATAAGATAGCAATGGTGTTCACACATACACCTAAACTGTAGTTAAAACATTAAAAGTGTCTAAAGTGTTAGCATTAAATATTAAATCTTAATCTTAAATAACTATGTCACTATGTCATAACAAAAACCAAGCTGTTACTTCTAGCTTTTTTTAGTTCAGGTATAAACACAAACGTTCGAAATGTCAGTCAGTTGCCAGTAGTTGAAGTATTTTTAACTTTGAGTAAAAATTCTTTATTATTACACTAAAGTCAAAAGTCAATAAATACATTACACTTTTTCGTAGTACTTTTTTGTAATTAACGACGTCTCTTTAAGTTAAGTTTCAAAATTTCAATGAATACTGAGTGCAAGGATTATTTCTCTGCTTTTGCTTAGTAGCTTAGTTTAGAATTCAACCTCCAAAACACATGGTGTTTGTTTATCAACAAATAATAACCGCGTGAATGCTTGATGTAAATGCTAATAGGTTAATTAGCTCAGGCTCTAAGCTCATTCGCAGCACCAAAATCACGTGCATTCATCACTGACGTGTTCGCGCAACATTTTAATTGAGAACCTGTTGGCTGCTGGCAAGTAGTCTGTGTCTGGTTTTGTTTTTAGTATTTATGGTAGCTAATAGTCACAGCACAGGTACAGCCACTAATATTGGTATTAGTAGCGTGGTATTTACGTATTACAGCTTACAGCTAGTGTGTACACACACCAATGCCAGCGCAAGCAAAACAAACTCCAAACTCTACATTCTACTTTACAGTACTCTAAAGCTTACAGTTTTACAGTCGACCAACACTTTTTTTGGAGTTCAGTTCAAAACACTAATTATTGTTCAATTATATTTAATAATTACAATATAAGAGATCTAACATCTAAAAATATTATACGATTTTAAAATTAAATTAACTTATTATTACTAGTGACTGGGATTTTATTATTATATTGCAACTCAAGTTGTGCGTTACTTTCACTTACTCGTTGCTCGTTGGTGAGAAAAGTTATTCTGCCTGCAGTAAATTATATACTTTTTACTTCTGATCTACATCTAATCACAAAAGGTGATAAAACTTTATAAATGTTGTATTTTTTAATTTTGTATTATGTTTGCATTCTTTGTTACTTTGCTATATCTATGACCTACTACCCTGGTACCTAAGACCTAATATACTATATACAAACACAAACTAATAAAAACAAAACAATTTGGTAAGAATTCGAATACGATTCATATTATTTTGTTTTCCATGGTTGCAGATTTTTGAATATTTCTCATCTCATAAAATCAAAGGCCTTAATTATTCAAGACACATTAAGGTTAATAATTATGAGTGCCGAACAACATCAAAATTTTATTGATGCTTCGAATTCCAAGTCACCTGATTCTGCAACACAAAATGTCATGGATTCAAATTCAACTTTGACATCAAGACCAACTACAACTATCACCGATCCTAATAATGCCACAATTGTAAAAGGTAAGGTCGTAAGTTAGATTTGCAAAGTTGCAGTTAGATGATAGATTAGGGATTAAATGTTACATTATCAGTTGTCAGTAATCAGCACGCAACGCTTTTATTATGTTTATGATTGCATTTTTAATTACTATATTTTATATATTAGCTAAATTTAGATGTGATTAAATTAGGCTGTGTGCACAACATGTGTGCATGTGTGAGTGTGCGCAACAAAAAAGTGTGTACACTAAAAACAAAAACCATCTAAAAGATAGAATTAGCATGTTTTTAAAATTGCATTTAAAATATAATTGAATTCTTTTTAGATGGAGATGGACTTGAGGGAATGGGCGGATTAATTTCGGTTGGAAACAACTGCAAGGTATTCGTTCACGTTTCAACAGTAGTTTGTAATTGTAGCAAGGTTCAAAAAGGATTAGGATCGAGCACTGCAACTGAAGATACTATATCTGCTACCGAAGGTCTTGTAGCTGCTGATAGTTCCAACTCTGACCCTGCTCCTGCAACATCCGTGTCTTCTACTTCTTCCGCTACACAAACAAACACCGATGATTGTGTTGTTCACAGGAACGAAAAAAAAATGGAAGTTTTAGAAAGTCAGAATCCAGACCAGTTTTTTGAAAGTCCATATCCAGAAGAAAACTATGGATACAAAGGAATTCTTACTTTGAGTGAGTTTCTAGAAGAGATCACTAAATGCCGTAATCCCGACTACCATATTTTAAAATTACAACATCAACAACAAAAACTACGCGATAAGAATAATCGTATTGCAGATACACCGAAAGAAGCAAAGAAGCAAATTTGGCAAATTAAAAGGCGTAGTAGTAGTGAGTTGCAGTTTCAGTTTTCAAAGGTAAAGTCAAAGTTGAAGTCAAAATTCAAACCGCAAGAAGATGCAATTTATTTTCGCACCCCGAGCCTGACCTCGACCTCAACAGTTACGTGTGCTAGTGCTAGTGAAAGGCATGGTCATGTAGAAGGCCAAAAAACGGCTGTGACACAAGCACAAGAAAAAGAAATCAACCAAATTGACTCAGCAAAAAAAACTGATGTCGACGCTTTTAAATTTGAAAGTCCAACTGTTGAATCTCATCTAGTCGTTAAAATTTCTGAAGAAGATCAAAAAAAAGCTAAGAAAAAATTGGAAGAAATTCGGAAAACTCCAGTCACCCCTATAGCAAATGCTAATGCTAGAACATTGAAGATTAGGCGTGAACATCACAAGCCCAAGCATATTTGCAGTAATAACACTCAAAACCAGAAACTAGCACAAAAGATGAAGATAATGAAGAAACAAGAGCGTGATCTAAAGCTATGTTACTCCAACTTTAATTTATCTGATGAATCTAAAGCAGCACCTGCATCAAAATCCAAAACTGCAGAACCTCGAGGGGAAGAATTCTATAAAAAGTATTTCTGGATTTTTTACGTTGAGCACAAAAAAGGTAGGTTTCAATTTAACTATTTAAGTATTTAACACAACTATATTTGTAATTTTTTTTTAATTATGTTAAACATACCAACCGTTACCGTTGGCGTTGGCTGTTGCCTAAAGACTAAAGAGTTGAACTTGAACTTGAACCATGACTATGTGCCTATTCTATTATTAGTTATTATTATTGTAAATTCAAAACAATGCATTGATGAATGAGTTGACGTTTTATTTATGGATCTGCATTTCTATATATCTTAATCTTTTATTTTTAACAGTATATCAATGCAAAATTTGTAACGAGAAGTTTAGTTACATCGCATCACTGACAAGAAAGCTGAAAGATCATATCTGTGAACACAAAAATCCATCTTGCTTCACTTGTAAGTTATGCAAGAAGACGTTTTTAAAT